>OZ024730.1:18698269-19200707 GCA_964016875.1 Fallopia convolvulus
TGCCCGAATAAAGCCTCATAAAGATCCATCTGAATCGACGAGTGCGAACTTTTATAATAAGTAAACTCCACTAAAGCTAAGTGATCTGACCAGTGACCTCCCCAGTCTAGCACACAGGACCTCAGTATGTTCTCCAAAGTCTGAATCGTCCTCTCAGACTGACCATTTGGCTGTGGATGGTAAGATGTTGTGAAATGAAACTACTTACCATGTGCCTCATACTCTTGCTGCCAAAATTTAATCGCAAACCGCCCACCTTTACTATTTTCCTCTTAGGTACGTCATTGTGGTTCTTAAAACCCTGCATGTGTCTTATCTCTAGTAAAAAAAATTTCCTCCTAGAAGACTGATTTTCTCTCTTACATGTCTTACCCATAATACCCTTGAACTACTTCTACGGTTCTGTTCCTTTGTCCAATTTTCCTGTAAGTGTGGATCATTTGAGTGAAACAACATCCGCATCTATGTCATATTCGATTAACATTTTAACATACCCAATATCTCTTGTCATTAAATCTAGACAACACACTTCAACTATCACCTTTGTAATACCTCCTTCATTAATCTCTTTCCTCAATATCACTAAACTTCTAAGTCACGATCGTCAAATAGCTTGAGTCAGTCTATCATCTTATGCTTCAACTTTTACTTATGAATGCGTTCCTTAGTCGATGTTTGTATATCCAAACTTAGCATATACCACAGTGTCATACCTTAGGTTTGGTCACCCGTTCCTTTTCTCGATTCTACTCGCCTGGCTCCAAGAACTTTATCTCTCCAGATACACAAGTGATTACTCAACCCGTTCCCTCGTGGCACACCTCTTATGGCTTTGAGGCGCTATTCAAATTTTGTATATCTATCTTGATCTTGTGATATAGGTGATTTGAGTATATAAGTCACCCTACCCTTCAACTAGTCACAACTCTCTTAGTAACCTATCTTCCAAGCAATTTCCTTAATTGCACTTAATCTGGTCAATGTTGGTTTAGACTAGAATTCATCCTTATACCCCATCGAAAGTTTAATTTTGATTCCATATTTTTTTTATGATGTATTCTTGTTTCAAAAGATACTTCTAGCATATTATAACATTGATTCTCTCTAGAAAGTCACATGTTCACAGCATGCTCCTCGTTTATTCGGAAACATACTCCATGAGCCTTACACACCACTGGTATTGTTAAATCGTCAATGCAGTCTCAACGGGCGAAGCTTGCTCTTCCAGGTCTGGTAGTAGACAAAGTTATCATAGATAAAGGCCCCTATATTCGGTCCAATTAGTTGATAAAGGTCCTTGCCCAATAACTTCACACATCCTACTAGAAATTAGTTAACTTCACAACATTCTTTACCATACAATGCTCGTGTAACATGCATTTATATTTTGGGCATCCTCTTCTTAAGTCCTCCACTGAAACTAACTCGCCATTAACCAAATCTAGAGAATTTCCAAACTTCACTATGGTCAATCCACCCGAGCAATGTTTCATGACAACAAATTTTTAATCCTAATTTCTTATGAACCAAACCAAACCTCTTACAGAGAACTCAGTGCATTTACTCCTTCTCCATTAGCTCCATTACTCAAGTATTTAATTCCAACGTCACGATTTGGTCCAAGCACTAAAAAACCTGCTTGAGCAGTCTAATCCTTGACTCAAAGTAACTAGCAGGATCTATTTCTCATTGGATTTGTAGTCGTGACACACCCCATGAAAACATCTTCAAATGCTCACATGACTTAGATATCTAGAAATCACATGCAGTACTTGACTTGTGGTGAACTTGTCTGAACTAAACAATACAATCCGCGTTCAAAAACATAGATAACTTCTCCTCACCTCGAAAATCATATCCTTAGATCCCTCTGGATTATCCGTTCTTACATTTATCCTTGCATTATTGTTAGTGCCCAAAAAGGCCTTTATCTTCCGTTGCCCAATTCGCTCCTAAAGCTCTTAATTGCTTGATCCCTATGCCTTGTTTGGTTAAGTTACCAGTCTAGACATCCTTTCAAGGACTGAACATTGTTAATCTCTCCTTCGATGTAAATACTCGTTAAGATTTGATGACCCAGTCTACATCCATGTTCAACTCAAACTAGATCCAAACAATTCATTTTCTCTTTATGATGCTAACTCGTCATTCTAGTCATCCTAGGCACTTAATGAAGGCGAGTTCTCAACTACATGTTTCCAGGTCATTGTCCTAATTCCCTTGCATCTCCCATCAACAAACTGGGTTTAGTTGTCATGAGTATTTTTGTCTTAACTCTGCCTTCCTTTACTTGATAGTGAAATGCTATGGTTACTACTTTATCGAGAATCATTCACAAAACTTCATACGCACGTTTTTCATGCGGTACCTTCAAATCTTCCTCTTCTCAAGAGGGTATGAACCATGGTATTTCTTAGCCGAAGATACCCGTGAAATAGTCTTGTCTCGTTTCTCGACAACTTTGCCAAAGGTGATTCCCACATGATAATTTTTGCCCTAGTCTCCTTTTGTCCTTCATCCTCTACCTTCACTCTGCTTAATCACACAACCTCCAATGTGGAAGTTACCCTTCTCATTTTCTCGTACACATTCTTCAATATGGTCCGCATGGATTCACAATGCATGGACTTGCCTTGTCAATAAGTTGATCTCGGCCTACCAGTCACTTCTTGTATGATCAAACTCTGTATAAATGGGATCAGTGGTAAATACCTACATTCCCTTACTGTCTTCCACTCCGAACTCCACGATAATCTCCTCAAGTCGGGTGTTAAGCTCTTCTTAAAGTGAGCAACATCTTTTCTTCCACCAACGTCCCAGTTGGAGTTCAACCACTTCCAATCCAATAACTTGGATGCGAACTTAGATTTGCTCCAACTTGCTATGCTCTTTTCTATCTCGACCACTTTTGCCTCCTCTTATACTATATTTAACTACTCAATCACCAGTATTACGACACTCTTGGAGACCATATAATCCGACACTTCAATCCTACTCTTGTTGCTTCCTCACACTTCCCTAATAAGTCTAACTCTAGGAACGGGATTAGCTTTTGTCAAACTTACACTTGGAATTAGAAGGTTAAAAGTACTAAAGTTTAGGAGGTCCTTCAACCGACGGTGGCGGAGTCGCGACGTGTCACCTATCCCCTATATGCACCATGCCTGCCCCAGTTAAAACATTTTGAAAACACCGGCCGGTTTTAGTTTTAAGTTGGACCTCGAGTTCACTCGTTGGTCAGTTCCTTGTGCCCTGTTGTCAACCTGGCTCTGATACCAAGTTGTAATACCCCGTCTTTCCACAGGGCTTTACTTAGTAGTAGACCTTACCAAGTACTACTTAAGTGGGTTGACAGCATCACTTTAGGATCTTGCAACGCGGTCACGATGAGAAAACTTAATAAACCATCCAACATTTTATTTAGTAAAACTTAGAAAACATAGTTATGCATGCATTCCTGAAAATATAAATATTCAAACCTGACAAAATCCTATCATTAACGAACTAACCTGGTAACAATAATAAACATCACATAATAAATCCAACATTACAATAAATTTAATTCCCTAGTATAATAATAGAAACCAAAGTAAACCCGACCCCATTATGACACGCGCTCTTCACCGCTCCGCCCCGCCATCTGGCCTCGACTCATGCACGGTTCCCTGGTTCCTACATGGAACTGAAAAATATTCCCCGAAGGGTCAGCTACTAATCTATCAAGTTCATGTATTTTTATCTATATGTTCATGTACAACGACTATGAGGTTCACGTTGTGTTATGCGAACCTTGAGATGCTTGTTCGATTTTTTTTTTTTGAAATTTTTGCATTGTAGTTGATTTTTCTTTCTAATTTTTAGGGCAAAATTTCTGAAGTTCAAACTTTAATTTCTAGATTCAATCTAGGATTCACACGATGGTTAATGGTATTTGTGAATGACTAGGTTCATGTATTGTGTTGGGATGTTCATAAATAGTCCTCTAAGGTTCATATAAAACCATTTGAAATTGTTCATGTTTCTGAGTCTATTGCCCCTTTTGCACTAATGTTATTGGTTCTTTTCTCTCGTAATTACTACTATATTTTTGTTCACTACTTTTTTTTTGTAATGCTATCTAGTTTCTTCACATGGTAATAAAATAACTTGGCTCAATAGAAAAGACTAGGATTCATGTGTTACATGTACAAATAAATGATTTTGTCATAGCCTATTAGATCAAATGGTAGAGCATTGTGTTTGTACACAACGATGTGGGTTCGAATCCCTCATAGCTACATATTATGTGTGTGATGTTTCAATTCAAAGTTGAGTTCTCTTGAATCATGTTCAAGTTCATAAATATTGTCTTAGTGTTCACATATTGACTATATATGTGCACATATTTTACAAAGTCATTTACTACCATTTAAGCCTTAAGCTGAAATTTCTCAGTCTTGAATTTCATAGTGCTCTCCCTTGCTACATTAACCTCGTTCCAAAGTCTTATTGTGAACGTCTCTTAGCTTCTTTTTTCCCTCCCTTGCTATGGTTTAATTACTTAGTACAAATTTATGATGTTGCACAACCATTTTTCATTTACATAAATATATATTGCATTTGTATTCACATATTGAACGTGTATGTTCATTTATTTTTGTGTAAGGTTAAGATCTTTATAAGACGATTCATTCATGTTCGTATATAATTATGTAACGTTCACATATTGATTGTGTATGTTCACATATTGACTATATATGTTCACATATTTTTAAACAAGCTCCTACGAAGCCGTGTACTAGCATCCAAGCGTTAAGTTGTAATTTCTCAACCTTTGCTTTCATTCAAGCCTTACGATTCATAATCAATAATTCCCTAATGATCACAAAATAGAAGTACAAAGGAAAGAATGTCTACATTTGTCAAGATGTAGGAACAATGGTTGTTCCATGGTTTCTCTTAGTTTTGATGATAACAAACTTAGTTGGTATAACTTGCTTCTACATGTAAGTGTTTCAGGTAAACAGGTACATAGTCACGAGTGACGGAACATCGTGAGGAACGATGGAGGGAACGAGTGACAGATTTAGGAACCGCGTCTCAAACGGAACGCGACTTTCTATAATGGCAAGTTACCAGATCTTCTGCGAGCAATCTTCTACGAAGATATGACAGTTGTAGGCGGTTGCTTAAGGAGATCAAAGAGAGGATAAGATCAATCTTCACACGATCTTATCTAAAGTGATCCGATATCATTCGGTTTTGGCAAGAATCGACACGGTTGAAGATCGCAAATCACAAACAATATTTTACCTTATTTTGTGGGATTTGTTAAGTGGAATATCAGTGTAATTAGGCAAGAATTACGTGTGAGATCAAACTTAACTTATCTTATAAATAGCTAGGTTTAGATAGGGTTAAGGAGTGGTGATTGTCGACGAACATGGAGAGAGAGCTTTTCAAGTATACGAGTGTGTGGCTTTTTTCGGTGAAGAATCCACAATTGAGTGAGTACTGAGGTCAGTAGTTTACTTCCATTTAGGTTTACAGTTAGGGTTGTAGAAGTCTAGTTGGTTGAACTTCGGTTGGTGTCGTAGTTACCAGGGAACTTTGGTTGGTGCCTTAGTTGTCAGAGAACTTGACTTGCCTTTGAATCGTTGAAACTTAATAAAAGTATTCTATTGAAAATCCTCTGAGAAGGAGTCTCAAGGGTAGAGGTTTTTCTTTCTACAACTTGTTGGTCGATTAGAAGGTTTCCTATATAAATTCTGTGTTCTTACTGTTTATTTCCACTGCCCAGGGAACCTTACTAGTTCCCTGTATTGTTACTAACGCGTCACAATCCAACAATTGGTATCAGAGCAGGTTTGCTCTAGATTGTGTGTTAGTGCAGGAACATAGAATGAGTACCACCAACACTCACAGCGTCGTCATTGAAAACATCACCGCCGGAAGGGGAGTCTATACATTGGAAGAAGACTCTGACGTGGCTCTCATTATAAATACAACCAGGGCATTCTACAAGAGAGGCAAGAAGCAAGGGGCCTTGAAGGAAAAAGAAAAGGTCCACTCTGAGAAGAAGGAGATCAAGGACGTTACCTACTTCAACTGTCAAGAAAAGGGTCACTATGCCAAAAGTTGTCGCAAAGGTAACGAGTCTGGGAATGAGAAGAAGAAGGCCTACATCGTTGCATGGGATCTTGACTCAGATGATGAATCTGAATCAAAGATCTGTGCCATGACTCTAATGACTGAAGATGTCGACCAAGAGGTAACTCTTGAACAATTCCTTGCTAGTTTAGAAAATGTCAAACAATCTGATCTTGTAACTCTTGTTAAAAGTCTGTTTGAAGATAATCTGAAAATGCAAGATGAAATAGAGGTTGCTGATGAGAAATGTCTGACTCTTGAAGAAAAATTATCAGAATCAACTGTTACTAGTGTTGTTCCTTGTTCAGAGTGTGAAGATTTAAAGAAAGATATTAAGACTCTAACTGAAACCAATAACGAACTTAGGTCGGATCTGCTTGTTCACCAACTCAAAGGGGAAGAATTAGAGCGTGAGCTAAATAAACGAACTCAGATTGAGTTTAATCCAGCTAGGTGTGGTATTCGTTATGGTAAAAATAAATCTGAATATCCTCCTGATGACCTTACCTTTGAAGAGAAAATGGAAAGAAAAGCTAGGGAACTTCAATCAGCTAGAGATAAGGTTACTCATCTAGAGAGTAGAGTCAAGATTCTTGAATGTAATTTGAATGATAACTCTGAATGGTATTATGAAAAAACGGCTCATAAAATATACCTAAAACAGTCTCAAGGGAACCATCATAGAGTTCCTTCTAAGGAACGTGCAAAGGAACGTACCCTCTAAAAACCACATCCTACACGATATCTCAGCGAATACTATAGGGTGTGCTATCACTGTGGTGGGGGAGGTCATGTTCAAAAAGATTGTAAGGTTAGATTAGAAATGTCAAACAAAAGAGCTCAAAACCAGAATACAAGGAACAACAAGAAACAGTGGTCTGGTAAAAAAAATCAAGGGTATGATAAATCTCATCAGAACAAAAAGAAACCGACTCCACAACCACAAAAGAAGCAAGATTTCAAAACTGATAAAGGAAAAAACCATGTTGATTCCTCAAATATTGCTTCTAGTTCTAAAGGTCCACAGATAGCTACTTTACTTCAATCTCAAATTTATCATTCTGTGAGCTACGCTAACCGACCCGGGAAGGCTAAGCTGGCCTGGGTCGTTAAAACGTGATTTCTTTCTTGCAGGTTGAAGTGAGGGGGAACATCCGCTGGATCCTTGACAGCGGGTGCTCATGTCACATGACAGGGAACGAGAGTATTCTGTCCTCACTTCAGATCAATGCTGGAGGAAACATTTCCTTTGGCAACAATAATCAAGGAGAAATCATTGGAACAGGTGAAGTCAAGCTAAATGATAAGACCAGCGTTAAAGATGTAAGCTTGGTAAAAGGTCTTTATTACAACCTTTTGAGTATTGCTCAACTTTGTGACCAAGGGAACAATGAGGTATCCTTTACCTCAGATGGATGTTCGATCAAGAACGTGAAATCAAATCTTGTGGTCCTGAAGGGAAAGAGACGCAACAATGTGTATTTTGTCGACTCAAGTTTCCAACCACAAGAAGAACTATGCTTTGTTACAGTTGCTGATAAGACCAATCTCTGGCATAGGAGGTTTGGTCACGCAAATCATCGAGGAATTCACAAACTCTACTCACAAAATCTGGCAATTGGACTTCCCAAAGTTCTTACAGAAAAGGAAAGCTTGTGTGAAGAATGTGTGAAGGGAAAACAAAGCAAGTCATCTTTTCAGTCGAAGTTGTGAGTTAGCACCTCTCACCTTTTTGAGATGGTACACATGGACTTGTGTGGTCCCATGTGGGTGAAAAGCCACGGTGGTAGCAGGTACATTTTTGTTATTGTTGATGATTTTACTAGATATACATGGACTCTCTTTCTAGGTTCAAAAGATGAGACATTCATGGCGTTCAAAAGCTGGATTAAAAAGGTAGAAGCATCAACAGGGCAGAAATTGAAGTCTATCAGGTGTGAAAACGGAACAGAGTTCAAGAATTCCATGTTCCATAGTTACTGTGATGAACATGGAGTGTCTCAAAACTTCTCTGCGCTGAGGACTCCTCAACAAAACGGCGTAGCAGAAAGAAAGAATGGAACACTTCAAAACATGGCTCGTACTATGATGTTGGCAAGTAACTTGCCTCGGTCCTTTTGGGCAGAGGCAGTCGGTACCGCTTGACACATCATTAACCGAGTCACCATCCGTTCCAACTTGTCTAAAACTCCATATGAACTAATCAAGGGCAAGAAGCCAAATATTTCCCACTTGAAAGTCTTTGGATGCAGGTGTTTTATTCACAACAACGGAAAAAACGAGCTAGGCAAGTTTGATCCAAGGAGTGACGAAGGCATCTTTTTAGGGTATGCATCCAACAGCAAGACTTACAAGGTGTTCAATAAAAGGACTAAGAAGTTTGAAGAAAGCATTCATGTTGTCTTTGACGAGTCCAAAAATGAAGGGAACCTATCTAGTAACGAGGATGTACTGAAGGTTCTAAATTCAGATTTAGATGATGAAGTCGATCCAGATTCAAGTGCACAAGCTCCAAATGACGATGTTATGCCTCCGAGTCCTGACTTGGATGGAGATGACACAGAAAATGCTCTGGTTCTTGAAGATGATACTTCACAAAATGAAGAAATTGGGGAAGATCATGGGGAAGGAACATCACATGGAACGACAAGCCAACAGGATCAAGAGGAGTCAAGAATAGATCCCACTCAGATTGAAGTCAGAAATTATCATCAAAAGAGGGATCATCCTATTGACAACATCATCACTCCATACGATAAAGGTGTGCTTACTCGTTCCTCTGTTAAGAATTTTTGTGCTTTCAATGCGTTTATCTCTCTTGCAAAGCCGAAGAATGTGAAGGAAGCATTAAAAGACCCTGACTGGATAGTTGCTATGCAAGAGGAACTACACCAGTTTAAGAGGAACAAAGTATGGAGATTAGTTCCCAAGCCAAAGCACAAGATGGATATAGGAACAAAGTGGGTATTCAGGAACAAACTTGATGACACTGGAGCTGTCACAAGGAACAAGGCGAGGCTTGTAGCAAAAGGGTACAATCAACAAGAAGGAATTGACTACGATGAAACGTACGCTCCTGTTGCAAGAATAGAAGCCATCCGTGTTCTAATCGACTATGCTGCTCACAAAGGATTCAAATTGTATCAAATGGATGTGAAGACAGCTTTCCTGAATGGGTACCTACAAGAGGAGGTTTATGTGTTGCAAACTCCAGGATTTGAAGATGTTGATCATCCTGATCATGTCTACGTACTGGATAAGGATCTCTACGGTCTTAAACAGGCTCCTCGTGCTTGGTATGATAGATTCGCTCAGTTTCTATTAGCCACTGGATATAGACGTGGTGTGACCGACAAGACGTTGTTCCTAAGGGAACAAGACGGTGAGGTTTTAGTAGTTCAGGTGTATGTCAATGATATTATATTTGGTTCTACTAACCCCAAACTTGTAGAAAGCTTCAAGAATCTTATGAGCAGTGAGTTTGAGATGAGCATGATCGGAGAGCTCACTTTCTTTCTTGGTCTACAAGTAGTACAAACTGATGAGGGAACAAAGGTATATCAACAAAAGTACATCAAGGAACTATTGAAGAAGTATGGTATGGATTCTACAAAAAGTTTTGATACCCCTATTTCTCCTAATACTCGTCTTGATGCTGATCTTAATGGTGTTGATGTTGACCAAACGATGTACCGTGGAATGATTGGTTCCCTATTATACCTAACGGCCACTCGGCCAGATATTATGTTCAGTGTGTCTTTGTGCTAGATTTCAAGCTAATCCTAAAGAAACACATCTGAAAGAAGTGAAGAGAATTCTGCGCTACTTGAAAGGGAACGATGGGTTATGTCTATGGTATCCAAGACACAACTCGGTCCAACTTGTCGGATTCTCGGATGCAGATTTTGCAGGTCACTTGGTGGATAGGAAGAGCACATCAGGCATGGCCCAATTTCTTGGTCCTTGTTTGGTGTCTTGGGGATCGAAGAAGCAAAATTCGGTTGCTCTTTCAACGGCTGAAGCGGAGTATGTGGCAGCAGTTGCGTGTTGTTCCCAGGTATTGTGGTTAAAACAACAACTGGTGGATTTTGGTATGTCTCTTGGTACCATCCCTATTCTATGTGATAATACAAGCGCAATCAATATCTCCAAAAATCTAGTGCATTATTCTAGAACCAAACATATAGATATTCGACATCATTTCTTAAGAGATAATGTTGAAAAAGGTTTCATCAAGATGGATCATTGTAGGACTGAAAATAAAGTGGCAGATATTTTCACCAAGGCTTTGGACAGAAAACCCTATGAGCATCTAAGGATGTTGCTAGGAATGATTTCCTTGGAGTAAACAAGTCCCGGTCCTTTATTCCCTCAGTGCCTGACTAAAGAGGTAACTTCTCAGGTAACTACATATCATTTGACAAGTTCTCTAATGGCTTATATCTTTCCTCTATGCATAGATATTGTATATATTAGAAATTGTTAAGTGTTGCATGCTAAAAGGAATTGAAACTAAATTGCTTACATCCAAGATTTTCTTTTGGCCCAAAATAACCAAATTGATCTATTTTATCCCTCACAACAAGCCGAAATGATGGTTGGTTATAAGATTGTCCTTTAGCCTTGTCCACACAAACGTTCCCTGTGAACCTCTTTTGATTACCTTTAAACGGGGAATAATTGTGTGGATGCCAAAAATATTCCAAGCCCTCAAAAAGTTTGAATGGAACATCCCTTGTCCCTTGTCTGTTCAAACATAGCCTTTTATCCACTCTTGGTAACGAGGAGGGGAACAATGCTCAAAGGGAATGTGAATCCAAAAAGTAGTGGGTGAAGAAGCAAAAGCTCCAACAGAAAAGGTGTTCTAGAGGTTTAAAAAAAAGAGGGGGAGGAAAAAGAAAAAGGAACGTATCAAGTTACTTCTGCAGTTCAGAAAAATCTATGTGTTACTGAAGAGAAGTTTAACATTCCCATGGTTTTGAGAAATATCTCGAGGATGAAGTTCCAAGGTGATTCAAAAGGGAACTATGGCGACGAAGGTTGGTGGAAGTGTTAATGCTAAGATGTTAATCTGGCTAAGAGAGACACTGACACTGTTGCTGCTGATTCTACCTCCTCCGAACCATGATGTGGACCCTCTCTAGTTCCCTAGCCTATCTACCTCCAATTTAAAGTTTTTTTTTTTGCTTCTTGGATGTTATGACTTTTATGTTTTTATGTTTTCTCTAGTTGTGATCCCTGCGACAATTATCTATAATAATAACTATCTTTTGCCTATGAATGGTTTAAGTTTCAATTGAATTTGTTCATTTGCTCTATGTTGTTGCTTGATGATTGTTGATCTTTTGATGATGTCAATAGGGGGAAGTTAGGAAAAATGCAGAGATGCGTTCTATCTAGGAAATACAGAGGGAACTTTGGTTGAGGGGGAATATGTTGTTAACTCTGATGAGTAGGAACAACAGTGCATCTGTTAAGGGGGAACCATACAAGAATTTTTTTTTGATCTATATTTCTATTGATTTCTAGACATGCATTTTTGTATAGGTTTGTCATCATCAAAAAGGGGGAAATTGTTGGAACAATGGTTGTTCCATGGTTTCTCTTAGTTTTGATGATAACAAACTTAGTTGGTATAACTTGATTCTACATGTAAGTGTTTCAGGTAAACAGGTACATAGTCACGAGTGACGGAACATCGTGAGGAACGATGGAGGGAACGAGTGACAGATTTAGGAAGCGCGTCTCAAACGGAACGCGGCTTTCTATTAATGGCAAGTTACCAGATCTTCTACGAGCAATCTTCTACGAAGATATGACAACTGTAGGTGGTTACTTAAGGAGATCAAAGAGAGGATAAGATCAATCTTCACACGATCTTATCTAAAGTGATCTGATATCATTCGGTTTTGGCAAGAATCGACACGGTTGAAGATCGCAAATCACAAACAATATTTTACCTTATTTTGTGGGATTTGTTAAGTGGAATATCAGCGTAATTAGGCAAGAATTACGTGTGAGATCAGACTTAACTTATCATATAAATAGCTAGGTTTAGCTAGAGTTAAGGAGTGGTGATTGACGACGGACTTGGAGAGAGAGCTTTTCAAGTATACGAGTGTGTGGATTTTTCCGGTGAAGAATCCACAATTGAGTGAGTACTCAGGTCAGTAGTTTACTTCCATTAGGTTTACGCTTAGGATTGTAGAAGTCTAGTTGGTTGAACTTCGGTTGGTGCCGTAGTTACCAAGGAACTTTGGTTGGTGCCTTAGTTGTCAGAGAACTTGACTTGCCTTATAATCGTTGAAACTTAATAAAAGTATTCTATTGAAAATGCTATGAGAAGGAGTCTCAGGGGTAGAGGTTTTTCTTTCTACGACTTGTTGGTCGGTCAGAAGGTTTCCTCTATAAATTCTGTGTTCTTACTGTTTGTTTTCTCTGCCCAAGGAACCTTACTAGTTCCCTGTATTGTTCCTAACGCGACACGATCCAACACAAGGTAAGGAAGTTTTAAGCTGCCAAATACCATGATAAGAATTTTTATCTACATCTAATTATCATTAACATATAAAATGATAGATGAGAAAAGAAAACTTTTCCTTAAAAAATGCATCTAGGTACAAGAATGGCCAAGAATTTTCCGGTATAATTATGTTCATCCTTATAACCTTCCCTATAACAAATAAAAATTTCAACAAAACAATTTTGCCGTCTGAGTGTAAACGACGACTACCTAAGCGCACATCAAAACCGCAACAAAAGGCATAGTCCTTATAGAATTCAATTCATGCATCCAATGTGCTAAATAGCATCCCACAAGCGGGCTTGATATCAATGGGGCAAACTGGAACAAAATATGTCGACTCCCTTTGAGAAAAATGAACTTCATAATACTCACTTAACTCTAGAGTTTCAATCCCCGTGCCATCAATGCTATCTAGACCTGTAGCATGGGACAATTCCCCACTTGCAACAGCACTAGAACTAGAAGGACAACCTACACAACATGGAAAACAAAAGATTCACGTATAAGATTCATACATAAACATATAAGATCCACGTAAAAATATATTACGTTCACGTAAAATACAATTAAGTACAATATCAAACTCTCACTTAGGACTTTCAACAAACATATTATGTGCAACCCAAAACTCTTCCACAAAACACAGCATACAAACATTTTTTTGAAGATGGACAATGAAAAAACGAAATGAAATCACAATATACTTGATCTTAGGATTGATTCACACTCATATTTATGCAATTTGAGATTCACAAGGTGAAATCAAACCCAAAAATTAACTAAACCCTAAAACCAAAATCGAAAGAGAAGGAAACCACAAACCTGCAATTGAATCCAAAAGCAAGTTAAATATTAGGAGATTAGAAGTTGAGGAAGGATCGAAATTCAACAAAACACCTGCAGGGAAAGGAATGAACGATGTATGCACTTGGACGAGATAGAAGTCGCCATTAAAGGAGGGATGTAGCCTTGTGTTAACTGAAATTAGAATAGGTTGAATGACGATTTTACCCTTATCACTTAAAAACTAAAACAAAGAGCGTGCCAATCCTAACCGCCCATATCTTGTGATCTAACGGACGAGAATAAATCTCAGTTTTCATAATAAGACCTAATTTCATATGATTCAATTCTTGTCTTCCAAAGAGGTTGATTCACATGAAAATGATTCTTAATATGAAAACTAGAAACAAATTAGGACTCTTGGATTTGAGAAATGGATGGGTAAGATTAAAAAGGATAGGGGCAAAATGGTAATTTTGAAAAAAAAATAAAAATAAAAAAATAATTTTTTTTTCTTAGTTTTGCTTGTTTTTTTTTTCTAAAAACACGAAATTTGATTTTTTACGTTACGTTCACATATTTTATGCATATGTTCACACTATTATAAGACATGTTCACATATTATCACATTTTTCAGTTCAGAGATTTTATAATTCACATATATAATATATTACAAGTGTGTTCACATATTAGTACTGTTTGTTCATGTTTTATGGTCATATGTTCATGTTTGATTAAATCATAATACAGGCGTTAAACGGCTTAAAACAATTTGACAAAAATAAATAAATAAATAAATAATTTTTTTATTATTTTTATTTTTTCGCTTATTTTTTCCAAAAACACAACGGTTGACATTTTACATTCTGATCACATATTTATACACATGTTCACATTATTACAAGGGATGTTCACATATAACCGCATTTTAACTTCGGAAAATTTAGTATACGTTCACATGTAATATAGGTACGTTCACATATTAGTATTGCATGTTCATGTTTTATGGCCTTATGTTCATACTCGATTTATATCATTCTACATACGTAAAAAGACTTAAAAAATAAAGTAAGAAAATAAAAAATTAAAAAAAAATATTTTTTATTTTTTTAATCGGATGGTCTGGATTCATTTCTATTGTTTCAATCGGATGGTCCGGATTCGTTCTTAGTTTTCATGATAAGTCCCATTTTCATTTGATTCAATCTCGTCTTCCAAATCTATAATATATATAAAAGAAATAAGGTTTGGAGCCTTCTCATTACGCCACCTAGGATTTCGCCACATGCCGATCATATATTAAGCCACCTCATATTTTTACACATGTCATTTTCTTATAATTTAGACGTCTTTATAAATATTCCATGTCATAGTCCACATGTCAAAAAATTTCCATATCACTCATATATTGTGTACACATCATATTGCCACATAATCTACAAATATCAATCAATTTTTTAGTTTTTTTTATATTGGATTACAATAATGTTTTTTTGGAAATTTATTTACGTATAAAAATATTTTTTTACCATATCTTTATGATCCTAACAACTCTCCAATATAATCTACCAAAAAGACTCATATAAATATATACCGAGATCTTATCCTATAGTATAAATATATACCGAGATCTTATTCTATAATATATACCGAGATCTTATCCTATAATATGTCAAGTCAATTTTATTTGCTAATCCATATTAAATGTCCCATTATTTTCATTTTTGTTATCAAAATATTTAATTTAGAATTATGCTTTTTTTACAATTTATATAAATCACCAATTCACAATTATTATTTATATTATATTTTTATTTATTAATATCTTTTTATAGTATATCTAAAAAAATATCGATTTATAGTCGTGCAAGGCACGACGGGAACAACTAGTATAGATAATATAGATAATATAGAGATAGGGATTAATGAGATTGAATCATATGAAAATCATGCTTATTGTGAAAACTGGAATTCATTCCTATTCATTAGATCAAATGACATGGATGGATATGATTGACACACGCATTCTTTTAATTTTTAAGCTATAAGGGTAAAATTGACATTTAGCCTATTCTTATATTATTATCCGTATCTCTCTTCTACCGTTTGGTAGACTTGGGAATCCATTTACGTTCGCCAATCCTGTTCGATTGAGTTTTGATCTTCGAATGTTCCTCAACCTCTAATCTCCAATTCAATTACTTTTTACCCTTTTTATGGATTTAATTACAGGTATGTGGTTTCATTCTATTTCTGTTTTTCTTTTTCTTTTTTCTTACTTATGGTTTGGATTTCTCCTTTTTGAATCTCAATTGGTGTGATTTGATCCTAAGTTTCAAATTGTGTGTGATTCCATCAAATTGTGTGTGATTCCATCAAATTGTGTGTGATTCACCTACAAAGATTCATCTTTGGGTATGTTATTAGTGGCTTAGAACTTGAATAGATCTTATTGTTCATGGATGGAATAGAAATCTCAAATCAGAAATTAACTCAAGTCAACTTTGCAACATGTGCAGATTTGGTAAAAATATTGAATTCAGTCTCATCTTGATCTTGTTCAGTCATATTCGAGTCTTCCATTCTAATACTCGGATTCATTTTTACTCATGGTTCGTTTTTCCGTTGAAGTCGGAAACCGGGATTTATTGAATTTCAATAATCAAGATTTCTTGATCCTCAATTTAACCTCGGTTTTTGGAACAGTTAATAAGTATTTTTATTTTGTAGGTTTTGTTCTAATAGAAAATTTAACTATACCATACCATGTTATTATTTTGCACTCGTTGTTATTCCTAGCCTAACTACATACTAGGGAAAATAAAACTAATTAATTAAAAGCTATCTAAATCGAAACTAACAAGTTAAGATAGAGATATCTCTAATAACAACCTGCTCTAATTTAACCTCCACGAATCACGTTCTTCCGGCACATTCGCCCCTTCCTTTTTTTTTCAGCCTCCATCGAGCAGAAACAACACAATCATCAGCGTCCTTTCGTCCCTGCACGAGCAACTCCCACAGCGAGCCTATTTAGGGTAAGCATCAATTGTCTTCTATCATTGCCTTCAAGTCACTATTCCTTTTCCCTCGCGACCCGATTGGTTAAGCTTTCGTTTTTGCAGTATCGCAGCCGTTAGGCGAGCCGTCTTTGTGTCCCTGTCCGAGCAGGGGCTGTTGGTGCACTATCATCATCGTCCTCCGAGTACTTTTCCGAAGCCGATCGTGGCGTTGCTCGATGGTGAGTGTCACGAGCCTTTCCGTTTTACAATAGCGATTTTTGTTGCTAATATATATCGAGTCGTGGTCGTGTTGTCATTAGACTCAGGCTCGGAACTAGGGCTTGTTCAAGGGGTGTTAAGGGCTCAGGAGGCTACACGAGCTGTGAGCGGACCAGCGTGGTTGTTCGTTCAGTAGCTAGGCGGGTGGGTCAAGACATTCTTAACTCGTTTAACAATTGAGCGTGGTTAGGTTGTTAGGAGTCTTGGTGGAGTAGGTGGGTAGGCAGTTTAGCCGGGAGTAATTTTTGTCTAATTAAGGGCTTGATTAAATGGTTAAGCAAGGGATCAAGTAAGCTAATGGGAACTATAGTCTATCAATTGAGATTCGGGTATAGTTATTTAGTTACATGGAGATGGCATGGTTGCTAAGTGGTTAGTATTCTAATCAAAGGCTGGTGTGTGTTTTTATTAAGTTTCGGGGGTAGCAATAGTAGGCTAGCTAGTCCATAATTTTAGTTTAATTAATTTGTTGGTTGTTAGAATAATGTGCGTACGTGTTACTGGGTCGGGACCTTAGGTTGAGAACTAGTCTCGTTTAGTGGTTGTTAGGATTAGAGTTAACAGGTTAGCTAAGTTAATAAATTAGTATATAGTACGCTAGTATTATGTTTTTAGGGGTTGGAAGGTTGTTTGGAATTTTGACTTGGTGGTTCAGGTTCGGTCTTTGTTTAGTAATTCCTTTAAATTCTAAGTCTTTACGTTACTAAACGTACCATTAATATATTTAGGAGATTACTATTACTTGGATTCTTAGCTTTCCGTCCTCCTTCATTTGAGGTAAGTCGTTTTCGACTTGCTCGGTTCTTTTCTGTCTTGTTAGATTTTGTGTCGTTATTGTAGGATTGGTTTGGGAACTAGTCCCAATTATATTCTTGGAATGTTTTGGACTTGCTCGTGCTGTTATGTGCAAATTGGTTTTTAAATAAGTATTATCAAAAATAGGTTTTCGAACGTTTTCTCTGTGTTGGTACCGTTTCCGGCACGATCATCATAGCTGGCGGAGAGGAAGAGTTGTCTATGTACGTTCGAAAATCTATTTTCGATAATACTCATCGGCACGACCATCGTAGCTGGCGGAGAGGAAGAGTTGTCTATGTATGGTCCGTGTGACAGAGAAACCCGTGCTCCTTCAAAACGAAAAATATTATCTATGTGTTTTGGCAAGTGCTCCAATGGAGGCTTAGCCGGGGTTAGAAGGGAGATTGTGAAGTAGAGTGAGAGGGTCTGCCTCTGCACTCGGCGCGGGGTTGAGCGCCTTGGAGGTTGGATAGCGAGATGGAGGAATTGCATTGTTGTAAGATTGTGTTTGTGAATATGTATGTGGCTATGTGTGACTTACGAAAACTGATTTAGGTATTGGCCTTTAGAGTTATGAGTGTGTTTGTGGACTTGGATGCTGACCTTAGAAGTGTTTTTCAAACATCTTGCAATTTTCTGCATTCTTTCTAACTTGATAGATTAGTAGCTGACCCTTCGGGGGAATTTTTTTCAATCCCAGGTATGAACCAGGGAACCGTGTAGGAACCGATGCCAGATGGCGGGCGGAGCGGTGAAGAGCGCGTGTCATAGTGGGGTCGGGTTTACTTATGTTTCTTTCGTTATATAGAGAGTTGAATTTATTGTTATGATGGATTTATTATTATGTGATGTTTATTATTGTTATTAGGTTAATTCGTTATTAGTAGGGTTTCGTCAGATTTGAAAATTTATGTTTTCGGGTATACATGCATAACTTTGTTTTCCAAGTTTTATTAAATAAAAGGTTGGATATTTTATTATGTTTTCTCGTCGTGCCCGCATTGCAAGATCCAAGTGAATTGTTGTCAACCTAACCTGAGTAGTACCCGGAGAGGTCTACCACCGAGTGACGCCCTTTGTAAGAGTGGGGTGTTACATCCATGATTGTTATTGGAATTTGATGTGAAGTCGTAAATATGCTTTGAGATATGCTTGCAAGTTGTTTATTGAAATGCCTAAGAGGTCACCCTATATAATCACGTAGGTCTTAATATGAACTTGGATGTATTTTGTATGAACCTCATGAGCATTTATATGAACATTACAGTATTACTTTGTGAACATGTCGTTTTGTTTAAAAAAATCCACATTCATACTTTGTTGCTAGTTGTTCATCTATATCAATTAATGTCAGTAAAAATTTGTCACATGCTTGTAGTATTGATGGAGTAATTGAGTTAATTAGTTGTTGTTGCAATAATGTTATGTCGTTTTGTGTGTGCATCAGTGAAGTAGGAGTGTGTTGCATGGTTGTTAGTGATTATTGAATCAAATATTTTATGGTTTATGTATTTGCACTATGTAATAAGTATGTTCCTTGTTGATGCTTGTATGTTACACATATTGAGGATGAGCTTAGCTCATACGATAAATTACAAATGTGAAGAATCATGTGAACAGTATCTTTGTTCTTATGAACATTCAACTATAATTTACATTCTTTAAACAACATTCCATTTTGCTCTAGATGGATCCACAATTTGTGACATGTATCTCAATTTTTATTCAAATGATCAAGTTGTGTTAATCTTTAAAGAGAGCTATACTTTGATGGCTTTTATTTGAATTATTTGGTTTTTTTTGTGGTGATTTCAGCAAATAAAGGACCTGAGTTTTAGAACATTATTGTTGTGCTACAGTTCCTAAGTTGATGTGTGAAAGATGAGAAGGCAAGCTTGTTGGAGGAGAACAAGCTTTTTAAAGCATTTATTTGACTTGGACAAAGAGTGGCAAGCTAAGAGAGGAAAACACACAAGATAAGAGTGATGTTCTCCATGAGACTTTGAACTAGGTTAATGTAGCAAGGAAGGCCACTATGAAAACCATGGATGAGAATTTACAACTTAAGGCTTGAATGCTAGTATGGCTTCGTAAAACATAAGGAATGTTTTTGAAAATATGTGAACATACATGTTCAAAATGTGAACATACACGGTCAATATGTGAATGTTCAAGAAATATATACGAACATGAATGAGTTGTCTTTTGAAGACCTTAACCTTTTTTGAAAATAAACAAACATACAAATTCGATCAATATGTGAATACGAATGTAATCTGTATTATAACATGAAAAATGGTTGTGAAACATCATAAATTTGACACAAAATCCACCATTTTAAACTTGTACTATGTATTTGAACTATAGCAAGGGAGGAAACAAAAAAAAGCTAAGAGACGTTCTCAATGAGATTTTAAAATGATGTTAATGTATCAATGGAGGCCACTATGAAAGTCATGGAAGAGAAGTTTCAGTTTATGGCTTGAATGCTAGTAAATGACTTCGCAAAATATAAGGACATTGTTCGGAAATATGTGAACATGCATAGTCAATATGTGAACATACAAAGTCAATATGTGAACGTTAAGGTAAACTATATGAACTTAAACATGATACAAGAAAACAAAAATTTGAATCGAAACATCACACACATAATATGTAGCCTATGAGGGATTCGAACCCACATTCATGTGTATAAACACTTTGCTCTACCATTTGAGTTAATAGGCTAGGACAAAATCAAATATTTGGACATGTGACACATGAATCTTATCCTTTTCTATTGAGCCAAGTAAACTTCCTAACCAATGTGAAGAACTAGCAAACATTACATATCAACAACCAAAATCAATAGTGGCTAGCAAAAATACAATAGCAATTAGCAAAGAAAAGTACCAAAAAAGTATTATCAAGGGGGTAGCAAATGCAAAAACATGATTTTTATTCAACTGACAAAATATGAACCCTAGATAATTTTATATGAACATTACAATGTAATACATGAACCTTGCCATCCACAATCTACTAAACATCGTATGAATCATATTTTGAACCAAGAAACCTCATTCCTCCAAAAAGTTTGAACTTCAGATAATTTGTCCTAGAAATTAGAAAGAAAAATCAACCAAAATCCCCAAATTTCATCTTTTTCAACAAGGATATGCACCATACAAATTCTAGAAAAAGAGGTTAAGAAATTACCTTCTTCATATGCTTCATTGATAAATAGGTCTTCATCTTTGAACATGGTGTGTGTGTGTGTGTGTGTGTGTGAGAGAGAGAGAGAGAGAGAGAGAGAGAGATTATACATTTGAAAAAGAACTACTTCATACCTTGAACGAATTTGTGTGATTCACGAAGGAATTGTATGCACCCAAGCAAGGAGTTTGTTTTTTCAATGAAGATTTGAAGTTGTGAGGGAGATTGTGTCTTCAATAGAGATTTTAGGCTGAGATTTTTGTCTTCAATGGAGGTTTGAAGCTTTTAGGAAGAACTTTTAGGTTTTACGTGTTTGGGGATTTGAATGGAGGAAGGAGAAGAGACATGGGGTTATTTTTGAGACGAATTAGAGCTTTTTAACATATTTAAAAAATTGCCATTAAAAATGAATCTTGGGACGCGCGTGTTAGATTTTTAAAATTTGTCCATTTTTAATCTTGTCCGTCTATCTTATAGATCTAACGCCCCATATTTATTTCCAGTTTTCATTTTAACCCCTATTTCCACCCCAATCAACCTCGGGGATTAATAATATCAGTATAAAACAACTTTCCATCTACGCTCGGCTACCTAATCAATTTTATTGGTTTTACAGTCTAGAAAAACATAAAAAGAAGATTTTATTAAATTAATTTATTTAAGTTAACTTGATCTATTATTCAATTTTGGATATGAATGATAAAAGGGTATTCTAGAATCTAGAAAATATTTAAGTTTATCTTATTTATATAAATTAAAAACTAATATGTGTTTGAAAATCGTGATTATTTTTCGCTAGATAATTGATGTATTTGAAAAAAATTATTATTATTTTTTTTCATCAAAACCCGTACGAGGTACGGGAATACATGCTAGTACAATTATATTTAGAGATCTTAAATTTTAGCAAGTTATATTTGGTGTGTAATCCATTATGGAATAATTTTATTGAATACACTAATGTTACTAATATTACTAATCGTATTACTAACATATTAACATACAATTATATTTAGAGATTTTAAAATTTGATACGAAACATTAATTTCATTATTAAATAATTATTTAATATAATTTATTACTAATATATATACATTTCATTATTAAATAATTATTTAATATAATATATTACTATTATACAATTATATTTAGAGATTTTGAAATTTGATATGAAATATACTTTATATTATTAAATAATTTTTTGATACAATTATATTTAGAGATCTAAAATTTTTGCAAGTGATAGAAACATAATCTTTATTATAAAATAAATTATTTTGAATATAATAATATTATTAATAGCGAATGCCTGCGTGGGTGCGAATTGAGAATGAATTCGCGCGTCCAAATAATTCAAAAAAAAAGAACGCGCGTGTACTTCAACCTCTGCCAAAAGCTACTTGTCGCCCAAGCAAACCCCCAAAAAAGGCAATTTTTGATCCTCTTTCCAAATCAGAAACAAAATCTCTTTTTTTCTCTACAAAAATGAAGCTTCTAAACTGGATTGAAACACAGAGATTTACGATTCGGTATATATGTTCTAATTTTATACTCTAATCTTGTTATATGAGTTCACATTCATCATTTAGAGCTTCGATTTAACTGGATTTTCTCTTTTCACAGAGAAAATATATCTGTTCGAATGAGCGTTGTTCAGATTTACGGTTTCCTCAAAGTTGCAATGAAGATCTGACTGATTACCTTTAATAGAACCAGGTAATCACCGATTTTTCCCTGGAAAAAGCTAATACAACTCGATTTTGAGGTTTTCATCACATTTATCGTCAAAAATTCTGTTTATGTTTACGCAGTAGCAATAGGAAACTCCATTTTATGGTTTTGAGGGAGATTACTATGATTTATTTGGGAAGACAGCCATTAGTATGAACAAATGTGTAATATTACAAATTTCTTCATACGTATCTAACATTTGTTCATAGTATCACGCATTTGTTCATAGATATTGCACATTTATTCATCCAATATTTTTTCATCGAATATTTGTTCATATATATTATGCGTTTGTTCATAGATATCACGTATTTGTGCATAGATAGTACACATTTGTTCATTTGTATTACCTATTTTTGAGAAAAATGAAAATAACAAATTGTACGTGTAGTGGATCCTGATGCGTATTTACATGTTTCTTTTCACTATAATGAAGGAAAAATAGAAGATAACAAGAAATTAAAGATCGTGATCTCGCCTCCAAACACACATTACTACATTCCATTTTGTGATGACAACTTAAGACCTAAAGATGGGATGGTGTTTAGAACCTAGGAATAAGGAGTAAATTTCTACAAGGCATACGCAGATGCATGTGGTTTCCAAGCACATTCTAGCACCATTACAAAGTCTTCAGATGGAACTAACACTAAAATTTGGAAATACATGTTGTGTAACCGAGCAGGATTTAAAATAACAAAACAACATAACGACAACTCAACTAGCAAACCTGCACCTACTGCGTCTAGTCAAGAAGAAGAAGAAGAAGAAGAAGAAGAAGATGACGAAGATGATGATGAAGAGAATGATGAAGAAGAAGGACAACAAGGAAAACTGAAAAAGGGAAAAAGAGTAACCAAAACGTATGGTTGCATTGCTAAATGGCTATGAGACTTTCTGGAAGAAATGGATATGTTGTAAAGAAAATTTGAAGAGAGTCACACCCATGTTATGTTTGAAGATGGGCAAAAACTCTTTGCAAAGAGTAATAGGAAACTGACCTCCTTCCATGAAGATTTCATCATGAATTGCATCCGAGCAAACGTTGGTACAAGCAAGTCATACAAGGTCTACAAGGAGTTTGTTGGTTCATATGCAAAAATTGGTGCAACTATAATTGATTTCAAAAATTATAAAAGAGATCTGAACTTCTCATGATTGGGTGTGATGCTCAAATGGTTATTGACAACTTGTTCAAGAAAAAAGAAAGATGTGATGCATTTTTCTTTGAATATGATGTTGATGAACAACATCAATTAACCAAATTATACTAGTATGATCCTATTGCAAGGAAGAACTTCTCATATTTTGGAGATGTTGTCTCAGCTGATGCAACATACAAATCAAACATGTATGAAAAAGGTTTAATTTTGATGAACAAATTGATTCTTTTAATGAACAATTCGTATGTATTGACGAACAAAATCAATACTTGTCTCCAGGAATTTACAATGAACAAATTGATTCTATTGATGAACAAATCGTATATATTGATGAACAAATCACATATATTGATGAACAAATCACATATATTGATGAACAAATTTAATTCTTTGCCTTCATGTATGAAATGGTATTTGTACTATTCACATGGGTTGACAACAACAAGAATACCATTAATTTTTTCTTTGGGTTACTTCTAAAAGAAGCTATCGAATTTTATGTTTGGCTATTCAAAAACTTCAAAGATGTAATATCCGCGATATTCCAAGTTTTTATAATATAAAGTTTATTATCAATTATTTTCTCTAAATTAAAAAGGAGGATTTTAATCGAATTAAATTCTACTATACTCTGTGAAAAAGGTTATCAATAAAAGATTATAGTCGAAAACTTAAATAAAATAACTCGAGGGATATAATTTAATAAAGTGAGGAATTTATTGAAGAGAACATCATTTAAAAATAATGATTTAGAAGTAAATTTTATTCATAAAATAAATTACATAAGGGCCTAAAAATCAAATTACAAAACTTGTAAAAAGAATGTAAGAGCCGGGATTTGAACCCGAGATCTCTTGCATCCTACCCTCACACGCCCCACACTCCCAACCACTAGACCAATTGCAATTTCTTACCACATCACACCATTCTAATTAACTTAAACTCATTTAATCTTCTTCTTTTACAAAAAAAATAGACATCAGACTATGTCTGATGTGATTTACGTAGATTGGACTACCTTCCAATGCATGTCCATGGAAGCTTCTTCCACCTCCCTCTTCCTTGCAAGACCACCCTTCTTACCTCACCCTTCCATCACCCTCAACTAACACAAACTTGACCAATGCTAGGACACCTCCTCTCCCTCCATTGGTGCATTCACCATGGCATGGATCCATAGCCTCATCTACTTTGCCTATAAAAGGCCTCCTATTCACCCATTCTTCCCACACATTCAACTCTCTTCTTCCTCCTCTTTCAAACACTCTAAAAGCCTTCAAAAATCAGCCATTATCCCTAAGTGTTCATCCTTTCAAACACCATAGAAACACCACAAAAATTCCTCTTTTCTTCCCTTTGGAGCCACCGAACCACCACCGGGCCGCCACTGCTGGACCGTCGGACCATCGCCGGACCACCGCTGCTGACGCCGGAGCCGTCGCCGCCCTGGTTGCGCCGCCCCTGCCGCCGATCACCTCCTCTGTTCTCCCTCTCCAGTGTTCTGTAAAAACAGAATACAGAAAGTATAAATCTCAACTTATTTTTCTACTTATTTAAATTATGTTATTATTTTACTAAAGCCTTTTATGATATTTGGAAAGTAGATAAATAAATAGTGGAATAAAAATATTGTTGGGAGATCTTGTTAGTTATAAGACTAGAAACAAATTAAAGTTACCTTAGTAACTTAAGCTAAAGTAGAGAAATTAAATAAATTGAATTAATTTATTTGTAGCATGCTCTTTCTTAAAATAAATAAACCTTATGAAATAATTAGGACATATAGATATATTGCATTAATATATGGATAGTATGTTATTATAAAATAGATAGATCTTTATAAAATAAATATTAAAGTCCCTAATAAATAAAAGTTGTTGCATGTCCAACTATATTATAAATAGGTTGTATAAAATAATCATAACTTACAAAATCATAATGTATATTATCATCTTGATCATATAAGAACTTTAGAAGTTGATGCATGTATTAAACTATAGAATATATCATGTTTATAAATTTGGTCATAATAAATATATTTAGGAAATAGATCCTTTACTAAATAAAAATATGAAATTAGCATACTATTAAGTGTAGAAACTACTACAAATTAAGGACTTCTAGGAATATGTACATATATAAATTTTAGTATAATATATGTTGGTGACTTAGGTCCTAGTATAAGGTTTAGTCACAAGATCAAAGTGTGAATTAAATATGTGGTAGAATGTTACAAATATTCCAAGATAATTATAGATTAAGTGAATTATTTAAAAAGGAAACCTTTTATATAAGGTAAATATTAGTTTATAAATCAAAAATATTAAAATAATAGTTATGATCATAAGGTGAGAGTTCAATAAGGGAGGAATATATTTTATACAAGACATGAGAATATTTTTATAGACTTTATAAAATAAAAAGGATTCTAGAAATATTATAAATAAAGATAGTATATCATATAGTAATAATAGTAAGTTACCTAATCAAGCAACTTAGGAAATCCTATTTTTAGGAAAGTTCTAAGTAAGGAGCTATGAGTATGATATTTTGGATAATAAGAATATTGAAAGTAATTACAATCTTTTTAAAGGAATTAAATTGATAATTATTTTAATAAAGATATTTTCGGAATAATATGGATATTACCAAAACTAAAATAATAATAACGGAACATTATTATTTTAGGAAAATCATTTCTAAATTATTATTATAATAATTTAGAAACGTAAACCCTCTTATAAATAGTATAAGAGGTATTTCGAACTCTAAAGTAAAAATCGTGTTTGAGCTTTTTCGTAAATTCTATATCATTAGGTCGGAATCCTCGCTCATAGTAGGAACTCGCCTAATTTTCGTCAAAAGCTCGTTGCTAAACTCGATTACGCTAAGGCAAGTGGAATTTCCCCTTGTGCCCTTTTATATCCGTCTTTATACTATTTCTCGATGTTGGGAACGACTTGTATGCTTAAATAAAATGAATCTAGGAAATATCGATTGCTAGAAGTAACGACTATTGTTAGCATAGATTGCTTCATATACATATTCCTTGTTAGGATTATTTACGCTAGTGTGGTTACTATCTTGATTGTTACGATCTCGTTTCGAGATCAATGTCGAACTAGTAAGGGGCGTGGGTTAGCCAACGCCTCTACATAACCCCACTAAGTCGTAAGTGCCTACGCGTTTGAAGTACGACTTTCGGGATCATGATCCCATCCGCTCTGATTGCAAGGAGGGATGAGCGCACTCTAGCTAAGTGCCGGGAAACGGAGTTTTTCCTCGGGTGGCTCGGATTATCCGTGTCCCACCACATACTCTTTAAATCATAAATGGAAAGCGAACGTCTTTTACCACTAAATAAGATAAGTGCTAAGGCACAACTAAAATGATAAAATCGGACCGGTCTCTAATGACCGATCCGGCCCTCGGTCCATTACGGGCGCGAGTGGTATTTGATTTGATTGAATAAATGAAAGTTCCCAACATACCTTCTATTCTAAAGAAGACTACAATCTAGTAGTACTTCTCTTGCTCATCAAGCTATCCCTTTTGGATACGCTATCGCTATCGTTCGTATCTTAGCTCCACATAATTAAGCCCATCATATACACAAACTTTTTACTCTCATTACACCGATAAGTTGAAATTACCAAAGTACCCTCGGGAAGTTCTATTCCCGCTTGCTTAGTCTCCTAGACTAATTCTTCTTTCCGCATGTTTGTCTGGCATTCTATCGCCCCTCGCGAATTATGTCAGATTCAGGAAACCATAGCAAGGCAAAGTGAAGGGAGGTGAAGGAAGTCAAGATCACTCAAGATGTACTTTTATTTCCGTTTTAGTTCTAATATTACTCTATCTCCGAGACATGATGGATTTGGTGTTTGTTTTCAAGTAATCCTAAAGCTAAAGACAATGTAAGACATTTTGTAATGAACTAAGTCTCCTTCGGGAGCATGTTTTCCGACTTATGTATTATGTTTTATTCCGCATTTTAAGTGTTCTATATCATGCTAAAAGCCTTGGGTGACTTTGGACGGTAAAGTCTGAGGTCACTGGCGGTAATACCCAATGTTGTAAAATAGGGGTGTTACAAAAGATGCAATGAAGGGCCATGAACCATTTGTCATTCTCACTGATCAAGATCCTGCAGTAAGAGTTGCAATTGAAAAAGTTTTTGACAAGGTTGTGCATCGTTTCTGCATGTGGCATATCATGTTCAAGGTACCGTCAAAGGTTACAAATGATGTGTATAACAATGATCAATTCAGAAGCAAGTTCAACAAGCTTGTTTGGAGCAATGAAATTAGCAAGGAAGAGTTTGAGGAGACTTGACATTCCATTATTGCTGAATTTGGACTTGAGTCAAACACTTGGTTGTCGCTGATGTTTTAGCTACGTCACTTATGGATCCCTGCGTACTTCAATGATGTAAAAATGGGTGGAATTCTTAGAACAACTTCAAGGTCTAAGAGCTAGACTTCTTCTTCTCGCATTTCATTGGATCCACATCTTCTCTAATTATTTTCATGATGCAGTTTGAGAGTGCAATTGATTCACAAAGGCACAATCAGAAGAGGTTAGACTTTGAATCTTCAACAAGCTTCCCCACTCTAATGACACCATTGGATTTAGAGAAACATTGTGCATCTGTTTACACCATAAACATCTTCTATGACGTCTAGACAGAAATTGTTGCTTCTGTATTTGAATGTGGTCTAAGCAATTTGGTCAAGGAAGACAACATCCACAAGTATCACATCAACAAACAGTTTGGGAAGGTACATGTTGTGAAACATGAACTACAAAACTAAGAGTTCATTTGCTCATGCAATAAGTTCATCAATATCGGGATTACATGTTGCCATATGTTTTTCGTATTCAAAAACATTGGCTTGAAGAAGGTGCCAACTAAATACATAAAGAATAGATGGACCAAGAAATCAAATCTGACTCCTACTTTTGAGATAGAAGGTTCAACAATTGACCAATGTGATGTGATGGATGAGAAGAAGCTTTTGATTGCTGATTTATTGGGCGAGGTGCATTCTTGCATTAATGTCATAAGGGACAACACAAAACACCTCAAAGAACTTATATATTTTTGAAGGAAAAAAATGAAACCTATCTGAGCTTATTGGGAGGGGAATTATCTACATCAATAAGGCAGAGTTCAATTCAAACATTCTTGGGAAACAGATCGAGTGTTATTGAGATACACCCTCCTGAACGAGCAGTGACAAAGGGTAGGAAGAAAGAAGGGCGTATTATGGGAGGTAAAGAGAAAGAAATGAAGAAAGCAAAAAAGGAGCAAAGGGCTTGTCCAAAATGCAAGAAACTTGGACACAACAGCACGACATGCACCAATGTTCCCAATTATTTCTCTCATTAATCTTTGATTTCTGATACATAATTGTTGCATTAGGGTGAAATGCATAGTATTCGTAATTGTTGCATTATCAATGAACAAATTTCTGGTTTCGATGAACAATTAGCAGTTAGTAATGAACAGATTTACTATCTAATGAACAAAACCCTTTCATTCTTCAATAAATGTATTTCCATGTACATGTAGATATTTTCCATGAACAAATCATACATTAATGATGAACAAAACCTTTAAATAAAATGAAACAATCTTAAAACTCTTCAAAAAAAAAACACATTCTTTATCGATGAACAAATCTAAGTTATGGATGAACAAATATAAGGTATTGATGAACAAATTAACACATATTCTTAATCGATGAACAAATCGAAGGTATCGATGACAAATCTAAGGTGTTGATGAACAAATTACGATTAATCATGTTTTCTGAATCAAATGTCACACTAACACAAAAAACCTGTTCAACAACCATCATTCCACAACTCCATTGAAGTGAATATACCACACTATACAAAAAGAAAAACCAAATGTTTGCAACATTCAAGCCATACACCACCATAAAGTTGTATTCTAAGAAACCATCCACAAAAACAACCCATTCCAAACCGTTTTCCAACCAACACATATCATTGTACATCCCTTCTTGTTCTTTGACTTCTTTGTAGGAGGAGCACGAGATACAACTATCGGTTTACGCGTGACAAATTCTTGAACAAGCTTTTCAGCTGTTGCCTTGTGTTCATTCAATGGACTCAACAACAACTCATTGCAGTACCTTATCCTCAAGTCATCAAGTTGTTGTTGATCATGTTTATTGCGTCCACAAGTCCAACCAGACAAGCCGCTGCCGAAGTAAGTTTCCATGTGCCGCATCATAAAAATTCCACAATCAGTCTTGTTTCTATTATCTCTCCATTTCATCTCAATACGTTCATATGGAACCCTATTCACATCCTAGAAAAAAGCAGCCCTTGCATCCATATTGAGCGTCTTCATAAGCTCGACAAAGAGCATTCTCTAAAAAAATAACAACAAGAAACAAAACAACTCATTCAATATTAAACACACGTGTCAATGTTGAAAAACAAACTATTACAAATTCCAAACACAAATAAAACTCACCAATTTAGCAGGTACGTGATCATACATTGCTTCCAAGGGCACCTTCTTCATCGAGTTATCAATTATGTGAAAACTTGGCATTCTCACATTCAACGCAATACAATAGTAATGCGATGAGGTACAAATAGGAAATACAAATTGTAAAAATTAAGAGGGAAACAAGCATGAAAAAACCTTATAATTGATTAAAAACAACATAGTGAAGAGTCAATCTTTCTAATGAACAAATAACTAATGCATCTGAACAAATATGTAGTACTGATGAACAAATAAAAGAATATCAATGAACAAAAATGTTATATCAATGAACAAAAATGCATCCGAGGCCAATCTTGTGCACATTAATCCACTTAAATTTTTCAAGAGTGCCATGAACGACATTAATGAAAAACTCTATGGAATCCTCATCACTAAAATCCTTTTTTAGTAGAAATAACTGAAAAATATATATAATTATAAATTAGATTGAGAATATCAAAAGTCATTAAATAAGACAATGTGAATATAAAAAAACCTTTTTCTTACCAAATCCTCAAGAGCCATAAAAAACCTCAAGGGTTTTGAGTCGCTTTTCCACTGGTCTTATATATTGAGATAGCAACTCCAAAGCCCGATTATATTTGTTTCCACTTCAGATTTTACCGCCATTAAAACAAAATCCTTTTTCATGGTGGAAACATGCATCATCTTAAAGATTTCAATACTACACAAAATCAGAAACATAAAACAAGAAATGATCAATTTTAATAATACAATCAACTTGAAGATATAAAAAGAGCAATATGTAAAGAAAAAATATTATTCTCTGCATTGTTACCCTCTTTGATCAGGAATGTCTTCAATCATCCAATCCAATAGTTTGTTGGCCGCAGGAGATACTTTTTCTGTCAAAACAACACTCCTTTCCATGTAAGGTGACTTCACATAATCAGAAGGCTTAGATATTCTTTTATCAAGTACGTCCTCACCAGTACGTTTACCAACAAGAGTGTCGATTGAACTAGAACCAACATCCTGTGCCTGCTTGTTGATCTACAAATGTAAAAACACATATTATTCATGAACAAATTAGATACAAAATCAATGAACAAATGTCCTATCTCATGAACAAACTTATGAACAAATAAGCAAAATCAATGAACAAATAAGAAATATCAATGGACAAACCTCATCCTGAATCCTGTTCAACTCCTCTTCATGTTTCTGCTTTGCTTCATCCTCCTTCTTCTTATCTATCTCCTCTTGTTTCCTATTCAACTCCATGCCAATTCTCATCGTTTCAGCATCCCTTTCCTAGTTCTTCTTCTTTTTCTCCTCTTCTTTTCTCTGCTCTTGATCAATCTTCTTTTTCGCCTCAACATATTCCTTCTTCCTCTTCTCTTCCTCTTCTTCTTTCCTCTTCTTACTTTCCTCTTGCCTCCTCTTCACCTCCTCTTTCCTTCTCTATTGTTCAACCTCCTCAATCCTCTTCTTCTCTTTCTCCTCTTCTTCTCTCTTCTTCTTCTCTTCCTCTTCCTTGTTCACCTTCTTCTCTTCCTTATCTTCCATCTTCTTAACCTCTTCTAAACGCCTCTTCTCTTCCTCAACTAGTTTTCTCCTTTTCTCTTCCTCCTCTTTCCGCTTTTTCTTTTCTTCCTCTTCTCTTTGTCTCTTCTCTTCCTCCTCAGCTGCTTTTGTCTTTTTCTCTTCCTCCTCTTCCCGCTTCTTCTTCTCTTCCTCTTCTGTTTTCCTCTTCTCTTCCTCCTCTTTCTTTCTCTTCTCTTCTTGTATTAATGCATCCTCCTTCCTTATGGATCAAACAAATCCTCTTCCTGCTTCCTCTTTTCTTGTTCTTCTCTTATCCTCTTGTCCTCTTCATCCCTTTTCAACTTCTCTTCTTCTTCAACCCTTCTCATATCTTCTTCAGCCTTTTTCCTTGAAGCTTCCTCCTCCTCAGCCTTTTTTCTAATTTGTTCATCACTTAATCCCTTGCAAACAAAGGAAATATTTATTTCCTTCTTCCTTGTGGCATGAACCTTCTTGAACTCATCTTCTTGCATAATAACACTTTTTCTACCAATATCTGCAACCCCATCCCAATCATCGCTCAATGGAAACACGCCCAGGTCAAAATAAGGTAATTCAAACCGCTCCTTTGCCTTCATTGCGGCCTCAATTTCATCCAAAACCTTTGTTGCTTCCTCCCAGAATGAATTTTGACTTGGGGATTCAGCATCTTCATGGGTGCCAAATTGGGATGATGATGAAACACCCTTCAACCCTAATAGCTTCTCAAAAGCTTCATTGATCTTGTTGAAAAGTCCATGGCTGGCAATTTCAGTTGGAGCTCTTTGCACATGATCGAGATATCTCTTCAAAGCTGATGCAAGCTCCATTGACATCTCAAGATGTTCTTTCAGAAATGACTGCACAAGAAGTAATCTATGTAAGTACAAAAAAAAAAGACATAACATGCAAAATTAAAAATATTTTGCAATAAAATCAAACAAACTTACATCATCGCCATCGCCAAGATCAATGCTTTCATCAAAATGTTCAGAAGCAGGGCCTTTTCCTTATTCTTGTCAGCATCATCACTAGGGATAACAAACTCAGGCAAACCTCTGAAAAAACCTTTTCCAAACCCACCCTTCAAATCTCAAAACTATGTCTCTCAACAAGTAATCATGATTAAAATGCTTGATCACTAGGAAGGATCTTGGAGTTTCACGACAATGGTAGATGAGCATACAATCGCAATAGACAATCTGTCATGAAAGAAATATTGATATGTCAATGAACAAATATGTATATACAAATGAACAAATTAATCTTACTAAGAACAAATATGCATAAACCAATGAACAAATTGATGGTTGTAATGAACAAATTAGAAATAATACCAGCATCAATATAATAAGTCCCCTGAAAAACCCATTATTTGTTCTCTTCCATGAATCAGCATTCTCAACCAACTTCTCAACAAGATGAGCACACCAATCATACTCACTCATCTTGTTCAGTCTACCAAATGATCCAAGAACTTTAAGTTTACACCACCATTCTGAATACTCTTTATACAAAGGGTGTAGAACAATATAATAAAGTTCCTCCTAAACCAAGCACCACCGTTCTCAGCCTCCTTGATCACTGTGCTCAAATGCCCCATTTTGATCTTCTCAACATCCATCAATTTATTCTTCCCTGTCACCTCATCAATTTCAGCCAACACAAATTGTTTTCTAAATATATTGTACATATTTGAACGCTTGACAGTCTTTGGGACAAAAATTGTCCTTGGACCACGAGGTAGAACAAGGTAAAATTGCACAAGTTCAGGTGTTATTCTAACACCTGGTCCATCACCAATCTTTAGTGTGCATGATGCAGGGTCAAAACAACTAGCAACATGGCAGCACAGCTTACTAGGTAGATCAGACACATTTTACTGTATGAGGTATTCAAACCCCATCTCTTTAAGAGCAGAAAATTTGCTTTCACCTTCAAAACCAACAATTACTTCACAAATCATCTTTGGAGAGTTCCTGGTATTCAACGACAAATGCTCACGCTTCAAAGCTCTCAATCGCACCTTCGCTTTTGACTTCTTTCCAACTAAAACCTTTTTCCCAACGCCTTGTTCTTTATCAACAAAAATATCCATTTTCCTCTTCTTCCCAACTATAACCTTATCCTCAACAACTTGTAATTCAGCAACAACACTATCCATTTTCCTCTTAGATGGTTCATTTATTGTTATTCCCTTTCTAAGGATCATATCAATAACAACACATCATCGGGACATTCATCAGATGCAACCTTTTTGCCCTTGTCCAGCCGAGGTCGCTTCTTTGATGGAGACAACTCAACACCCGACCTTTGCCTCAATACATGCACTTCCGTATCCTTGAACAACTTATTAACTTTTGAAACCGACTTTTTAGATATTGATTTTCTTCTCACATTCTTTTCACCCGTGGAAGAAGCACCACTTCCAGATTTGCTCCTGATTTCTATGACAAAAAGGGATAAGAGACAGTATAAACACATATTTTAAAACCACAAAAAAAACACGTCAACAACCATACAAAATAAAAAATGGAAAACCTCTTCGAATAGCACAAATTTCATCTTCTCTGATTGTCATTGTCCCAAACCTTAGATGTTTTACTTATTTATTATTTACAGAATGTTGTTTTATAGATCCTGAATGTTTATTCCCTAAATAAACAAGAACTACAAAGCACAAATTCACACATGTATCCACCACAATGTTTGATTTTATTGATGAACAAATTCCAGTTTCGAACAAATGCTAGTTTCTGATGAACAAATGCAAGTTTTTGATGAACAAATGCCAGTTTCTGATGAACAAATGCCAGTTTCTGATGAGCAAATGCTATGCCAGTTTTAATGAACAAATATGCACAAATGAATGAACAAAATTCAACACAAGATCACCAACACTTTCCCACGCATGTATACCAAATCATTTCATGCAACTACCAAAAGCCACAATCACCTATTGCTAACCTCAACATCAAAAAACTGGATAAAAACATCAAATACGCACATGCACACATAATTTATATTTTATTCAAGTGGTAGGACCAAAAATCGAGTAAAAAAAAGTGACGATTCATGCATTTTTTTATTCACAAAAGCACAAAACACCAAATCGAGACTATCAACTTCAAACAACTAAAATAAACACTAAAATACACACAATCGATCGAACATTTAGTATATATACACTCGACAAACACAAATAACAACCGAAAACCTAGGTTTCAATAAAATTAAAACGATAGATAAAAACCTTGATTCTCTTGAGATGCACTTTGAGATTTCTCCATTTCGAACTGGATTGAGCTTTTTAATGACTTTAATAGTAAGAAATCGGCTCGAATCACTTCAAAAAGCTTCAATGAACGAACGGTTTTTCGCTTGAATTGCTTGAAACACTTCGGAAACTGTAAAAGTGAGTGAGAGAGAGAGAAGTGGCGAGAAGACGATGGACTTTATAAATAGCGTGTGTCTTGTACGCCCGTGTGGCGCGTGATCTTTTTTTCACAGTTTTTTTAAAAGAGAAAGAAATCTCAATCGTCCGCGTAATAAGATCTAACGGCCCGAGTGCTTTCTCATTTCACACGCACGCGGGCATTCGCACGAGACTCTTTTTCTTATTAATATATACTTTTATTTGGAGATCTTAAAATTTTGCAAGTTTAGAAATATAATCTTTATCCTATAATATTTTTTTAAATCAAAACCTGTACAAGGTACGGGAATAAATGCTAGTACATTATAAAGCAAAAACCATGTCTGTTGAAAAAATTGCGCAACATGGCATTACTTGAATAAAATAATGTCAAGCTTTTTAATAATAATTTGCATTATTATTTCTATACATCTAATTTTTTATATTATAATAACTTGATCTATCTATATATTGATCCTTTCTATGTTAATTTTATGTATATTTTTTTAACAAAACTTGATCTATATGCTAATATTTTTTATATGAATTTTTGTAGATAATAAATTTCTTTTTATCTTTTAACAAATCTTGTGCTCCAAGAATATAATTTTTTTTTATCTATATGTTGATATTTTGTAGTATAATAAATTATTCATAGAATATATGACAAATTTTAGTAAACATTGGTATATCTACCTAAATTTTAATAAATTAACATTAATTTAACAAATAAATTTATAAGCTATGTTATCCTTGTTAGATAGTAGATACCCTACCGGAATTATCTTTAAGTTATAGAATTATATTATTTTTATTTTTTCCCTATGTTATCTTCTATACTAATTTTTATATTAATGTTCTTCATATTTAAATATATTATTATATTCATTACAAAGTAAAAGATAAGATCTCAAATACATAGCTTTATTAAATATTTAATAAAAATTGATTATTTTATGCATATTAATATCTTATCATAAAAAATATCCAATACAAATAAAATTAACATTAATTTTTTTTAATCTAAATATGGGGTAAGATTCTAACAAATAATAAAAATAATGTTTGAATATAAAAATATGTGGAAAGATCTTAAAGTTTTTTTAAATTACACAATTTTATTATGATGTTATATACAAGTATTTTAAATTTTATATTAATATCAGATTATTGCTTAATCTTTAGTTAAATCAACCCGTGAATATCATGGGGATTCAACTAGCATTGAATAATCTACTATATATATATATATATATATAAGCATTAAGGTTTGTAGCCACCACGTCGCGCCACCTCATCTTTTTCCACGTGGCGGTCTGAGAATGCACCACTTCGAATTTTAACACATGTCAACTTTTCCTTAAGCCATATCATAACATTTTTACCCGTCATATTATATTTTTCCACGTCATTTACATTTCATATTTATTTATAATTATAAATAGTATTCTAAATATATTAATAAAAAATTATCTATCTCAAGAATTATGGATTCTTTCAATATTATTTCTAGGGTTTCATTTTTCTTCTCATCAAGAATCATTCGCTCATCTCCACGTCCTTCTAGTTCATATGTCCTTAATTGATTTCTCACTACTTTGCACTATCGATCGATTTCTCGCTGCTCCTCATCAATCAATTTGTCGCTACTCTCCATCTTCCTTTTGATCGATCTGTTGTTGCTCTTCATTGGCCTTTCATTCTTCTTCACCATTAATAAAAAAAAAACTTCAAGACTAATTTTTACAAGGTTTCATGCTCTCTCTTCTTCCTTCTCCTACCGTCAAATCGGCCACCATCAAATCATTCTGACACATCAATCGATGTTACCGTCCCCTCTTCATCCTAATCGAAGTCCCCGTCTCGCGCTCCTCTACCTCGCCTTCGCATTAATAAGCCTTATCGACCGGAACTATGACATCGATGTTGTACTCCACTCCTCCATCGTCTCTTACGCAATCGTTGTCTGTAATTTGGTTTCGATTACGGAAGATCGACTATTCAAGACAAGCTAATAAAACAATATATTTAAAAACATATTCAATTAAGATCTTTTACTACTTATTAGTTAATATCTCATAAAATCTCTCAAACGATTTGGTTACATGTACAATCTATAACTATATAATAAAGCTATATCTTTTCGAGCCACCAGAACGATTATGGCCCCACCTCATATTTACAAAATTAATTTTTATTCCTAACATTTTAACTTTTTCTTATTAAATTCTTCTTTAACTACTTAAATCTATCTTTAACATCAAACAAATATCTATTTAGTATAACAATATCTTTTGAAAACTTCCTTATACAAATATTTAAAATTAAAGATAACAAATTTAAAATATTTTAAAATAAGTATAAATATCTTTTGTCTTTTATCATGATGTCTTTTCACGAATTTATTTATAGATATATTTTTTCTTTTATAATAAAATAATTAATGATAAATACTTATAATGTTTAAAAATAATAAAAATAGGTAATATTTGTAACTATATATTAAAGTTGTACCTTTTGTTTATCAAAAAAAAGTTGTACCTTTTCAAACCACCAGAACGATTCTAGCCCACATCATATTTAAAAAAATAATTTTTTATTTCTATTAATATAACTTCTTTCTATTAAATTTATTTTAAATATTAAAATTTATCTCTAACATCAAAAAATATCTATTTAGTATAACAATATTTTTTGAAACCTTCCTTATACAAGTATTTAAATTAAAGATAAAATATTTAAAATATTTTAAACTAAATATAAATATTTTAGCATATATCTTTTGACGAATTTATTTATAGATATATAGTGATTTTCTTTTATAAAAAATTTAATGATAAATATTTATAAATTTTAAAATTAATAAAAATAGAGAATAAAATATTTAATAAATATATTAAAATATTTGAGAAACTTTAAATTTACATACATGAAAAGTAATAAAATATTAAGAATATAATATTTGATAAACTGTAAATTATATACATTCTACGAGTAATAAATTACTTATATTAAAGTTTATATTATATTTTATTTATTTATTTATTAAAATCTTTTTTTTTCTCTCTCGCTCGGTTATAACATATCGAATCGTAGTCGAATGGGTAAAAATAGTTTCTAAAATTTTATAACAAATTAGTGAATCGCATATTAATTAAATAATGATAATAATAAATTAATATAGAAAAAACCCAATCACAATTGTTAATTTTTGTTTTAATGGTGAAAGTTATTCAAAAGCTGAAGTCAGCCGAGTCTCTCCCTGGAAGACTGACTCGCCGGAAGAATCGCACATTCGCACTGTATCTCTCCTCTCCTTCTTACCGTGAATCGCACAAGAGATGCCTTTATCCTCCTCCTTCTAGATGCGATATTTTCTGCTTGTATTATAGTTGTGATCTGTGCCTTTCGAAAGGGTTAGGGTTTTTTGTGTTAATACCTTAGGTACTTTTAATCCATGTTTTTTCGAAGCTTGAATTAGAGAAGAGATGAATGAAATTTGAGTACATATGTGTTTCTGTACTGTACGCAGGACCCAATTTATTTTTAATTCATGACTCTCTTGCTTTATATCAATCTCAGCAACTGAATAATGTGAAATGAAACATGACTCTCCTCTGACACATGAGTTCTTTCGGTTCAATCTGCATGGTTTTAGTTTCGTATACTGAATCTGGAGAAATTATTGTGAGATGTTGTTTGTGCATCGAAATGTAGGTAGAAATAGTTGGACAAGTTATTGCCCCCTATACAAGCTGAACAGATTTTTAAATTTGGTATTTTCTCAATTGAGTGGGTATAAATTTGAGATGTTGTTCTCGCTTTTTTCTCAAAGCTTTAGTTGATGCCAAATGTTGATACATGGTTGAATTTCTGAGCAATGCCAATTTAAATTTGAAATATGAGAGGTATTATTTTTTGACCTTCTTACCTTCATTCTGTAATGCAGAATGAAATTTTAGAGGCCACCTTTTATCAGATAGCTCTTCAGCAAGGCAGTCATGTTGAGGAAGTTCGATTTTTACAGGTTCAGTTTTGATTGGTGAATTTTTTATTAGTTTCATTGTTTTATTCTAATAATTTGCATCTGATCTCAGGAGAATTTATGGAGGGATGACAGGACCCACAAAGATTGGTGCTATATTATCTATTATAGCAATTTTCTCCATTGTTATCGTATTTAGAATGGTAAGTGTGCTATTTGCTTTGTTCATTTGAGTTTTATCTCACTGGTACCTATAATTTAAAATAGTTATTGCTTTATTTTGCAGGAGTTTAAGAGCTATTTGGCTGTGGATACTGCTTCCTCCATTATTCTTAGTGAGAGATCAGATGCAGATCTTCTTAGCACCGAGTTCAATATCAGGTACTTTTTCACTGCAATTTTTTATGTAGTTACTCTTTGGGATTTTACTCGGTGGATTCAAGAATAAAGCACACGCACACCTAGGGCTGTAATCGAACCGAGGCGAGTCGAGCTTTGATTTGCTCATGCTCGGCTCGGTTTAAAATAGACGAGCTCGAGTTCGAACGCGAGCTTAGTTCGAGCTTAAAATCTTGTTTGAGTTTCTTTCATTTAAATGTTCATCGAACTCGAGCTTGCTCGCGAACCTCTCGTTTAGTTTTTTCGCGAGACAAATTCGTGAACAACTCGTTTGCTTGATCAATTATACAAGCAAATGAAACTAAAATTTATACTACGTGCTTTGAGAAACACGACCAAAACTATGTAATTTAACATAAAATATATATTGCATATAATATATAGTATATATAGCTTATTCATGAACATATAATCTAGTTTTTTTATGAGTGTTCAATCGAGCTTGCTCATGAGCATATTATCGAGTTTGCTCGTGAGCAAACGAGCCGAATTATCTTGTGTTCAAGCTCAGCTCATTTATCTTTCGAGCCTTAAAATTGTGCTCAAGCTCGGTTCATTTACAAACCGAACCGAACACGAACAAGATTTAACCGAGCCGAACACCGAATTTCTCACGAACGGCTCGGTTCATTTACAACCCTAAGCACACCTTATTGTAATGCTTGGCTATTTAAGACACAAAATGATTTGTGACGAGTTATTTTCGCTATTTTTTTATTGATAATTTGACTTGTTTTTCTTTATTGAACTGAGTAATTGTGAGAAACTAGGGGCAGATAAAAATAAGAGATCCCTGGATTTAGCTAATTTTAAGCAGATTGCAAGGTTAGAAAGTGAATATTTTGGTCCTTGAATTGAAGTTAAATTTGCTTTACTACTACTTTTGTATGCTAATTATATGTAGTCCCTATCATGCTTAACACACTCATCCATGAAAAATGATAAACTATGCTCGAGTTACATGCCCACTTTAAAAGATGGATCAATTTATTCAAAATATTAAAGCATTTCCTACAAACATGATGAAGAAAACTATCAAAGTAATGTTCTTGTCAAAGAATGTTTGCGGAGTTGGGTAAGGGTTGATTGTATTAATGTACAAGTGGGAACATTCTGAAAAATGCTGTCAAAGAAATGTCATTGTTAAAGAAAGAGTTGGTGGGGATTCATTGTAATAATGTATAATTGGGAACATTATGTAGGTAGATTGTATTAATTTGCAAGTGTGCAAGTGGAACACAATATACAAGCCCCCCCTCAATATAGGATGGATTTTAGGCATTAAGCTTTCCCAACTGAGCTAGTTTATAGAATCATACCCAAGATGGGCGTTTTGGGTACAAGAAATTCCACCTACTGGCACTTTTTGGTTCATACTATATGTATCTTGGGTAGGTGAAATTCCACCTACCTAAGATGGTTAATTTAATTTGAGAAGAAAACAATACTACAAGTAGTATCTGCATTCCACAACATAAATTCCTTCTTCTTCTCAACTTCAATTTAAAATATATTACAAGCTACTAACTTCTGTTATTATTTTCTGCTATAGCTTTCCTGCTCTCTCGTGCAATTTCATATCCATTGAGATGATCAATTCCCTGGGAATGGTAATGTCAGATTCTTTATCTGCTTTGTTAGGCTTATATGATCTTAGAAGATAACTAGATAAGAATGATTATATAAATTTTGTTAGTTTCATATGATCTTAGTTTGCCCATTTTCTTGTAAGTTATCTCTAACCACTATCTATCTCTGTAGCTTTGATAAAAAAAAAAAAAAAACTCATTCAGATTATGCTATATCATTTGCAGAATAGACTGAACATAACAAAAACAATCAACAAGTTTTCAATAGAACCAAATTTGAAGTCAGCTGGTGCTATGTTTCGGTCAGATGCCAAAGGAATGAAACATGATGATGAAGGATTGATAACTGTAAATCCTTTGGACTTTGATAAAGATGTTCATCAGTGAGTTTTATTTTGCAAAATCAGTTACTCTATACCGTTATTGGTGTTTGGGTTTCTTTTTTCCTTTCTCTTTAACCTGGACAAAGTATAATGTTCTATCTTTTTCTTTTATTGTATCAAAACAGAACTCTCTCTTTTTTTATTGACATTGTTTCTTCTATTATAGGCATGAAATTTTCTTTGTCCTTTACTTCACTACTTGGGCTCCTACGTGTATAAAACCGGTATGCTTATCTAAAAGTATAATTTGTTAATGTTTTAAAAATAATTTTCATCATCTCCTTAAGTTTGATCTTTCCCTTATGATTACTTCCCCGTTCTTATTGTAGATGGCTTCATGGGAAAGAGCAGCAAATATAATTAGAGATAAGTATGTCATTATCCGTAATTATATTATTTATAATTTATAATACTATAATGATTGTTTTAGTTGAGGAATGAAGTTATTATTCTTTTGCAGATACGATCTAGAAATTGACGGGCCTATTCGCTTAGCAAAATTTGATTGTACTGAAAATATAAAATTTTGCGAAAGGTATTAAATAATTTCATGGTTCGTATATTTATTAGCAATTTGTGTAAATTGGATTTTTGTCTTTGGATCATATCCAATTATCAATCCACAAGTTTTGAAACAGTTTGTGCTAAGTTTACTTATTTTTTTTCTTAGCAAAAGGTATTCGCTTAACAAACTTTTATGTGAATTTCAGCCAGGGCATAAATGCATTTCCTTCTTATCAATCTTTTTGGAAAGGACATATTGAGGATTATTATAGTGGAGACCGAGACACAGATAGTATTGTCTCAGTATGTTTCACTCTACTAGACTAATTTTGACTTAAATGTTTGTTGAATATGGATTAATTTATATTTCATTACTGTAGTATGTAGAGCACTTAGTTGCAAAGGCGAAAAACAGGACAGGTGCAATTTCCATAGGTGGATGTAGAATTGAAGGCTTTGTGGATGTAGAGCATGTATGACATCAATAAATATCTTCCTGGTTAATAATCTTTACTTTTACTTAACAAGTATTGAATGAGTACTCAGTTGTTTAGTTATATGGAGGTTACATATTATGATGTTTCTTAACTCTTGATCTTCATCTTCTAATTCTAGGTCCCAGTAAACCTTATCTTCTCTTCACGTTCTGCACCTCATTCATTTAATCCATCTATGAAGAACATGTCCCATGTTATATCCCATCTTACTTTTGGCCAAAGAATTTCCTTCAAGGAGACACATGATGAAAAAAGTTGTACACAAAACATGGGTCGAAACTATGAGAGGATGATTGGACATCCATTTATCATATATCCTAATTCATCTAAGTTTAATGTTACCGTAAGTTTGAAAAGCCTTTACTACATTACTTTATCATGATAATTTCCCACTTGTGACTCATTTAATGTGATTTGTGCAGTTTGAGCATCATATTGAAATTGTAAAAACTGAGACGGTAAGGCATGGCCATTTATTGGTTAAGAAGTATGATTACACATCACAGAGTAGGTTATGGCAGAGTAATGATTTACCTATGGTCAAGTTTCACATTCAGATGTCTCCAGTTAAGGTACCATTTCGCTGATAGGATTGAATTACACACCTCCCAATATACTTTATATTTACATGCTTGTGAGTTAATTTTTCATGTTACAATTCACAGGTCTTAGTCACAGAAAATGGAAAATCTTTTATGCATTTCATTGGAATTATATTGGCTTTTTGTTGCACCATCCTCCAGGTTTGTGATTTTTATTAATTAAGTTAGGTTTTACTTTTTAGTCTCAGGGAGAATGCCTCCTCCCATTCACTTTTGACCTAATAGTAAAAATCTCTCTTCCCTTTTTTGATATTTCAGGTTGGATATTTCTTATATCTATGTCTGAATACTCATAAAATCCAGTCCAAAAAAAGAAAAGGAAAAAAGAAACCTTACACTGCATGAATCAAAGGTATACTTTTGAACTCCGACGCAAATCTCTGCTACCACCATCCCTTTATTTATCTTTCTCCTACTCATCTCCTCATTACGCGATAGGGTTTTAATTGCTATTGTTGTTCGTGGCTACCACCATTTCAGATGTTAGCCTGGCTGTTGCTGTTGTTTCAAGCTGATGTTGTTTTTGGTTGCTACACTGCTGTTCTTGGCTAAGGTTGCTGTTCTGGTTGATGTGGTTCTTGGCTATTGCCTATTTTGAACTTTGTTGCTGTGTTGTGATGAACTTGATGTCTTAACAGCTGGTGTCAAATTCTTTTTCTGTTTTTATTAGGGGTGTTCACGGGTCCGGGTCGACCCGGAACGACCCGCAAAATGTGGGTCGGGCGCCCGACCCGCTATTTTCGGGTCGGTCTGCGGGTCATGTTTTGAAAAAATTCGGGTCGTAGGTCGGGTCGGGTCAAACCCGACGGGTTGCGGGTCGACCCGCAGACCCACGCCCTTTTTAAAAAAAAAATCCAAAAATTAAAAATACTGAAAATCTGATATCAGTGATATGGTTTTGGGCTCTTGTGAGTTTTCAGTTTTGGGCCTCCCTTGGCTATTTTCCTCTGAGTTACGCCTCTTCGCCTCTTCTCCAGTCTCAAAAAAACCCTAGGGCGAGCGAGTGGTTTCCGCCTCTTCGCCTCTTCTCCAAATCTCCGCCGGACAACCTTTACTGCTTGGAGCCTCGGACCTTGCCACCACGAAGTGAAGCTCGCTCGAACTTGGAATTCCGACTCGTAGTAAAGCCCGTCTGTTGCACAGTCGCTGACTTGCGTGAGCCTGGAATTCCTCGACTCGCTTGGATAGTCGGACCTGGAATCCACGACTCGCTCGAACCTGGTATTCCTCGGAGTGAAGCCCGAATTGCACAGACGCTGCCTCACTGTCCCTCGCTGAGCCTGGAAGGCCGCTAAGGCGCTGCCCCTCGCTGGAGCACAGACGTCTGCTCGCCTGCTCGGAGCCTCAGAAAATGGCAAACAACGCAATCTATTGAAATACACGCGGGTCGCGGGCTGACCCGCAAAACCCACAACCCGCGGGTTGGGTCGCGGGTCGGTAAAAAAATTTGCGAGTTCAATTCCCGTCGTTCGCCCATCAATAAATGGGGGTCGCGGGTCGACCTGACCCGACCCGTGAGCACCCCTAGTTTTTATACTCTTGGTGATTAAAAATATGGTAGTACCTTAGAAATTTGATTAACAAAGACATTCTATATATATTGAATCATTACTATCTTTCTCGTGAATATTGTCTAGTCAATCAAGTTAAGATTTCGTTCTCTTAATAAAAAAAAAATCATATGTGGGACTTGAACCAACATATTTGTGTGTTAGCATAATTGCTCTACCATTTGAGCTGATAGGCTAGAAGGGGGAAACATGCCTTGTTATTTGGAAGAATAAGGTAACCGATTTAAGTCCTTAAGTGTGTTGAGAGATCATCTTCACAAATCACTTGTAATATATGTAACTTTATCTACAAATTATTTGACAAGAATACAAGATAAGATGATGTGTAAATTGCCCTTCAAGTTGAACGATTTTTATTTTATAACTATTTTTTTTTGTATTTTTTTATAAAATATAGAAAAAAATTACAATAATTTGTTTCTTACAATGACATTCTTCGATTTGCCATATCTTGAAATCGTACAATAATATCTTCAGTTTCAATACAACGCAATACATCTTTCTCAATATAAGTAATCAAACAGTCATTCATCAGCTCATCTCCGAGCCGATTTGCGTAATGAAGTTTTGATAAGCTTCATAGTAGAAAAAGTTCTTTCAACAGTAGTTGTAGCAACAAGTAAAAACAAAGCTAACTGCATTACAAGATGTACCAAATGATAGACACGATACTTCTTTGTCTGAACCAATTTTCTTGAGACCTCACCAATACCAACAAGGTTGACAAAGCGATCATCTAAGCGCACATCAACAATATAACAGTCAAGTTATTGCTCAAGTGTCAATAAATCGACATCTGAAAAGTCATCTGGATACAATTCTGCAAATCTAATCAACTTTCCACTATCAAATGCCAAGAATGCTTCACTCGGATCAAGACATGACATGCACAAAAGCAACTCGATATTCACCTCATTGAAGCGACTATTCAACTCAGAAAGTTGCAGGAAACTCAAACCTAAATCCCATTCAGTGCATTAAATTATGTTAATTGGTCTTTCCTTCTACTCTCTGTGAATCTCTGAAACTTGGACCTATGCATGCCACTAATATCTCTATTCAATTAGCTGATAGGTCTAATGTTCGTCCTATAGGTTTAGTAGAGGACGTTTTGATTATGGTTGGTGATCTCACTTTTCCTGCTGATTTCTATGTGCTTAAAATGGAACATGATGATCATGCAATCCCTATTCTGTTAGGGAGACCTTTTCTGAAAACAACCAATACTAAACTCAATGTGAGCACTGGCTCTTTAACCATGAAATTTGATGGTCAAATCATTAATTATAATATTTATGAAGCCATGAAATATCCTTCTGATGATTACTCTGTCTATGCTATTGATATGCTTGAGCCTGTGGTACAAGATGTTTTTGATGAAAATCAACTAGATGATGTGCAATCTATTATTGTTGATTCTAGTTTGGATTTTACTTTATCAACTGATATACAGGAGATTGTAAACGAGATGGATGCTTATTACAAGCTTCCTCTTGAGCCACTTGGCAAAACTCCTTTACCGTTAACCCTGCATAGGGAAAAGTTGTTACCCTCTGTTGTGCAGGCACCGGTGATTGAGTTGAAGCAACTCCCAGACCACCTCAAGTATGTATTTCTTGGAGACAAGGAAACATTACCAGTGATCATCTCCAGCAAGCTCAAAAAAGATCAAGAAGACAGGCTAGTGGCAGTTCTAAAAGAGTACAAGACAGCAATTGGTTGGACCATTGCTGACATTAAGGGAATTAGCCCCACCACTTGCATGCATCGTATACTGTTGGAAGGAGAAGAGAAGCCATCTAGACAACCACAAAGGCGTTTAAATCCACCTATGATGGAGGTGGTGAAGAAAGAAGTTCTGAAACTCTTGCAAGCAGGTATGATTTTTCCTATCTCTGACAACAAGTGGATTAGCCCCACACAGGTTGTACCGAAAAAGGAGGAATTACAGTGGTGGAGAATCAACAAGGAGAATTGATCCCTACAAGACTGCAGACAGGCTACAGAGTCTACATTGATTACCGCAAGCTGAATGCAGCCACAAAGAAGGATCATTTCCCCCTTCCTTTCATTGATCAGATGCTTGAGAGATTGGCAGGCAAAGCATTTTATTGCTTTCTAGATGGGTATTCAGGCTACTTTCAGATAGCCATTGCCCCTGAAGATCAACCCAAGACAACTTTCACTTGCCCATTTGGCACTTTTGCCTACCGTCGGATGCCATTTGGGTTGTGCAATGCTCCTGGGACTTTCCAAAGGTGTATGGTAAGCATCTTTTCTGAGTACATTGAGAATTTCATTGAGGTATTCATGGATGATTTTACTGTACATGGAGATAATTTTGATGCATGCCTAAATCACCTAACTCTAGTGCTTGCTAGATGTGTTGACACTAATTTAGTGCTTAATTCTGAAAAGTGTCACTTCATGGTAGAACAGGGTATTGTACTTGGTCATATAGTTTCAGCTGGGGGTATTGAGGTCGATAAGGCAAAGGTTGAAGTAATTCAATCTTTGCCTTATCCTACTAATATGCGCAAAGTTCGTTCTTTTTTAGGCCATGCAGGTTTCTACCGCAGGTTTATTAAAGACTTCTCCAAGATTTCAGCACCCATGTGCGAACTGTTGAAGAAAGACATCCTGTTTGAGTTCACAACTGAGTGTCAGGCGGCCTTTGATGATCTTAAGGCTCGCTTGACAAGTGCCCCTATTATTCAGGCTCCTGATTGGTCTAAACCCTTTAAAATAATGTGTGATGCTAGTGATTATGCAGTAGGGGTTGTGCTAGGCCAAAAGGAAGCCAAAGCTTCTCATGTGATTCAATATGCATCAATGACCCTGAATGGTGCGTAGAGGAACTACCCTACTACAGAAAAAGAGATGCTTGCAGTGGTATTTGCACTTGAGAAGTTCAGACCTTACCTCCTTGGAACAAAGGTCATCATATATACTGATCATGCTGCCCTGAGATACCTACTGACAAAGAAGGAAGCAAAGCCAAGATTAATTCGGTGGGTCGTATTGCTCAGTGAATTTGATATTGAGATTAAGGATAAGAAGGGTGTTGAAAACCTGGTGGCTGATCATCTCAACAGAGTTGTTCAAGTAGAGAGCACCCCTCAAAATCAGATTCAAGCAAGCTTTCCGGATGAGTCCTTGTTCAAGATGAGCACCATAGAGCCATGGTATGCAGACTTGGTGAACTTCCTCAGCACAAGTGAATTCCCTCAACCTTTCAACAAAGCTCAGAGGGATAGACTACGAAGTACAACTAGATTTTTTGTCTGGGACGACCCCTATCTTTGGAAGCACTGCTCAGACCAGGTAATCCGCTGTTGCATTCCAGAAAATGAGGTAAATTCTCTCCTTACACTTTGTCATTCTGGAGCATGTGGGGGACATTTTGGGGTTCAAAGAACTGCTAGGAAAGTACTTGATGCAGGATTTTGGTGGCATACCATCTTTAAAGATGCACACAACTACTGTAAATCGTGTGACAGGTGCTAAAGAGTTGGAAATATGTCCAGTAGGGATGAAATGCCCCAAACTAGTTTAATTTTTTGTGAAATATTTGATGTTTGGGGTATTGATTTTATGGGACCTTTTCCGAACTCTAGTGGGAATATTTATATTTTGCTTGCGGTGGACTACGTTTCCAAATGGGTGGAAGCGAAGGCCACCAGGACTGATGATTCTAGAGTTGTTGCAGATTTCTTGAAGTCCCATATTTTCAACAGGTTTGGAATTCCCAAGGCTCTCATAAGTGATAGGGGAACTCACTTTTGTAATAGGACAATTACTGCCCTGTTAAAGAAGTATCATGTCAATCAAATAGTTTCTACTGCCTATCATCCTCAAACGAATGGCCAAGCTGAAGTATCAAACAGGGAGATTAAATCTATTCTGGAGAAGACGGTGTCTCCTAGCAGAAAAGATTGGAGCCATCAGAGGCTTGATGATGCATTATGGGCCTACATGACAGCATACAAAACACCTATTGGTATGTCACCTTTTAGGTTGGTTTTTGGTAAGGCATGTCACCTCCCAGTTGAGTTGGAACACAAGGCTTATTGGGCTATCAAGAAGTGCAATTTACAACTTGAAGAAGTAGAGGAGGTTAGAAAGCTCCAATTACAAGAGTTGGAGGAGGTCAGGATTGAAGCTTATGATAATGCTATTCACTACAAAGAGCGGACTAAGGCTTGGCATGATAAAAACATCTTGAGAAAAGACTTCAAAGCTGATGACAAAGTCCTTTTATTTCAGTCTCGCCTTAGACTCTTTCCAGGCAAACTAAGATCTCGTTGGGCAGGGCCTTATGTGATTGTTAAAGTTTTTCCCCATGGTGCAATTGAGCTCTATGATCCAAAAGCACACACATTATTTAAGGTGAATGGTCAAAGAGTAAAGAAGTATCATGAGGGATTTACCAAGGAAATAATTGAGGAAGTTGTCCTAACAAAGCCCGACGCTGAAGACTGATGAATTGGCATTGTGTCGAGCCACGACGTTAAATAAGGCGCTTGTTGGGAGGCAACCCGGCCTAGGTACTTTCTTATTTTACTTATTTTTATTTTAGTTGTTTTTATTTCGTATTTTTTCCTTTTGTTTTTGGGTGAACTAATCTGCAGGTTTAAAAAAAGGACGCCACGGATAAGACGGCGACCGGTGCCTTGGTAGCGGCGCCCGCCATTAATTCGTCTCAAAGTGGCTTAGCTATGAAGTGGTGAGCGGCGACCGCTGCCTCCAAGCGGCAACCGCCGCCCCTAAACGCCGCCCGCCGCCCTTAAACGACGCCTGCCGCCCCTGCCGTACGGTAATTCACTCTTTTCCCTTAAAAATAAAAAAAATTTTAAAAAAAATAAAAAAAATAAAAAAAATAAAAAAAATAAAAAAAATAAAAAAAAATAAAAAAAATAAAAAATAAGAGTGCTGAAGATTGAAATAGAGAGGGAGAGAGTGGTAAGTCATAAAAACATTGAGGGGTGAAAATAAAATAGAGAGCTTTTATAAAGAAAGAAATAGAGAGTGAGGAGAGGTTATACTTCAATCTCAGATCTATTCCTTTTGGGTTTGGATTCAACCTTGCCCCTACTCACCAAGTCGCCGTCCGTCCGCTGCCATCACCATGCGGCGACCGCCGCCCGAATCTCAGCAGCCCTCGCCGCCAGATCTACCGTCCGAACCGAAGAAGTTCATAGCGGCGACCGGCGTTTCAAAGCAGCGACCGCCGCCAAGAACAAGTTCATAGCGGCGACCGCCGCTTGCCCGCCGCCAAGAATTTTGCTCGCTGCTGCATTTTGCACGCCCGCCGCCTCTTTTCTCTATTTTCGGTCCTTTGAGCATTATAATTGCTGAATATGAGTACTAGGAAGCGTGGTGCTACTAGATCCGCTCAATCTGAAATTTATATGGGGCGGAAGAAGAATGTGGATGAGAAGGAGTTTGTCTCTATTTTATTTCTTGATCCTGCTTTTATGAGAGAGTTAGGCCTAGAGGAGTGTACTAGGCAAATGTTTGATCATGGAGGGTTAGGAAATTTTTATTTCAAGACTGCTCCTACATATCCTGAGTGGACTAGAGAGTTCATCATTACTCTTGAGGATGATCGGGAGGCATCTAGGATTACGTTTCGGTTAGATGGTTCTCCGCAGGTTTTGAGTTATGATGATCTGGATATGGCGTTTGGTATTACCAAACAGCCTTCTGCATCGGATGATTGGACTGCTGCGAGTGCTCAGTTTACATTTTGGGATCAGTCCACTGGGTCTACTCCATTTGATTCTAAGGGAGGGGAGAAAAATTATAAGTGGTCACATCCTTCTCTTCGGTTAGCTCACAGGGTGCTTAGGATGGCTTATTTTGGTCATTCTGAACCAAACAAGATCAATCATCTTGACTTGGAGGCGGTGTGGAGTTTGACACCCAAGTGTACCTTGGTGAAAGACCGGAAGGCTCTATTTTTATCTAGCTGTAAGAAGTGTAGGAGTGATAAGAAGGGCAAGATTGCTATAGGCGGTATGGTTTCTCTGATTGCTGAGTTGCTAGACATTCCTTTTACTCCTCCAGCTGAGCGGCTTTCTACTCGTTACACTTATGATAAGAGGTTCTTGAAAAACGCTTCAGTGATTGCTGATGCTGGGGATCATATTGATTATCTGTTTGGTCCTATGAGTGCTTATAAGATTCGTCTGCCCATTGATGGTTTACCATTTGGATCTGAGTATCATCACTTTGATCTCAGACGGTTGGCAGTTGCTGTTAGACCTCCTGGTTCTTCTTCTTCTGCTCCACAGTCTCCTCCTCCATCTACTTCACAGTCTATTCCAGAGACTGTTCCACAGGGCGTTACTGTTATGCATGAGGATGTTCTTGGTTCGAGTATTCCTATTACTTCTGGAGTTGACACTGGTCTGAGCTAGTACGATGATATGATGCGCCAGATGAGCCAGCTTTCAGTTCGTCAGGATGAGATGTTTACTCATTAGTCTGCTTTGTCTACTTCTATAGACCGGATCCATCAGTTCCATCAGGATCAGTCTCAGTTTTTTCAACAGCAGACTAGCTACTTTCAACAACAGGCTCAGTTTTTCCAGGGCGTGTGGCCCAATTATCCCTCATATCCTGACTATCCACAGTATCCACCATATCCACCACCATCTGATCAGTAGTGGTATTATTCTCTACTTCCCCTTTACTTTATTTTGTCTTTACTACATTGAGGACAATGTGTGTTCTAAGTGTGGGGGAGTTGGAATTATATTACAATTGATATGCTATAAATAAAAAAATTAAAAAAAAGAGCCATAAAAATTGAAAAAAGGCAAATAAAAATCCTGGGATAGACTGAAAACCCGAAAGGGCGGTCTAGGTAATAAGCAGGTAATCTGGCAGACACTAGGCCTTGGCAAAAATAGATTCAGAGTGGTGTGAGTTGGTGAGTCCATTATTGAAAAATGAAAAGAGAGTGTTAGGTGAAAACCTGAAAAGGCGCCTAAGCAAAATGAGTGAAAGAAAAAAGAGTGTTTTAGGACTATCTTTTTACCGGCGCAGGAGACATAAGAAGTGGAGTATATGAGTGTTTTGGGTAGGTTTTAATTAGGAGGTATAAGGTGTAGATTTATGGAGACTTTCATTCTCTTAGTTGGTGTTTTTGATGGACTCGTTAGTGGTTTGTTTTTGATGGTATTATGTTTGATGTTTTGATAGATATTGAGATTGCTTGGTGGTTATGTTGATTTGTTTGATGTTGATGATGATTTGCTCACTTATGTTGATGTTGACTATGGTGGGGTAGATAGAGCTTATTTGCTATATGTGTTGTTGTGTAGGTTGGGTGCTGAGCTTGCATGAGAATGCTTTTATTTCTCCTTGTAAGCTTCCTTGCATTTTGATGATCTAGGGATTATAGTTTTTATGAGTGATGGTTTTCTGAGTCACTCAGGGACGAGTGAGATTCAAGTGTGGGGGAGTTTGATATGCACAATTATATTGTGTATTTAGGAGGAGTTTTAGCATGGATTTATGGTTATTTTAGGTGTTTTATATGCTATTTCCAGCTAGGAGAAAGAAGACCCGAAGATGCATTAATTTGGAGTTTTAAAGCTGGATCGAAGAAGTTTGAAGATCGCGTCCTGGTGCTGGAGGCGACCGCCGCCTACCAGGCGGCGCCCGCCGCCTTTGGTGGTCAGCGCATCCGAGTGTTGCCACGTGTTATATTCTGATTGGCCATATCTTTATCAGCTTTATTCCGAGTTTATGTATTTTTGGATAGACTTTTTAGACCTAGTTTGATATACTAGGTTTTAGAGAGTTGCATCTCTCATTCATACACTATTATCGTATTTTCTATTCAGAGCTTTTTGCTTTTCATGGAGAACTAAGCCCTTTTTCTTAGTCAGACAGTTTGAAGTATTTGTGTGACTTTCAGTTGTGAGATTTCTACTCTTTATCTATTGCATGGAATTATTTTACTCTCTTGTTTGGATTGTTTATGTGATTGATTTCAGCAATTTCTAGGGTTGTTGATATTGAATCTCAATTGCTAGATCTAGAGAAATTACTGGTTGAGTTTCTCTATTTCATAGTAGCAAACTACATTGTACTAGTATCTGGTTGTGCTAGTCTATTGTAGAAGAGAGTTTAATTGCATTATAGTATAAAAGCTGGTTGTTTTATGCTAGAATTGTATCCTGATTATATTCCTATTCTTCATGATGCTTTTGAATTGAATCTTGATAGTTTCATGGTTATTCAATTAGTTAGGATTGATAGTATCTGGTTGTGCTATTAATTATCTTTGAAAAGGAATTGGAATTCCATATGCATGCGATATTGAGTGAATCGATGATCAATTTGTCATACGAATGTGGATCTCTGATTGACTAAGTGTTTCCCTAAATTGATATAAACCCAAACTTTAATTGCTTTATTAGTTTTTGCATGCTAGATAGTTGTTTAATTCTTAAACCCCTTTTACTTTAATTGACATAAAATTTACATAGAAAGATAAATCTCCTCCATGTGGATTCGACCCTTACTTCCCTAAGACTACAGTCTTTAGGATTGTTAGGACTCTTTTGCATAGCCGTGATTTGCACGACCATATCACGCCTATCATGGATCTAGATCTACTAAACACAATCAACACTAGTACTTGAACCTAACTCGTTCCTAGCGTAGGTCCCTTTTGCATTGGAACCAACTTCCAAGTCGATCACGAGCTTCAACCGTAGTTCCCATCGATTGGATCTTGTACTTTCTCCTTTGGATCTGGATCGTCATCTTTACTTGATTTGCTCGAATCATGGCTTCCTTCAAAGAATATTGTTCATTCCTTTCTGAGAGCATACTTGACCTAGCTTCATCGCATTCTATTTATAGTGGTGGCTCTTTTCATTTGACGCTTTTATCCTTCAACACTTGGGGCACACAATACTGTTGCAAATGACCATCGCACCCTTTTGGAAACTTTCCATCTTGGGACATTTCTATCCTTTTGTGCTTGCCGCCCAAGACAACAGTGAAAAATTTCTTTTATCCTTCATTTAATTTGCCACATACCCAGGTGGCCTACGAGGAATATTTCCCTTGCTTTTCTTGTAAACTTGTATCTTTCTTGAATTCACTTGAGTAGAGAATTATTTCCAAATGTTTTTCATTATCAAAACTTCGATTGTTCGAATGGAGAAACCATTGTTGGATCAGTGTTAGTTCCTAACACTGATCCAACAATTCCCCTTTTTGACGAAGACAAACCTACAAAAAATGCAAGTCAGGGAAACAAGAAAGGTCGAAGTGATTCGACACCAAAGCAAGATAGAAAGATGCTTGAAGATGCTCAGTTCCCCCTGAAATGGATATGCAGTTCAATTTTCCAAGATTTTTAAGCAGATAGTTCCCCCTTAGCTTATGGAATTATTTTACTTCTGTATTCTCTTAAACACAACGCATCTTTGCATTTTCCACTCCCCCCCCCCCTTTTGACATCAGCGAAAAGAATTTGGGCATAGACAGAGATAGGAAAGCATGTTAAGCACAATCATAACTAGAGAATAAAAGTCATTGCATTCATAGAAGAGATAGTTCATACAAGTAAAAGAAACACACAAACTTAAAGCATTTGAGAGAGAGGGTTAGATGAGTTGGGGAGATTTTGTACCAAACTTGTTCATGGTTTAGACGAGGTGGAGGGAAGCTTCTGTGGATGTGTAGAAGAACATCAATGATTCGCTCATTGACCCCACATAGGCGATTGAGAGCTTGAAGGACAATCATGCAATCTCCTTGTTCTAGGAACAACTGAGGTTCCGTTTCTTCAGGCAATTCCTGGGAGTGGTTCATCCTTAGGATGTTGGACATGTCCATCTCTTGTCCAAGTTCCTCTTCTGCATTTGGGTGGTAGACATCATTCTTGATCATTATTTTCTTTATCACATCAGCATAGGGAAGACCATGGGTTTCCTTGGCGACACACTTGCACATATGCATAATCATGATCCTAGGTAAGTTGATCTTTTCCTTTCGTAGGAACAGATTGAGGAGAATTGCATCGTTGGAATTGAGTGTTGTGCGCTTCTCCTGCCTTGGAATCACCACCCTGGTGATATACTAGTGCACCATTTTCCCTAATTGACTCGGTCTGTGAGTCATGACTTCCTTTCCTTGAGCAGGAACATGTCCGAGCAGCCTTTTGAAGATGACCTCCCTTCCATCAGTGTCTTGCCATGGTCGTAGAGGAAGAGTGTTGAAGCCTTCACTCGGTACTTAGAGAATTTTCTTGATGGAAGCATATGAGAAGGTATACTCATCGTCTCTAAAGTAGCATCGAACCACTGGATTGAGTTTTGTTCCTTTTGTCAGATGGAATTGAGAGTAGAAGAGCTTTATTTGGTCGGGATCAACCTCTATTGGTTCAGAACACAACTCCTCCTATTCTTGAAAATGGATGAGCTCTTGCAGTTCCTCGAAATCATTTTCTTGTAGGAAATCTGGTGTAACTACCAATGAGACGACCAACTTTTTGTCCCCAGCAACAATTCCTTTCTTCTTTTTCTTCTTCTCACCTTTGTTTTCTGTTTTTTGTGTTCTTGCTTCTTGGAACCTCGAGTTAGACGTCCAAAACTTGGTTCTTTGAATCTAATCTGAAGAAGAGGTTCCCTGTTATCCTCTGTGTCATCCTCCATAAGGTCATCATCTTCATCAACATTGATGATGACGGTTCCTTTGTTCAGTGCATGGAGATTCTCAAAAGCAAGAGGTGCAAGTTCCTCTTCAGATTCTTCTTGTTCTTCCCCGATGAGTCTTTGTTTCCTTTTTCCGGTTCGTTGTCCAGTGGGAACATTGGAGAGAGGATCATTGGTGGGGGTTTTCTTTGAGGGAGTTGAAGAGGTGGAGAGAGTGTTTTTGTGAGAAGTTCCCTAAGTGGATGAAAACTCTTCTCTCTCGAATTAGGAGAGAGTTTGATCAAGGACAGAGGTGGAGAGATCTTTGTGTTTGCGAATTGGAATTTGATGAGCTTTCGTTTGTGAAGGAGCAGGGTCTTTGGAGATTTGAGATTGAGAATTAGGGTTTAGGTATTGAGAAGTGGAGGAGTCTTTTACAGGCCGTTTAGGATTGAGACTGTCATGTATTTGAGTGTGATGTTTGGGAGAGGAGTAAGAGGCATCTTTGAGGAGAAGAGTGGATGGACCTTTTTCTGTGATAGTGGTGGGCACACCATCGATGTTGACGGTGAGAGTTGAAGATCCATTTGGTCGTGTGATAAGCAAAGGGATTTCAGATCTGGGTGTTGTGGGAGGGGAAGATGGAGGTGTAAGACCAGGTTGACCATCTTTCTTTCGCAAGAGCGAGGAGAGGCGCTCCTTTACATCAAATACGTATTCTGGAGTATGTATTTCAATATCAAGGCCTTTAAGATGCATCTTCTTGAGGTTTTCATGGTCATTTTGGAGTAGATGCTCGATAAGAGGGTTTGGATGGTGAGCATATTATTGAATTTTGGTGATGGGTTTTTCTTGGTTGGCCATTTTTGTGAGAAAGGTTGAAGGGTGTGAGAAATAGGGTTTTCATATAGAGAGAGCGAAATTCAAGAGATGGCTTCGAGTAGACGATGGGAGAGAGAGAGAAAGACAGAGAGAACTAAGTAAAGGGAAGGAAGGTGAAGCGGTGGAGGAGTATAGACGTACTAGGGATTCCTCTTTCCTTGAGAAACGGGTCCAATTACTCCAAAATGTAACTAGGAAGATTTCCTCTTTGCAATACTTGATTCTTTCCAACTTGATAGTCTCCACATATCACAAATCCAAGCAAAGCAGAAATCAAACGGTGGAGATGCAGACTGTCTCTTTTCTCAACCTGTCTTTTCAAATACCCAGTTTCCAACGTTTCTTCTCTTTCCAATAATACAAATTTAAAGCGTTTGAGATACGCGATCCTTGTAGTTTCCTGGTTGTGATAAGAAGTTCCTTTCCAACCTCATTTCCATGAACAAGTAACGGAGGGCCAAGTTTGGATACAAAACGTATTTTTGTGAAAACTTATAACAAACAGAAATATCCAAACTAAAGATGGGTAAGATAACATCTAGACATCCAGGTAATCGATTCAAGTTTAAGGGTTGGCACACATAATAGGCTCATAGGAAAGGTTTACCTGGATCAGGTTCTAGGGACAAGTCTTATGATCAACCATCATTCTAGCTTGTAAGGAGGGTTAGGATAGATCAGTGACTCGGCTAAAGTCGTTGTTGCCAAGATCAAAAATAAATTACCCTAAACTACAAACCAAGTATAGCATGCAAGTAAGGGACTGAACCCAAGAGAATCGGTATTCTGAACAATCAATAAAGAACAAAACAGGGGTTTTGGGAGTTTAAGCAAGCAAACAATATTAGGGTTCAATTCAATTAAAGAAAATCAGAGTTCATTCAATCAATTCCACTTTTTTAATCATTCGTTCATCAATTCATCCACTTTTCTATTAATTCTCAGGTCAATTCCAATCCTTATAAAAGATTTCCACTTGTCCACGGTCCAAGCGAAATTATGATATGAACAAGAATTCAAATCATGCGAGATATTAAGGATAACAAGAAATCAATTCATGCAATCAAACAACGAGTTTCATGCATAAACTAACTATCAAATACTCTTCTCAATTCCAGTCCACGGTCCTGGAAAAGAGTTGTTTCAAGGATAAATAAGATTGCACAAACAACAATCAAACCTAATCCAAATAGTAGATCTAAGTCAATCAAACAAGTTGATCACACTTATAAAATCAAACATAGATCATATAATAAAAAACAAGAGTTTGATATTAACCAAGGGATAAAAAGTTACCAGAATCTCACGAATTACATAAAAAAGCTTTCTTGATCAAACAAACTCCAAGGGAAATTAGTTCTCCATAATAGCAATAAAAACTGAAATAAAATCTAGAAAATTGAAGTCTTCTCAATTATGCTACGAAACTAGGCTTAAATAGTAGAAACAACCGAACTAAAACTAGATATAATAAATATAAAAAGATAAAATAAAATCGAGTCGGCACCCTGAAACTACGCCACCCGGGAGCGCGGGTTCTGTCTTCTCTCGGCTTCCGCGGAAGCTCGATCAGCCGCGGTCTCTTGTTCCGACCCGCAAGCGCGGCTCCTGCGAACTCTCTCCCCCTCAGATCTTCTCTTCACCTCGATCTCGGCTCTATACCCGAGGGCACGGTTCTTGATCTCCGTAAAATCTTCAGTCTTTTATTCCTTGCAACCGCTGTAAAGCGGGTCTTCAGCTCGAACTTAGGACTTCTATCTTCAAAAGCTTCAACTGTAGGCTTTTCTGATATTACAATTAAACACCCTAATCTAGCCTAAAACACTCAAAAATCCTAGTAAAAATACATAATTACGCTGTACTAAAACCAGCGTATCAAATTCCCCTATACTTAGATCATGCTCGTCCTCGAGTAAGCTCAAAATAAATCTAACAATAAATACAAATAAGATCCACAAGAAGTAATAAGGGAATCTGAAAATAAAACTCTCAACTCACAACCCGAACCCAAGTAGAAAAATAATGAGCAAAGACATGAAAGCTCAAACACACACCTCACCAAAATACATATAAAACACTCAAGCTCCAAAAAGTGTAGAGCAACCTAGGATGTACCCGACATCTAAAATGTAATCCCCAGACCCCAAAGTAGAATATGATCCTAAAAATTCTGATTTTACCACTCATTCTACTTAGGCGCCCTTTTGGGTTTTCACCTAATCACTCTTTTCATTTTTCTTTATGTGTGCTCACATATGCTCACATCTCTCATAAACCTCTTATTACCCCAGCCTAATGCTGGTCCGGGTTACCTCCTTATTACCTGAGCCGCCCTTTTGGGTTTTCAGCTCATCCCAGGATTTTTATATGCCTTTTTTTCTATTTTTATGGTTTTTTTCATATTTTTTTTCAAAAAAACATACTAAATCAAATGCAACTGTACATATATCACTAGCATAGCAGTGAATCCCTTCCCCCATACTTAAAGTCTTCATTGTCCCCAATGAAGCTAAGAAAATATAGAACAAATTAGCTTCACAAAATTTTCCCTAGCCTAATAAGCTTGACCCATAATCCGGGATTTAGGACTTTAGGTTGTGTTTTGTTTTGTGTGGGTTATGTATAAGTATGGAGGAGTTGTTAGAAAAGGAGGAAAAGAGAAAATAAAACTCTTGTGTGTAAAGTGAAAAAAAAAATGAAGATGAAAGTATGTTGCAGAGCAAAGAAAAAGTTGAATACAATTGTTAGTAGTCTTCATAAAGCAAAGAGAGAGTTGAAGAAAAGACAAAAGAAAAAAAAAAGAGAAAAAGAAACAAAGAGCTAGAAAGTGTTAATGGAGTTGGGAAAAGAAGTTGAGAAGTGTTGTAAGAAGAAGTGTGTTGAATTTTGGGTTAGGATTAGTTCTTTATCCCAGATTTAGCACCACAGGCTAAATGTTATCCCTTCCAAATTTCTGTTTACCTTGGCCTCATTACAAGCCTTAAAAAGACCTCATGATTTTTGTTATGTGTTTGATCCCCAGCGGTGGAGATTTAGTACATTGATGCAAGCTTATGGTAGTCTAGTTTTCATGGTTGATTTTGAGTGAAATACGTCCTTAAACACTTGAGAGTTTGAGTGCAAACACATTTACCTTGGTGAGGTCTAGAATGGATGAATGGTCTTTACTTTTTGCTTGTTATAATGCATGCTGAGAAGTCTTGGTCGGGTTTTGATTATATGTGAAATGCTTGTTTGATTTGAGATGGATGTATGATTGCATTTCTGTGGTGTGTTTTGGATTTATGTCTTGCTTGAGGACAAGCAAGATTCAAGCAAGGGGGAATTTGATAGCTCGCATTTAGGTAGTGTTTAGGATGCATATTTATGTTTAATTTGCATGGTTTTAGCTTAGTTTAGCTTAGTTTCTAGGTTTTTAGGTTTTCTAGGAAATTCGGGTTTTGCGCTTGTTTTGTTCGGTTTTGCAGATCTTTAGGTAAACAAGCATGGACGGGATGGATCTTAGATGATTGTGGAGGATCAAGATGAGGCTTAAAGTGGTGCAAGTGAAGATTGGAAGAGCTAAGGCCCTAGAGCTTGAGGGATAAAAACGCTTAAACTCGGGTCATGCATTGGAGTCTTATTTTGATACCTCTATCTTGCAATGCTTGGTTTGGGAGCTATAGTACTCGTATGAAGCTGAATTTGGTATCACTGGAAATCTAACTCGAAGGGCTACAATTCATATTTTTATTCCGAGTCCAAATTCCAACTCAAAGGGGGTCAAAACAGCCTCTGAAGTGTCACTAGAGTTGCTGTCGCCGGAGCGCGGGAAGAACCAATGAGAGCGCGACCGCGCTTGAGGGACTTGACCGCGCTTTGGCGCGTTTGTGCGACGCTAACTTGGGCCTCGGGTGATCTCTTGGGCCGACTTTATTAGTATTTATGGATATTTCTAGCTACGATATAAATACTTTCCTTAGGGTTTCTTTGCATGATTATGCTATCTTTTACTTGTGTTCTAAGTTTATAGAATTTGGAGATTTGAGGGAGAAAAACCCTAGTTTTGCAATTGAAGATCAATTTGGCTTTTGTAAGTTTTGTTTTTCTTCAATGACAATTTCTAGCTAATTTTCTCATGTCCAACTAGTTAGTTGAAGTTGTATGCATGATTGTTTGTGAGATTTGAATTATTTTAGTTTGCATTGACTAGATTGAATCTCTCCGTGCTTAATTGATTAAATTTACTTAGGATTATAATAGTTGATCACCTATTTTACTTCTAGGTTGAATTACAACTAGAATAATTAAATAGACGGTGGAATTTGATTATTTATGGATGAATCCGTTGATTAAACTTATAGACGGTGGAATAAGGTTAATCAAAGGCGGAGAATTTAATCACAAGACTTCATGAATAGACGGTGGAATTCATGAATATTGTTTCTATTGAATGCTTTGGACTTAATTGCATGATCAACTTGACATAGAAGGTTTTCTAGGTTAATTGAGTAAAAGGTTGTTAAAGACGGTGTATATTAACAACCGCAATAAGCTTGAATTCATAAATTTACAATAGATTGGTCAAGGGAAATTGAAATAAGGATAATCGAGGATCAAAACTCATGTATGCAATGGATACGAAACTAGTTGGACGCTTTTATCCATATTTGAATCTTAAATCACTTTACTTGCTCAGTTTTAATTAGTTTTAGTTACTTAGATTTTTAGTTTATAATCACAAAAATCCCTTATAATTTAGTAACAGTACTTAAATACAAATAATCCGAGTCTCTGTGGGTTCGACCCTTACTTCCACTTTGCTAAGGTTAGGAAGTTAGAAATTTTCTTTGACAGTGCTTTTATAGGGACGTAAAAGTGCTCGTCAGATACTTCCTAATTGAATGAATAAATAATCTAAACCAGTCTGGGCACTCAGATGGAAAAGGAAACAAGCACCTAATAATCCTCATGTCATGTGCAGATACCTTGTTCACCTCTCCCTGCCCTAGAAATGCCATAGCTAGGACCTTGTTACACAGACGCACACAAGGGTGGGGAATCTTACTGTTTGTCTCCCCAGAATTAGTGTTGAAGGGGGAGCCAGTAAGTGCATACCAAAAATCAAAGAATGTGGCATTTGTCAATATACTCTTCCACCCTTTAGTAGGTGGTGAATTAATCCAAAAAATAAGATAAGCCTGCTCTTGGGGTATAGTACACACTCTATCACAAGCATGGAATGTCAAAACCCCATCAGAATACCGGAATGTAGACAGAAACTCTATGGCCAGCCCTTTGTAAGTAGGAATAGGCATGGTACTGAATCTACCTAAACCCCCAATCTCTACTACCTGTTCTGTACACTCCATAAATCCCAAATCTATCAATGTAGGGATGTCAAAAAACTTAGTACTGACAAAATTCCTAGTCTCATACTTATCCCACAACTCCCTCTGTTCATCAGTCAGATTATGTAAACCAAAATATGCCATACTGTATATAGAACATAATCGAACAAGAAATTACCCAGAAACTGTCAAACGCGGGCGCGTGTAGCAAACAGGGGGCGCGGATCGGCGAATGACTACTCGCGGGCGCGTGTACTACACCGAGGTCGAGGAACTGGTCAGAAAACAACCCGCGAGCGCGGTTTGAATCCACGGGCGCGGTTCAAGCCGATTTCCAGATCTGATTTTGACGAACAACAATGGCGGCTAAACTCTCCAAATCTCCTCAAATCTCTCAATCAACAGCAATTCCGACTCCAACAAGAACAAATCTAACTCCAAAATTTAGAATAATGACTAACCGAATCAGATCTGATCTAACTCGTACCAAGCCTTCAATCTAAATCTCGACCACGAACCGAATGGAGCTGGTGACTTCGAGCCGCGAGCGCCGGTAGAGGGACGCGCGCGCGGGTTCTAGTGGTCGCGAGGTGCGGAGTGAGATGCGGTGGCTTCGATGGTGGTTGGTGGGTGTTTGTGGTTTGGGGCTTTGGTGGAGCTTTTGTGAGGAGGTGAGGAAGTATTGATGAAGAAGACAAGGTAAGTAATATTGGAGTGGGTTAAATATTGAGAAGGACTAAGGGAATTTTTGTATGGTTTTGGGCTCGTGTTGGTACTGATTTGGGCTTTTTCGAGGGTTTCATCCGAAAACCTTTTATTTCAGGGGTTTCACCTGAAAGCCTTTTATTTTAGGGGTTTCACCTGAAAGCCTTTTATTTAATTATTTTTTTATTTTTATTTTTCCGAAAACAAAAACGAAATTCCTTCAGGGTCGACCCGCGAGCGCGGGTCCAGCCGCAGCCTCGGATCCAGCCTCGGGCTGCACTTCCTTCGAGATGGAAAAATTGTACCTGCAAGTTATACCGACAAAACCAAAACGAAACTAAAACTAAAACTAAACTAAAAAGACAAAAAGAAAAGAAAAGAAAAACTTACCTCGGGTTGCCTCCCGAGCAGCGCCTTTGTTTAACGTCGTTGGCCCGACGTCTTTTTATAGCTCAGAACGGGTCCTCATCTAATTGAAACTGGACCTTTTTCCCTTCACGTGTCATGGATTATAGGCCCTTTGAAACATCAATCACAGCGCTCGCCGTCTTCATAAACAGACGACCCAACAGTAAAACAGGCTCGTATCTCCCCTTACCCATTTCCAGGACATAAAAGTCCGTCGGGAAAATTAAACCGTGCACCTGCACTGAAACATCTTCCAAAAATCCTTTCGGATGCACATTAGAGTGATCAACCAGTTCAATATTAATATTTGAATCCTGTAATGGCCTTAGACCTAACCTCTCATATATGCTAAGTGGCATGACATTCATAGATACTCCCAAGTCAAGCATAGAATGCTCAATTTTTGTCTCACCAATGGTTACGGGAACAGTATACCTCCCTGGATCCCCATACTTCTTAGGCAATTGCCTTTGAAGCATGGAAGATACATTTTCCACATTCTCAATAAGATTGATTTTCTTAACCTGCCCTTTTTCTTTTTGTTTCCTATTAATAGTACATAATTCTTTAAGAAATTTAGCAAAACGAGGAATACTTCGAACAAGTTTAAATAAGGGAACATTTACCTCACACTTGGAGAAGGTTTCGAAAATTTCCTTGTCGTTGGCTGGCCTCCTGGTGTCTTTTAGTGCCTCAGGAAATGGTGGAGCGGGCTTTTGTGAAGCCATGAGAGGAAACGAAGGTCGAACATAAGGATCTGAATTTATCGGAGGAGGGACCTACGAGCTCGGGTGGGGACCCGTGGGCGCGGGTTGACTCCTCTTTCGCGGGTTCTATTTGACGCTCAGTTTCAGCTTTGTTTTCTGTACCGTGATCGGGGCTCTCCTCCAACGAGCTCGGTTGGTTTTCGCTGGCTAGAACTTCAATATTCATCTCTTTCCCACTCCTCAATGTGATTGCAGTCACATTCTCCCTCGGGTTAATAGTCTGAGATGGCAGTTTCTCCGAGTCCTTGGCTTCTAAATGATTAAGAATGGTTGCAATCTGACTTAATTGATTTTCAAGGCTTTTCACTGCAGCCTTGGTCTCTTGATTCTCCTTCATAAGTTGAGCTATAATAGCGGGATTTTCAGGAGGAACTTGGGGCCTTGGCACATAATTAGGCCTGGGAGCATAGTTGGACTGACCTCCCTGTTGTGGAAAAGGTTGTTGAGGTTGTTGATTCCACCTAAAGTTAGGATGGCTTGCCCACCCCGGATTGTATGTATTTGAATATAGGTCATTCAGGGGCCTTGATTCATAATTCCCAATAGCATTAACATCAGTTGCTGGCTCTTGCATGATAGGGCATGCATCAAAAGGATGGCCTGTTTCACCACAAATTCCACAAGCCCTTGAACTTGAAGCTCCATTACCCACCAACAGTTGCTTCATTATAGCCTTTAACTCCCTTACTTCAGCATTCAGGGAGTCATTCACAGAATTAACAAACCTACTGTTGGACCTCTTTCGTTCGTTCCTGCATTGCTCAGCTAGAGTCTCCAACTTTTCAAACGCTTGCCTAGGAGTGAGATTCTCATAAGAACGTCCATAGGACGCGTTCATCAGGTGCTTATCTGCATCACAGAGCCCTTCAATGATATAGAAACTCATGTCTTTATCAGAATAGACATGATAGGGACAGCTGGCTATGAGTCTCTTGTAACGCTCATAATATTCATATAGATTCTCATCATCATCCTGCTCCAAACTGCTCAGCTGCTTCTTAATAGACGTATGCTTGGCCGCAGGGAAATATTTTTCTAGAAAAGCACCCTTCATCTGAGCCCAAGTAGTAATTGTCTCAGGTGCTAAATACAAGAGCCACTCCTTAGCTACGTTGGATAAAGAAAATTGAAAAGCCCTCAACATCAGCTGATCTTCAGTCACATCAGCCGGCTTCATCCCCAAACAGACAAAATGGAACTCTGTAAGGTGTTTATTCGGATCCTCCCCACTCAATCCATGGAACTTAGGCAAATAATGGAGAAGACCGGATTTCAGCTCAAATTTCACTCCTTCCTCTAGTGCGGGAAATTGAAGGCCAAGTTGTTGTTGCTCTAGATTAGGCGCAATCAGTTGCCTAATAGTACGATCTGCCATTGTTACGAACTGTTCTTCAACCTCTGAATCAGATGAGAAGGAATAAGAAGATGTTACTGGATCAAATTGAATGCCTAAAACTCGAGCTTGAACTTGACATCTTAGCTCTCTCAGAATCCTGTTTATTTCGGGATCAAGCGGAACAACAGGCAAATTATCAATAGAACGGGTAAGAACCATAAGATAGGCTCTTACCAAATTCAGGGATTCTGGACGAACCGAACCGCGAGCGCAGGTATAAAATCGCGGGCGTGGGTCTAGCCGTGGGCGCGGGCTTCAAGCCGCTAGCACGGGTCGTCAGAAACGCCGATTTATCAAAAAAATTAAAACCGATTCCCCGGCAACGTCGCCAAAATTTCACTCGGCTAAAGTCGTTGTTGCCAAGATCAAAAATAAATTACCCTAAACTACAAACCAAGTATATCATGCAAGTAAGGGATCGAACCCAAGAGAATCGGTATTCTGAACAATCAACAATGAACAAAACAGGGGTTTTGGGAGTTTAAGCAAGCAAACAATATTAGGGTTCAATTCAATTAAAGGAAAGCAGAGTTCATTCAATCAATTCCACCTTTTGAATCATTCGATCATCAATTCATCAACTTTTCTATTAATTCCCAGGTTAATTTCAATCCTTATAAAAATTTTCCACTTATCCACGGTCTAAGCGAAATTATGATATGAACAAGAACGCTTAAGTCAAATCATGCAAGCTGATATTAAGGATAACATGAAATCAATTCATGAAATCAAACAACGAGTCTAATGCATAAACTAACTATCAAATACTCTTCTCAATTCTAGTCCACGGTCCTGGAAAAGAGTTGTTTCAAGGATAAATAAGATTGCACAGACAACAATCAAACCTAATCGAAACAGTAGATCTAAGTCAATCAAACAAGTTGATCAGGCTTATAAAATCAAGCATAGATCATATAATTAAAAACAAGAGTTTTGATATTAACAAAGGCATAGAAAAGTTACCAGAATCTCACGAATTACATAAAAAGGCTTCCTTGATCAAACAAACTCCAAGGGATATTAGTTCTCCATAATAGCAATAAAAACTGAAATAAATCTAGAAAATTGAAGTCTTCTCAAGTGTGCTATGAAACTAGGCTTAAATAGTAGAAACAACCGAACTAAAACTAGATATAATAAATATAAAAAGATAAAATAAACTCGAGACGGCGCGCTGAAACTATGCCACTCGTGAGCGCAGGTTCCGTCTTCTCTCGGCGTCCGCAGAAGCCCGATCAGCCACGGTCTCTGGTTCCGACCCGCGAGCGCGGCTCCTGCGAACTCTCGCCCGCTCGGATCTTCTCTTCACCTCGATCTCGGCTCTATACCCGAGGGAACGGGTCTTGATCTCCGTAAAATCTTCAATCTGTTATTCCTTGCAACCGCAGTAAAGCGGGTCTTCAGCTCGAACTTAGGACTTCTATCTTCAAAAGCTTCAACTGTAGGCTCTTCTGATATTACAATTAAACACCCTAATCTGGCCTTATACACTCAGAAATCCTAGTAAAAATACATAATTACGCTGTACTAAAACCAGCGTATCAATCAGGTTTATCATTTTGGGCCAAAAGAAATTTTCATGGTCAAGAAGTGTGCTTCCCATGCAAGATAATAAACAATCTTCAAGCAAAGAGCAATTATTAAGATGAAAGTTGCTTAAACATACAGTTCTCTAGTCATGCCAAATTTAAACTAGTCTATCATCAAGGGAAAAGATGGACCGGGACTTGTTTAATTTAAGAGAATCATCCCTAAGAGCATTGAAAGATGCTCGAAGGGTTGTTTGTCCAAAGTTTTGGTAAAATATTTGCAACTTGTTCATTTGTCTGCAATGTTCCATCTCAATGGAACCTTTCTCTACGTGATCACGCAGGAAATGGTGCCTAACCTGAACGTGCTTTGTTCTAGAATGATGCACAGGGTTTTTGGAGATGTTTATTGCACTAGTGTTATTACATTTAAGAGGAACAGTTCCGAGAGACATACCATAGTCTTGAAGTTGATATTTGAGCCAGATGACTTGGGAACAAGAAGCAGCAATGACTATGTATTCATCTTCGACAATGGAAAGTGCCATTGAGTTTTGCTTCTTTGATCCCTAAGACACAAGACAATCTCCAAGGAACTGTGCCATGCCAGAAGTACTCTTTCGATCTACGAGATGTCCTACAAAGTTGGCATCGGAGAAGGCAACAAGTTCAAAGGCACTGTTCCTTGGATACCATAGACACAAGTTGTCTCTTCCTTTGAGATATCGAAAGATGCGCTTGACTTCCTTAAGATGTGATTCTTGGGATTTGGTTGGAACTGTGCACATAGATAGACTGCAAATATGATGTCTGGTCTACTTGCAGTGAGATAGAGAAGGGAAGTAATCATTCCTCTGTAAAGCTTTTGATTGACATTGGTTCCACCTTCATCTGTATCGAGTCGTCTAATAGGAGAGATGGGAGTGTTGATGGGCGACCTTGTGTCCATCCCGTACTTGGTTAGCATTTCCCTAATGTACTTTTGTTGATGAATCTCGGTTCCATTTTTGGTTTGAATGATTTGAAGACCAAGAAAGAAGTACTCCCTTTTCAAAAGGTGTGATGATGTATCGAGGGAAACAAACGCATTAAATGCACAAAAAATTGTGAATGGAAGAGGGAGTTTGTACTCCCTTTTCAAAAGGTGTGATGATGTTTTCAATTGGATGGTCCCTTCTCTGGTGATAGTTCCTGGTTATGATGGGATCAGGGATTTGAAGTTCCCGCTGAGCACTAGAGTTGGCCACGAGAGCGAAACTTTGAGCATTTGTAGTAGGAATTGTGATTACATCATCTGGATTGTTCCCAAAGTCTGAATCGTCTGAAGGTTCTGAGAGAGATTCATCCTCAGCTTGAAAATTTGAGGAAGGATCTTCAAAATGTTCAGTGGCATCTCCATCTTCATTGCTAACATCATCATTGGGTTCATGTGGTTGAGAAGTATTTCTTGTGGGGTAGTCGGAGTCATCCTTTCTTGATTCCTCCTCATCATCTTCTTCCTCTGGTTCCCTCATTGGAATAGAAAAAGATTCGACCATCGTAGCAGGAAATTGATTTCGAGGAGTAGTTTCATGTTCAGTGGGTTCTTCATCGAACATGACATGTATACTTTCCTTAAACTTCTTGGTCCTTTTGTTGAAGACTCTGTATGCTTTGCTTTGAAGTGAGTATCCAGTGAAGATTCTCTCATCACTTCTAGGATCAAACTTCCCTAAGACGTCTTTCCCATTGTTGTGAATGTAGCACCTGCATCCAAAGACTCTAAGATGGGAAATATTTGGCTTTCTGCCTTTGATTAGTTCATAGGAAGTTTTCAACAAGATAGGTCGAATCATGGCCATGTTAAGGATATTTACTGTAGTGGAGATCGCTTCTGCCCAGAAGTTTGATGGAACTGCACTTTCTAGCATCATTGATTGAGCCATGTTCTCCAAGGTCCTGTTTTTCCTTTCCACCACTCCATTCTATTGTGGAGTTCTTGGTGCAAAAAAATTGTGGAAAACTCTATTCTCATTGCAAAAGTTCAAAAACGCTGAGTTATCAAACGCTGAGTTAGCTTGGTTCCCAAGCTCACCTCTGTTCTTTTGATGAAGATCTCGAACTCTTTGATAGTTGTTCCTCTTGCACATGTGTCACACATCTTTCCTGTGTCTGGATTGATCTTTGGTACACAAACCACAAGATCTTGTAGAAACAACTTTTGAATTAGGTTCAACCCAACATGTCCAAGTCTTTGATGCCATAGTTCAGTGTCACTTGAAGGAACTATAAGACACGGTTTCCTTGGGGGTTGGAAATCTTGATCAACAATATAGACATTGTTTGATCCTTTTCCTCGAAGTATCACATTGTTGGTTTGCTTGTTCACAACCAAACACTCATTGGAGTCAAACGAAACGATGTTGTTCCCTTGATCACAAAGTTATGCCACACACAAGAGATTTTATCCAATATCTGTTACAAGATTGACATTGTTGATATTGATTGATTTGTTGAGCTTGACTTCTAATGATCCCTGAATCGCTCCTTTGTTTTTGTTGCTGAAGGAAATGTTTCCTCCTTCAACTTGGGTGTTAAGCGAGGTTAGATTGCTTCTGTTCCATGTCATGTGGTTGGAGCATGCACTGTCTATGAACCACATACAATTCTCCCTCGCTTTCACCTGCAAAAAAATCAATGTTTGATTACCTAGGGAAAATGTTCTTTGCCTGGTTCCTTACAGGGATAGTAGTTAACATAATCAACAATATTAACATCAAACGAGTTATAGTTCCTGGAAGTCTGAGAGTAAGTAAAGTTGTTGTGTGACATTCTGTTGTTGTTCCATTTCATTGAGTTATTGAGGAACTGACTTTTCCCTTTTGACAATGTTTCTTGTAATGCCCATGGTTCCCACAAATCCAACAAGTTTTGTAGTACTCTTCTAGGTAAAACTTAGGATGTGGCATTTGGATTCTATTTTATCAACGATCTCTTTGTTTGGAACCTTGGAACCGTTTCCCTTAGCTTTTTTAACATAAATTTTGTGAGAGTTGTTCCCAGTGTAGTAGTCCCTTTTCCCTTTGGTTCCACTCTCTAGAACTCTAATTTTCTCCTCTAGGTGAGAATTTTTAATTTTCTCAGTTTATAGTTCCATAGCTCTACTCTCAATCAACTTTCTTACGGTAAGTTTTTTTTTTATCATTCCCAGACTCAATTTCAGCATACCCAATACCATGTCTAGAGGGAACAAATGTCATCTTAGGAACCTCGACAATCCTCTTTCCCTCACTTTTCTCCAACTTCGTAAGGAGATTTTCCTTGTCAAGGGTAACAGTTTCAAGTTCCTTCTTAAGTTCATTACATATGGCTTAATCAACAGATTCAACACTTTTCAATTTAAGTTCCCTTTTCACAAGATCACTTTCCAAGTTAAGACAATGTTCTTCAAATTTGTTCATTTCCTTTTTGAAGTTTCATGCTGTCTTTAACAAGCTTGGTAAGTATACGAATCAAATCAGGCTTACGATACATGTCAAATCAATTAGTTAAGGTTTGAGCACTTACATCTTCTTGTGGTTCTGGTGTCTCTCCCTTGATAGCCATATCACACATTTATGGTGCGGTCCATTCCTCAGGATCTTCGTTTTCAAAGTCATCCCATGTTGCTATATAGGCCTTGTTGCCAGTCTTCTTTTCATCGTTTCCCAAAGGACATGCTTTGGCGTAGTGACCCTTCTTGAAACACTTGAAATAAGTGATGTTCTTTGCATCCTTCTCTCCTGATTTATTGTAGTCCTTTGAGTAGCTATTTCCTCCATAGTACCTTTGGAACTTTCCCTTTTTTTTAGAGTTTTTGTAGTGCCTTTGTGATGAGCACTATGTCATCCTCTTCTTCTTCTTCTTCTTCGGGCTCTTCGCATTGTTCCTGGACAGACTTGAGCACTTTCTCCAGCTTGAGTGTGATTCCCTTTCCAGGTTTGTCTAGAGCCTTGTCCGAGTTCCTTCTGCCTTCATAGGACTTAAGTTTCCCAAAGATCTCGTGAAGTAGGAGATTCTTGTTAGCTGGATTCTCACTGAATGTTGTTCAATCATGGGTCCATTCCCCTAAGAGTACATCGATCACCTTCTTAACTTTAATTCTTTCAGTGATTTTCTCCTTTGTGATTCCCAAACCAGAGAGTTTGGTTAGTAGACTCTCGAAGCGAGACTGGTAAGACGACACACATTCTCCATGTTCCATCTTGAAGTTGTAGAACTCGCGACGAACTTCCATTTGGTGGTCCTCCTTGAGATATGAGCTTCCCATGTGGATCTTCTCGATTGCAACCCATATTTCCTTTGCTTTCAAGGTTTCCAACCTTATTTGCATCCATTTCGCTCATGGAATTGTTGAGGTACATCTTCGCCTTGTAGTTTGCCTCCATACACTTGCACTCGTTTGGACCCCATTTTGTCAACTCGTCCTTGATTGTTGGGTTGATGGTGAAGTTCCCCTTCTCGATTACTATCCAAGCTTGGTAATCGTGACTAATGCACCACATGCACCCATGACTCCACAAGACATTGAGGACTTGGCTCATATTCCCTTTGATGGACCAATCACTAGAGACCGAGCCAAGAAGTTGAAGAAAGCTACACGGGTTCTTCTAGCACGTATTTAGGCCATGGTGGACGAGCCTAAGGAGCCAAGCTGGGTCACTTCTATTCACCATGTTCAAGCTTCACTTGGACACACTCACATGCAAGAGTTGTTTGCATGCCTATCCTAGACTTACTATTTATAATATTTCCTAATATGTATTTTATTTTTAATAGGAATTTCTACATATATGGACCATGTGTTATGGGCCATATTATGTGGGCTTATGATTTTTCAAGTTAAAAAACATATTATTTTATCGATTTGGACCATGAAAGATTGGTGGAACAAATTTGGAAAGTAATATGGATCTTATTGGAGCCTAAGTAACTAGTTGTCTCTCAATAATATATTTTATTTAAGGTAGAATTTATATTAGGAAACAATATCTTTTAAGAATAGTATAGGATAGTTGGCTATCTATGTCTATTTATAACCCTTGTAATCTTTATTTTCAAGACATGTTGAATTAAATCTTTGGAATAGAAACCTTGTTTCTTATTCCAAGGATCTTCAACCCAATTATCTCTCTTGCTTCCTATTGAATTTTGTCCAACACCAAACACCATACAATTTCGAATTCTCTTACAATCATTCATCAATTCAATTCTCAAACACAATTCAAACTTCAAACCCATCCAATTGAGTTGTTACTTGTTCTTTAAGCAATCAGTTTACAAACCTTGTTGCTTTGCAATCCAAGAGAGTGATTGAGAACCTTAAAGTTTGAGTCTTCTCAACCAAAATTCAAGTCTTGCAAATAAAAGAAGAAGAGGATAAAGCCGACAAGATCGGGACCTTGAAAACAAACGGAAAGGAAGTGCGCAAGCTCATCAATTCCGTATCAGTGACTGCGCATCCAGTCCTTCATCAGTCCCTGCCACCGTTCGAAGCATCCTTCGATCAATTTGGGTGGTTTTTTGTTCCCGTGTCCGATAGCGTTTAGTTCTTTAGACATCCTGCAAACTTACATTCAATCTAGAGCACCAGGCTCTGATACCAATTGTAGGATTGAAGATTTATGTTAGAAAGACAAGTCGGGAGTTTATAGCCCGGAGGTACACATATCCGAGCTATATAGTGGGTGTAAGATGCAGTTTTATACTACACTTTTAAACGCGGATATGTTCAGTTTTGTGCTATATGATCAGACTTTTTTAAACTAGGCGTGTAAAATAGGTCCGATTTATATAACCTATTATTACACCAACCTGAACCCTGGACCATTTTCATACAATATACGCTTTATATCACTAAAAACGCCCAGGCTAAAAGCCCTATTTTGTAGTAGTGTAGTGACAGTTCCCTTACGTAGAGGAAATAAGCAACACGGAGAATAAAACATCAATGCTGTAAACGAACAACATTCCTTAAAGAGGAACCTCTACAACCAACTAGATGGAGAGTAAACCTCTACCTCACTTGGAGGATTTTGAACAAGCACTATATTAATTTGATAGTTCACTAGATACACAATACAAACACGAACTTCTCTATTGTTTGCAATCACCAAGTTTGAACAATACTATCGACTTAAGTTGTCATGGATCTAGATCTACTAAACACAATCAACACTAGTACTTGAACCTGACTTGTTCCTGGTGCATGTCCCTTTTGCACAGGAACCAACTTCCAAGTCGATGGCGAGCTTCAAGTAATTCCCATCAATTGGATCTTGTACTTTCTCCTTTGGATCTGGATCGTCGTCTTTACTTGATTTGCTCGAGCTCTCTCTTTCTCTCTGGATTGATGGCTTACTTTATAGAATACCATTCTTTTCTTTCTAAGAACGTACTTGACCTAGATTCATCGCATTCTATTTATAGTGGTGGCTCTTTTCATTTAACGCTTTTGTCCTTCAACACTTGAGGCACACAATACTGTTGCAAATGACCAGCGTACCCTTTTGGAAACTTTCCATCTTGAGACATTTCTATCGTTTTGTGCTTGCCGCCCAAGACAATAGTGAAAAGTCTCTTTTATCCTTCATTTAATTTGCCACATACCCAGGTGGCCTACGGGGAATGTTTCCCTTTCTTTTCCTCTAAACATGTATCTTTCATGAATTCACTTGAGTAGGGAATTAGTTCCAAATGTTTGTCATTATCAAAACTTTGATTGCTCGAATGGAGAAACCATTCTTCCAGTTTTAGGAACTAACATTGATCCAACAAATCCTTTGTTAACCATCTCAACAAGTGGATAACCTTCATAGACGATCTCCCATGGATAAAACCAAACTGGTTCTCTGACACTCTGACTAGCCTCCTCAGTCATAACTCGATAGCCTTCTTCCACACCTTTATTGTGTGACTTAGAAGCTTGATACCCCTGTAATTGTTGCACTGTTGCACATGTCCCTTGTTCTTATATAGCAGGATTAACTTACTAAGTTCACTCCTCCGACATCTCAGCCATCTTGAAATTAACATTAAAGAGTATTGCTAACAATTCTAGGCCTCTCTCCTCCAAGCCTCCAAAAGGTGCGATAATGGATGCAAATATGCCAAGCCAAAAAGCATGTCACAAATGGACATCTCTATCCAAGAGAATTATGAAATAGCATAATTAATGATGAAAACAAACCCACATCAACAGTACAATCAAGGACCATATATAGTTATACACTAGGAATTTAGCTCTCTTGACAAAGGTGGATATTTCAAGACATAGGTATGAACTAAACATTTGCTTATCCATCCAAGAACCCATCCACTTAAGCTATAGTATACTTTGGCTTGAACATTAGCCCAAGATCACATTGGTGCCATCCAATTGATAAATCCTAGAAAGAAAATAATGTGTTGGATCGTGACGCGTTAGTAACAAGTCAAGGCACTAGTAATATTCCCTGGCAGTGGAAATAAACAATAAGAACACAAAATTTAGAGAGAAAACTTTCTGTTCGACCAATAAGTCGTAGAAAGAAAAAACCTCTACCTCTGAGACTCCTTCTCAGAGGATTTTCAATAGAATACTTTTATTAAGTTTCAACGATTACAAGGCAAGTCAAGTTCCCTAGTAACTAAGGCACCAACCAAAGTTCAACTAACTAGAATTCTACAACCCTAAGCGTAAACCTAAATGGAAGTAATATACTGACTTACTTGTGGATTCTTCACCGGAAAAAGCCACATACTCGTACACTTGAAAAGCTCTCTCTCCAAGTTTACCGTCTGCAACCACACTTAAACCCTAGCTATAACCTAGCTATTTATAAGAAATGTCAAGTCTGATCTCATATGTAATTCTTGCCTAATTACGTAGATTTTCCACTTAACAAATCCCACACAATAAGGAGAAAGTATTGTTTGTGATTTCGGATCCTCAACCATGCCGATTCTTGCCAAAACCGAATGATCTCATATTTCCTTAGATAAGATCGTGTGAAGTTTGATCTTATCCTTCCTTCGATCTCCTTAAGCAACCGCCAACAGCTGTCATATCTTCGTAGAAGATTGCTCGCAGGAGATTTGGTAAGTTTCCATTAATAGAAAGTTGCGTTCCGTCTGAGACGCGCTTCCTAAATTTGTCACTCGTTCCCTCCATCGTTCCTTACAATGTTCCGTCACTCGTGACCTATGTACCTGTTTTCCTGAAACACTTACATGCAGAAGAAAGTTATATTAACCAAGTTTGTTATCATCAAAACTAAAAGAAACCATGGAACAACCATTGTTCCAACAATTTCCCCCTTTTTGATGATGACAAACCTATACAAAAATGCACATCTAGAAACTAGTATATATATAGATCAGAAAGAAAAATTCTTGTATGGTTCCCCCTTAACAGATGCATAGTTGTTCCTACTCATCAGAGGTAACAACATATTCCCCCTTAGCCAATGTTTCCTCTGTATTTCCTGGATAGAACGCATCTCTGCATTTTTCCTAACTTCCCCCTTTTGACATCATCAAAAGATCAACAATCATCAAGTAAAAACGTAGAGCAAATGAACAAATTCAATTGAAACTCAAACCATTCATAAGCAAAAGATAATTGATATTATAGATAATTGTTACAGGGATCACAGCCAGAGAAGCAAAAAAACATTTAAATTGGGGATAGATAGGCTAAGGAACTAGAGAGGGTCCACATCATGGTTCGAAGGAGGTGGAATCAACAACAACAGTGTCAGTGTCTCTCTTAGCCAGGTAACCAATGATGGTACTCAGCTGAGAGGAAATCTTTTGAAGCTCGGACAACATCTTGGCATTAACACCTTCACCCATCGAAGAACTCCCAACGTCCATCTGGGAAGTCTTCTTTGCAGTTGTTCCTTTTGAATAACCCTGGAAATTAATCCTCGAGATATTACGCATATCCAGTGGTAATCCAAAGAAATCCTCATTTGAAGGCTTGTAGGCCTTCCTTTCCTTCAGGATTGCCTTCACAAACTGTGGATGAGGCAAGCCATGTTTCTTCCTTGTACACTTAGCCATTTGCCTCATTGCAATCTCAAACGAGCAGTCACAATGGCTAGTACTCTACTGCGTTCTCTGAATTAATTGACGCCTATTCCCTTGCAAAAAATTCTTCAAATGTAATCAAAGATGTTCCTTTAATGTGACACTATTTCCAAACCACTAGTTCCATACCTCGTTACCAAGAGTGGATAAAAGGCTATGTTTGAACAAACAAGGGACGAGAGACGTTCCATTCAAAAATTTTGTGGGCTTGGAATATTTTTGACATCCAAACAATTATTCCCCGTTTAAAGGTAATCAAAGGGGGTTCATAGGGAACGTTTGTTTGGACCAGGGTAAGGGACAACTTATAACTAACCATCATTTCGGCTTGAAGTGGGGGATAGAATAGATCAAGTTGGTTATTTTGGGCTAAAAGAAAATCTTGGATGTAAACAATTCAGTTTTAGTTCCTTTTAGCATGCAACACTTAACAATTTCTAATATATACAATATCAATGCATAGAGGAAAGATATAAGCCATTAGAAAACTTGTAATGATACGTAGTTCCCTGAGAAGTTACCTCTTTAGTCAAGCACTGAGGGAATAGAGGACCGGGACTTGTTTACTCCAAGGAAATCATTCCTAGCAACATCGTCAGATGCTCATAGGGTTTTCTGTCCAAATCCTTGGTGAAAATATTTGCCACTTGATTTTCAATCCTACAATGATCCATCTTGATAAAACCTTTTTCAACATTATCTCTTATGAAATGATGTCGAATATCTATATGTTTGTTCGCGAATGATGCACATGATTCTTGGAGATATTGATTGCACTTGTATTATCACATAAGATAGGGATAGTTCCAAGAGACATACCAAAATCCACCAATTACTATTTTAACCATAAAACCTGGGAACAACAGGCGGCTGCTGCGACATACTCTGCTTCAGCCTTTGAAAGAGCAACTGAATTTTGCTTCTTCGATCCCCAAGACACCAAGCAAGGACCAAGAAATTGGGCCATGCCTGATGTGCTCTTCCTATCTACCAAGTGACCTGCAAAATCTGCATCCAAGAATCCGACAAGATGGAACGAATTGTGTCTTGGATACCATAGACACAACGCATCATTCCCTTTCAAGTAGCGCAAAATTCTCTTCACTTCTTTTAGATGTGTTTCATTAGGATTAGCCTGGAATATAGCACAAAGACACACATTGATCATAATATCTGGCCGACTGGCAGTTAGGTAAAATAGGGAACCAATCATGCCACGGTACATCGTTTGACCAACATCAACACCATTAATGTCAACATCAAGACGAGTATTAGGAGAGATAGGAGTATCAAAAGATTTCGTAGAATCCATACCATACTTCTTCAATAACTCCTTGATGTACTTTTGTTGATGTACCTTCGTTCCCTCATCACTTTGTACCACTTGTAGACCCAGAAAGAAAGTGAGTTCACCGATCATGCTCATCTCAAACTCAATGCTCATTAGATTCTTGAAGCTTTATACAAGTTTAGGTTTAGTAGAACGAAATATAATATCATCAACATAAACTTGAACTACTAAAACCTGATCGTCTTGTTCCCATAGGAACAACGTCTTGTCGATCACACCACGTCTATATCCATTGGCCAATAGAAACCAAGCGAATCTATCATACCAAGCACGAGGAGCCTGTTTAAGACCATAGAGAGCCTTCCAGTACGTAGACATGGTCAGAGTAATCAACATCTTCAAACCCCGAAGGTTGCAACACATAAACCTCCTCTTGTAGGTACCCATTCAGGACTGTTGTATTCACGTCCATTTGATATAATTTTTGAATCCCTTGTGAGCAGCATAGGCGATTAGAAGATGGATGGCTTCTATTCTTGCAACAGGAGCATACGTTTCATCGGTGTCAATCCCTTCTTGTTGATTGTATCCTTTAGCTATAAGCCTCGCCTTGTTCCTTGTGACAGCCCCGGTGTCATCAAGTTTGTTCCTGAATACCCACTTTGTTCCTATAGCCATTTTATGTTTTGGCTTAGGAATTAATCTCCAAACTTTGTTCCTCTCAAACTGGTGTAGTTCCTCTTGCATAGCAACTATCCAGTCAGGGTCTTTTAATGTTTCCTTCACATTCTTCGGCTCTGCAAGAGAGATAAACGCATTGAAAGCACAAAAATTCTTAATAGTGGAACGAGTAAGCACACCTTTATCCTATGGAGTGATGATGATGTCAACAGGATGATCCCTCTTTTGATGATAGTTTCTGACTTCAATCTGAGTGGGATCTATTCTTGACTCCTCTTGTTCCTGTTGGTTTGTCGCTCCATGGGATGTTCCTTCCGCATGATCTTCACCCAACTTCTTCATTCTGTGGAGTATCATCTTCAGGAATCAAAGTACCTTTTGTGTCATCTCAATTCAAGTCAGGACTTGGAGGAGTAACATCTTCATTTGAAACTTGTGCACTTGAGTTTGGATCGACTTCATCATCTGAATCTGCGTTTAGAACCTTCATTACATCCTTGTTACTTGACAGGTTCCCTCCATTTTTGGACTCGTCAAAGACAACATGAATGATTTCTTCAAACTTCTTAGTCCTTTTGTTGAACACCTTGTAAGCCTTGCAGTTGGATGCGTACCCCAAAAAGATACCTTCGTCACTCCTTGGATCAAACTTGCCTAGCTCGTCCTTTCCGTTGTTGTGAACAAAACCCCTACGATCAAACTTGCCTAACTTGCCTAGCTCGTCCTTCATTACATCCTTTTGTTGAATACCTTCGTCACTCCTTTGGCTTTCTTCCCTTGATTAGTTCATATGGAGTTTTAGAAAAGTTGGAACGTATAGTGACTCGGTTAATGATGTAGCAAGCGGTATCGACTGCCTCTGCCCAAAAGGACCGAGCCAAGTTACTTGTCAGCATCATAGTACGAGCCATGTTTTACAGTGTTCCATTCTTTCTTTCTGCTACGCCGTTTTGTTGAGGAGTCCTTGGCGCAGAAAAGTTCTGAGACACTCCATGTTCATCACAATAGCTATGGAACGTGGAATTCTTGAACTCTGTTCCGTTGTCCTACCTGATACCCTTCAATTTTTGTCCTGTTGATGCTTCTACCTTCTCGATCCAGCTTTTAAAAGCCATGAACGTCTCATATTTGGAACCTAGAAAGAGAGTCCATATATATCTAGTAAAATCATCAACAATAACAAAAAAGTACCTGCTACCTCCATGACTTCTCACCCACATGGGACCACACAAGTCCATGTGTACTATCTCAAGGGGATGAGAGGTGCTAATCGACAACTTTGGCTGAAAAGACGACTTGCTTTGTTTCCCTTTCACACACTCTTCATACAAGCTTTCCTTTTCTGTAAGAACTTTGGGAAGTCCTATCACCAGATTTTGTGAGTAGAGTTTGTGAATTCCTCGATGATTTGCGTGACCAAACCTCCTATGCCAGAGATCGATCTTGTCAGCTAGTGTAACAAAGCATAGCTCTTCTAGTGGTTGGAAACTTGAGTCGACAAAATACACATTTTTGCGCCTATTTCCCTTCAGGACCAAAAGATTTGAATTCATGTTTTTGATCGTACAACCATCTAAGGTAAAAGAAACCTCGTTGTTCCCTTGGTCACAAAGCTAAGCAATACTCAACAGATTGTAACCAAGAACCTTCACCAAGCTCATATCTTTAACGTTGGTCTTATCATTTAGCTTGACTTTACCTGTTCCAATGATTTCTCCTTGATTGTTGTTGCCAAAGGAAATGTTTCCTCCAACATTGATCTGAAGTGAGAACAGAATACTCTCGTTCCCTGTCATGTGACATGAACACCCGCTATCAAGGATCCAGCGGATGTTCCCCCTCACTTCAACCTGCAAGTAAGAAATTACGTTTTAACGACCTAGGCCTGCTAAGCCTTCCCGGATCGGTTAGCAGAGCTCACAGAATGATAAATTTGAGATTGAAATAAAGTAGCTTTTTGTGGACTCTTGGAACTAGAAGCAATATTCGAAGGATCAACATGGTTTTTCCCTTTACTTGTTTCAGAATCTTGCTTCTTTTGTGGTTGTTGAGCTGATTTCCTTTTGTTCTGATGAGATTTGTGATTTTTCTTACCAGAACATTGTTTCTTGTTGTTCCCTATATTCTGATTTTGAACCTTTTTGTTAGACACTTCTAATCTAACCTTACATTCCTTTTGAACATGACCTCCCTAACCACAATGATAGCACACCCTATAATATTCGTCGAGATAACGTTTAGGATGTGGTTTATGGAGGGTACGTTCCTTTGCACATTCCTTAAAAGGAACTCTGTGGTGGTTCCCTTGAGACTGTTTTAGATATATCTTATGAGCTGTTTTTCCAGAATACCACTCAGAGTTATCATTTAAATTACTCTCAAGAATCTTGACCCTACCCTCTAGATGCGTAACTTTATCCCTAGCAAATTGAAGTTCCCTAGCTTTTCTTTCCATATTCTCTTCAAAGCTAAAGTCATTAGGAGGATAATCAGATTTATTTTTACCATAAACAATACCACACATAGCTGGAATAAACACAATCTGAGTTCGTTTATAAAGCTCATTCTCTAATTCCTCTCCTTTGAGTGTATAGATAAACAAATCCGTTCTAAGCTCGTTATTGGTTTCAGTGAGAGTCTCAATATCTTTCTTTAGATCTTCACACTCTGAACACGGAACAATACTAGTAACAGTAGACTCTGATAATTTTTCTTCAAGATTAAGACATTTCTCATTAGAGGCTTCTATTTCATCTTGCATTTTTAAATTATCTTCAAAAAGCTTTTTAACAAGAATGATAAGATTAGATTGTTTAGCCTTCTCTACACTAGCAAGGAATTGTTCATAGGTTACCTCTGTATTGTCAACTTTAGATTTCAGAGTCATGGCATAGATCTTTGATTCAGATTCATCATTTGAGTCAAGATCCCATGCAACAATGTAGGCCTTCTTCTTCTCATTCCCAGAGTCCTTACCTTTGGAACAACTCTTAGCATATTGACTCTTTTCTTGACAGTTGTAGCAAGTAACGTCCTTGATCTCCTTCTCAGAATTGACCTTTTCTTTTTCCTTCAAGGCTCCTTGCTTCTTGCCTCTCTTGTAGAATGCCCTCATTGTTTTTGTTATGAGAGCCACATCAAAGTCTTCCTCTGAGGTATACACTCCTCTTCCGGCAGTAATGTTCTTAATAGCCTTCTCCACTTTGAGAGCAATACCCTTGTTAGAACTTGAGGTACTACTTTTGATTGTCTCATACCGCTCGTAGTCCGTCAGCTTCCCGAAGATTTCATGAAGAGTGCATGTCTTCGTGATTGGATTTTCCCTTAGCAAACCTATGGTCACAACATACTTGGGACCAAGACCATCAACAATCGTAGAGATTTTCTCCGACTGAGTGATGTCTTTTCCGATACCAAGAAGGTTGATGTGATTTACCAATGCCTCGAACCGAGATTGGTAGGTGGCAATGGTTTCACCATCCTTCATTTGGAAGTTATAGAACTCCTTCTTGGCTTCCTTTTGATGTCTTTCCTTCAAATCTGTATTGTCAATGTGCATTTGCTCAATAGCCGCCCATGCCTCTTTTGCAGTTTTGCAGTTCACCACCCTCAACAGATCTTTAGCACCCAAGGCATTGTTCAACAACGTTTGTGCCTTGTAGTTCTTCTCCATTCCTGACCATTCAGTTTGGGTCAAATTAGCATGCTTGGGTCAAATTACAACGCACGTTAGGTCATGAAAATATCTTAATCTCCTAATTAAAAAGTACCAACAAAGAGCAATTCAATTGGTTCATAATTAATAATCCCAATATAATAACAAATTATCTTATATATTTCATCTCTTGCGAGATAATCCTTTATGTCAAATGATGTTATTTGTTGTCTTCAACTCTAAGCATCTATGAATGAAGAGCACCATTGACACTTAAGATCATGGTGAACATTATTAAGTTATACAAATGGAAGTAAAATCAAGATGGATGTGTTCGATATAGAGAATTGAAGAAGAGAGAAGAGGGAGAGAAGAGAGGTAAAAAACTAATTTCATTAGTTGATAGTATGCCAAGCTTACAAGTGCAAAGACAATATTCACCACCCCCAAGCTTTGTAGGTAATAGTATGCCAAGCTTGGACAAAATGTAATTCTGTTGTGTTGATGGAAGATCTGAGTGAAAATATCAGCTAATTGCTTTGGGTTCTTAATGGAGAATGACATAAGCTGAAGGTAGATATGTTAAGAGAGAATTACATCAGGTCGTCGCTTTGTGTGCGGGCCTAGAAGTCATATGTTTGGAATATCATAGTTGTTGGAATTGATTTTGTTGTTGTGCCAGGGGCACGGTTGTGCATTGGTAACGACATTTCTGTTCAATTTTGGATCGATAAATGGTTGGTCGACACCACAATGGTTGAGAATGCTCTGTGTGCGGTTCATACTAGCTAATTTCCTGCATGCTTCAGTTTGAAGCTACTAGGTGATCATGGTGGATGGCGTTGGGAGATTCTTACTGGCTTCCTCCCGCCCACTGTATTGCTACGCTTGGCCTCAGTGGTGTTCAATATTGATGATGAGAAGTGCTCAGTTGGACATTTCTTCTTCGGGAGTGTGAGACGTCAATTGTGTAAGTCCCCTTGGGGGATTCTCCATTCATTAGATAGAATTATATACACATGTACAAAAGGGTGGCTAATGGGCCAATACACAGCCTAATACAAAATATATGCTAGTACACCCCCGCAGTCGAAGCGGAAGGTGAACGAACCGTAAGACTGAGTCTAGATTGGCCTTTCAAATACTTCAAGGCCTCATGATCAGAATGAATTACAAACTCTTTAGGCCACAAATAATGAGACCAAGTTTTCAAAACCCTAATCAAAGCATAAAATTCTTTATCATAAGGTAATTCAACTCAACCTCACTAACCTTTCACTGAAATAAGCTATGGGTTTCTTGTCTTACAAGAGGACACTTCCTATGCCATGGCCTGATGCATCCACCTCAATCTCAAATGCCTTAGAGAAATCAAGGAGTTGAAGCACCGAGGCGTTGCACAATCTGTCCTTCAAAGTTGTGAAGGCATTCTCTTGTTTCTCTCTCCATTTGAATGATGTATCCTTCTTTGTAAGCTCATGGAGAGGGGCTACAATTGTGCTGAAATCACGCAAAACCCGTCTATAGAAGCCATCCAAGCCGAGAAATGAACGAACCCATCCACTTAAGCATTCTCTTGTTTCTCTCTCCATTTGGTTGGTGTAGTCGGATGTGGCCACTCCTTGATAGCCTTGATCTTCTCTTCATCTACCTTCAATCCACCTTTAGACACAACAAAACCAAGAAAAATAGTAGAACTCGAGCAAAAAGAACACTTCTTTAAATTAACATAAAGCTTTTCTAATCTCAAAGTGTCCAAAACAGCCCTAAGATGATCTACATCTTCATGCAAAGTTTTGTTATAAACTACGATGTCATCAAAGTAGACTACTACAAATTTTCCTAAGTATCTTCTTAAAACATGGTTCATAAGCCTTATAAAAGTACTAGGTGCATTAGGCAGTTCAAAAGGCATTACTTACCATTCATATAAGCCACACTTAGTTTTAAAAGCAGTTTTCCACTCATCCTCTTCCGTTATTCTAATTTGATGGTACCCACTTCTTAAATCAATTTTAGAAAAGAAATTAGCACCATGCAATTCATCAAGCATATCGTCTAATCTAGGAATGGGATGGCGGTACTTAACTGTTATTTGGTTGATCGCCCTGCAATCAACACACATTCTCCAAGTGTCATCCTTCTTTGGCACCAAAATCACCAAAACCGCGCAGGGGATAAGCGATTCACGTACATAGCCCTTGTCCATGAGGTCTTTCACTTGTCTTTGTAGCTCATTTGTCTCCTCTGGACTTGCTCTATAAGCTGCTCGGTTTGGTAAAGAAGCATCAGGCACCAAATCAATTTGATGTTCAATGCCTCTAATTGGTAGAAGGCCTTGTGACAACTCTTCAGGCATGACATCCTCAAATTCCTATAAAACATCTTTAATACACTTTGGAAGATGAGAAATATCTTGATTTATGTTCAGTATCTCTTTCCTTATAAGAATCAAACAATAAGAGTTAGGGAAAGAAGTACTAGACTATGCAATTAGAGAGCGCTTCTCTACTCCGTCTTTTAAACCGATTTTTGGGTCACTTTTAGGGCATTTTTCTTCCTGGATTGTAGCTCTATGAATTTCTGAGTTGTTCCCAAATTTTGAGCTAGAACGCCCGAGTGGTTTGGGAGATAGCCTCGTTTTCGTCTCAATTGCACTATCTGAAGTGTGGCTTCGCACTTTCGACGAATTAGGAAGAATTTCTGAGCGTTTTTTTCCCAATCAATAGCTCCACTGGTTTCTGATGTCCTCCTAAAATTTGAGCCAGTTTTCTTGAGTGGAAGCTGGGAAACGTCGCTTGTCTCTAAATCAGCGCTGAGCACCACTTCGCTGCCTTGGCTGCAGCGTCGGCTGCCTTGATGCGACCCCCGTCATGGATGCTAGCCAGGAGGACGATACCTTCACACTTCGCTCAGATGGCCCCGTCACTCGTGCCAGGACTCGAGCAATCCAAGCGCGCCTCTCCACAGGCCACAGCGCGCCCCTCGCCGCGCCGACGCACATTGCCTTGTGCGTCCTCGGCGTCGAGGAACCTCAACTCGAGCCAACGATGCCAACCTCCAACACCTTGGCACCATCGGACCTGAGCCTAGCACCGTGCCATGGATCGCATCTTGAGGTTTGCGAGACCCGCGCCCCAGCGCCCGCGCTCGCGTCCTCGCCAGCGCCCGTGTCCGCGCCTTGACGCGTGCCAGCACCGTGTCACAGCCTCGCCAGCGCCATCGCCGTGTCACAGCCTCGCCAGCGTCGCGCCAGCCTTGCCGCGACACTGCGAGCACGGTCACGGACAACCTATCATTTTTATAGTAGTTTTTGCATTGTTTCCACTTTAGAACATTACTATTAGTAGTTTTATGGTTTTAGTAAGTGATTATTGGGCGTTACGCCGATGAATAACGGGCTCGCGCCGCTGGGCCTTGATCTGCGCATCAACCCTAGGCGCGCCTCCACCAGATTAGGGTTTTACTAGGTTTTCTTTATGCCGCCTCTATATAAGAGGGGTAATATGCTTGTTTTCAATTCAGCGCACATTAGGGTTTAGTTGAAGTCGAGGTTGTCTCCTTAATTTTACTCTCGTGCTTGCGCCGCCCCATATTATCAAAGCTCTCGAAATCTTGCAATTGTTCTCGTGTTTTCAATCACTTCGAGCACTCCAACGGTGTTTCGAGTTCCATCAAAGCCTTCCGATGTGTTTGTTCGAGACCTACTACTCAAACACCGATCGATCCGTCGCATCCCATACGAGGGACGCATTAACTGGCATCAGAGCCAAGGTTTGAGTAAGTCTCATTTAACCCTCTTTCGTTCATTCTCACACGACCTATCCGCTTCATCTAACCCTAGATTCCATCCTCCACTTCGCAAACCGCCATCTAGGATCCCAAAAAATTTTCTTGCACTCGTAAATTGAATAAAAAAAATTCAGCCTTGCCCTAAACTCGCTAGATCTATTGATTTTTGTGAAAATTACTCATTGTCTTGCTAGTTGCATGGACATTAGGTTTTGTTTTGCTGATTTCTATCTTGCTCTTGCGTGTTGCTTGTGTTGAATTATTGTTGTTTGTTTGCTCTAGAGGAGAAAGCCTAGAGTCGAATAGCTTCAAAAAAATTTGTGTTCGACTATCATAGAAAAAATAAGGTAAGGTAGTCGATCGAATTTAAAAAAAATTATCTTGGACGATCACGAGCCAAAATAAGGCAAGATCGATCCATCCTGTGTTCACAATTTTCGGCAACCTTAATCGCTAGTTCATTGCTTGTGGTTTTCGGTTTTAACTTGCCTATTTTTGTGTCTTGCGTGGCATACTTTGTTGTTTTCATAGCCTTGATTGATAGATCGAGTTGAGTGACCTTAGCCTATCCAATCCTTGTTCGTGTGGTTTGAACTAAAGGGTCGACTTGACTAAAGCGAACCGTAAAATCGTTGTCTTTTGCTTGTGAACTTCTTACTACGATGACTGGTGTGACAATAGGTACCGTTTCGTAATCGGGTGATGGCAACAACAACAACAACAACAATCCCGAATTGCCGAACCCCAACCAGAATTTTTCTCCGGAAGCATTGGCACGCATCCAAGAGCTCGAGAGGTAGTTGGCCGAAATCCAAGCCCAATCGAAGCACACGGTGTCGGCGGCTCATGTCTTACAATCGCAGATCCGTGTTAACCCGGGGGTGTCCGCGAACGACGTCGCCAAGGCTCGTGCCAAGGGGAAGCAACATGCGCCGCCATCGTCTCAATTCGGTACAATCAACCGGATGGAGTCGATCAAAGAAAGTCACCACTATGATAAGCACGATGGTGGTCCCCGGACCGAGGATCGCTATCAAATGGCGCGAGATTATCGAGACACACAAGTGTATGACGTATATTCCGATGAGAAGTACGACTCCGAGGAGTATAGACGCCGACACACGAGTTGTGATCCCAAGAAAAAGAAAAAGAACAAGTCGTCGACATATGTTTACGAAACCCCAAAGCGGAAGCACGTGGCCAAGTATTACGATGTCGATGCATACATAATTGAGGACGACCTCGAGCATCAAAGTGCTCGGAGTCCGTACTCGGATTTTGAAAATGATTATGAGGAATTCAGTGATTACTCTAACGAATCGTCTTTTGAGCATCCAAATGTGCAAGATCCCGAAGAATTGGACAATCGGCCTTCGGACTGGATCTCGCCGCCGCGCCTAGCCAAGAACCGCAAGGAATATGATCGAGTCTATGGCTCGGGACGCAATCAAGGCTCCAAGGCTCGGCGCGAAAGGGACCGCGATGCTCAGTATCCTCGAAGACCCTATGACGGTGATGATCCTGACGATGGGGATGACGATCCGCATCGCGGCCCACCCCAACACCGGCGCGATCGCCGCGCGCGCTCGCCTCGGCACCGCATCCCTCGGCGCGACAACGATCGTCGCGACGCTCGTGATCCACGCCACAACCGCCAAGACATCAAGGTAAAATTCGAACCTTTTTACGGTACTTATGATCCTGATGCGTTTATCGAGTGGTTGCAGGGCACGGAGCACATGCTCCGCCATTTAGGTTATGATGATGACGAGAAAGTGGAAGTTGTGACCTTGAACTTCCATAGTGCCGCTCGGACATGGTGGAACCGATTCGTGTCCGAAAGGATTCGACAAGGAAAGCCCCTTATTCGAGAGTGGCATCAACTCGTTTACATATTGAAGAAGAGGTACATTCCGGCGGACTACAAGGACAAGATGCATATAGAGATTATGCGCATCAAGCAAGGGTCGATGACGCCGGAGGAGTATTTTGCCAAACTAGAAGACATATTCTTCAAGGCTGGCATGAGTGTGTTGCCCTCGGTGATGAAGACGAGATTCATTTCGGGTTTGCGACAATCAATACAAGATCGCTTGGAGATTCTACCAATCAAAGATCTCAACAACTTGGTTTTCACCGCAATGCAAATCCATAAACAAGAAATGCGAGCCAAGTCTGGTTGGTCGAATCAAAGGTATGTTTCTAATCCTAGTCAATCCAGTTTTTCTACTAATCGGGTTTATCCTTCCTTTCCAAGTGCTTTGACAATTTCCTAGGAAAAGGCCAAAGCCACTCCTTCCAAAGCGCCAGCCGCGCCGCGCTCCACCAAGCCAAGTACCGAGCGCGCCCGCGATTTGGCAACTTCAATTGGTGACGAGGTGTGCTTTGAGCATGCGTGAGGCACCCAAAACCGATCAACGAGAATAGCTTTTCCACACTATTTGCTTGGTTAACAATGTGTCATTGAGCGTCATCATTGACTCGGGAAGTTGCACCAATTTTCTCTCCAAAAAAGTGGTTGATCATTTCAAATTGTCGACCACACCTCATCCGCAACCGCTCAAGCTCCAATGGATATCAAATGAAGGTGGAGATTGGGTTGACAAATAGGTAATTTTCAACTTTTCTATTGGTGCATATTCAGATTCAATTCTTTGTGACGTAAAGCTAATGGACGCCACACACCTCTTGTTGGGGCGCCCATGGCAATTCGATCGTCGCGTCCTTCACGACGGGTATTTGAACACTTACATGTTCAATTACCATGGGAAGCACATGACCCTCTTACCTATGTCGCTTAGTGAAGCTTTACAGGATGAAGCCGAGAGGCAAAGGCAAAAAACTAGCGACAACGGCACCGGCGCGCCGAGCACAACGGCCGCGGCGTCCTCCGCGAAAACTGCAGATTTCAGCAGCGCTTCTGGTGCCGAACTCCCTCAAAACAGTGTTACAAATGGACAAGATGAAGTGCGCCGACAGAACGTGGAGTCGGCTCGACAATTCGGGTCTGGTGGCCTCGGCAACGCGCCAAACGCTGCCGATTTCTCAAAACAGGGCCTCCAACAACTTTCTGGCAATTCTACAGGCGTTTCTGTTGGAAAACCTCTTAAAATTGAGTTTCCAACTGATTTGAATAAAAAACGCCCCGGAGAAGTGAACCTAAGCAAGGGATCGCCGCAGGAGCTCCCTAGCATTGCGCAACACACGGTCGTTGCACGGAAACTGGGTTTTCAGGAGCTTAGGGACAAATTTAACGGCTTTTCCAGGGACGTTCCTCACCAAATTCCAGGAGCTACAATATGTCCAAAAACCGCCCCGGAACCTGCGCGTTCGAGTGCCGACGCTGAGCCACCTTTGCTAGGCACTTGCCAAGATCGTCTACTTCTAGCCAGGCGTCGGGACGTCGAGAAATCTCTCCAGAGGAGTCTTTCTTGTTTCATCCTTGTTCCTTTACTTTCTATTTCTAAATCTATGGATGATACACTTCCGTCTTGTATTGTTTCACTTTTGAAGGAATACGAAGACGTCATGCCGGATGAGCTTCCGCGGGGTTTGTCGCCTATCCGTGGGATCGAACACAAGATCGATCTCATGCCGGGCGCATTCCTTCCTAATCGAGCATCCTATCGGACTTCGCCAAGGGAAACCAAAGAGCTACAATGACAGGTTCAAGAGCTATTGGACAAGGGCTTTGTCCGAGAATCTTTGAGCCCGTGTGTCATGCCGGTGATCCTTGTCCCGAAGAAAGATGGTTCATTGCGTATGTGCGTCAATTGCCGAGCCATAAATCAGATTATGGTGAAGTACAGGCATCCAATTCCGAGGCTCGATGACATGCTTGATGAGATCCACGGTGCCGCCTTGTTTTCCAAGATTGATCTCCGCAACGGATACCACCAAATCCGGATGCATGAAGGCGGCAAGTGGAAGACCGCATTCAAAACCAAACATGGTTTGTACGAATGGCTTGTCATGCCTTTCGGATTGACAAATGCCCCTAGTACTTTTATGCGGTTGATGAATTTTGTTTTTCGTAAATTTTTAGGACGTTTTGTCGATGTGTATTTTGACGACATCTTGGTTTTTTCTAAGGACTTGGACTCACACGCGAGGCACCTTAGGATGGTGTTAGATTGCCTTCGCGAACCGTCTTTGTTTGTAAACTTGGACAAGTGTTCATTTTGCACGGACACGACGAACTTTCTTGGTTTCGTCGTGTCCAAGGATGGGCTAAAAGTGGATGACGACAAGATCCGCGCCATCTGAGAGTGGCCCACCCCCACGACCCCGACGATGGTTTGCTCCTTCTTAGGGCTCGCAGGGTTCTATCGGCGTTTAGTCAAGGACTTTAGTTCCATCGTCGGGCCATTCCATAACCTCACCAAGAAGGTAACCACAATCAAGTGGATGCCACATCATGAGGCCACCTTTTTGGCCTTAAAATCAGCTTTGTGCAGCGCTCCGGTCTTGCAATTGCCACACTTCACTAAGCGATTCGAGGTCGAATGCGACGCCTCTGACTACGGCATCGACGGCGTACTCCTCCAAGAAAAACGCCCTGTTGCTTATTTTAGTGAGAAACTTACGGGGGTCACTTTGAATTACCCGACGTATGACAAGGAGTTCTACGCTCTTATCCATGTTCTTAAAACATGGCAGCATTACCTTTGGCCTAGCGAGTTCGTGATTCACACGGACCTCGCCGCCTTAGCGTATCTCAAGAGTCAAACGACTCTCAACAGACGCCATGCTCGATTCGTGGAGTTTACGAAAACTTTTCCATACATCATCGCCCATAAGAAAGGAAAGGAAAATGTCGTGGCGGATGCTCCATCACGCAGGTATGTACTTTTAACTCAACTCCAGGCCAATTTGCTCGAGTTCTCCTTGATTAAGGAGTTATATATGCATGATCAATTTTTTAAACCGATCATGGAGAACCTCGAGCAAAGTCGAATCCATGAGTTCTATTTTTTGGACAAGGGATACCTCTACCGAGCCAGAAATCTTTGCATTCCGACCTCGTCTGTGAGGCATCTATTACTCAAAGAAGCTCATGACGGCCGAGGCCATTTTGGCATAGCCAAAACCCTAGCAGCACTTCGTGAGCATTTTTTCTGGCCACACATGGCATCCGATGTTCACAAGTATTGTCAAGGTTGCGTGCCGTGCCAAACCGCTAAATCGAGGTCCCAACCTCATGGCCTATACACGCCCTTCCCCATTCCGGATACCCCGTGGGAAGATCTCTGCATGGATTTTATCACGGGCCTCCCAATGACTAGGCACGGTAAAGATTCGATCTTTGTGATTGTGGACCGCTTCTCCAAAATGGCTCACTTCGTGCCATGCAAAGGAAACAACAATGCGACTAAAAACACCAACCTGTTTTTTGAGCATGTCGTGAAGCTACATGGTGTGCCTCTCACTATTGTAAGTGATCGAGAAACAAAATTTTGTAGCCATTTTTGGAGAACGCTAGGGGGAAAGCTAGGGACACAATTTCTATTTTCAACCTCATATCATCCTCAACCGATGGTCAGACTGAGGTGACCAATCGGACCCTGGGCACCCTTCTTCGGACGGTGCTCAAAAATAACCCACGCCGGTGGGAGGATCTAATCTCATTTGTTGAGTTTGCATATAACAGGTCCAAACACTCGGCTACTAGGAAGACGCCGTTCGAGATCGCCTATGGCCTCAACCCACATTCTCCGATGGATCTTGTTCCTCGACCTTTGAAGAATGGTGAGCACATAGACGCGGCCAACCGCGCCGACGCCATACGCCAATTGCACGAGAGAACGAGGACTCTATTGGAGCGTCAGGCAACCTAGTACGAGGCGCAGCATAACAAGGGTCGCAAGCGGCTCGTGTTCAACCTCGGAGATCTCGTGTGGTTGCATCTTCACAAGGACCGTTTTCCGGACTCGCGGAAGACAAAACTTCATCAACGGGGAGACGACCCTTTTAGAGTCTTGGAGCGGATCGGGGACAACGCTTACAAAATCGACCTCCCAGACAAGTATTCGGTGCATTCTACATTCAATGTCGTCGAACTCCCTCCCTATGTTGAACCGACTTATGAGGAAACGAGGACGTTTCCCAACCAAGTGGGGGAGGGTGATGCGACCCCCGTCATGGATGCTAGCCAGGAGGACGACGCCTTAACACTTCGCTCAGATGGCCCCGTCACTCATGCCAGGACTCGAGCAATCCAGGCCGCGACACAATCACTTGTGGCGCGCCTCTCCACAGGCCACGACGCGCCCCTCGTCGCGCCGACGCACACTGCCTTGTCTGTCCTCGGCGTCGAGGAACCTCAACTCGAGCCAACGATGCCAACCTCCAACACCTTGGCACCATCGGACCCGAGCCTAGCACCGTGCCATGGATCGCATCTTGAGGTTCGCGAGACCCGCGCCCCAGCGCCCGCGCCAGAGTCCTCGCCAACGCCTGTGTTCACGCCTTGACGCGCACCAGCGCCGTGTCACAGCCTCGCCAGCGTCGCGCCAGCCTTGTCGCGACACTGCGAGCACGGTCACGGACGACCTATCATTTTTATAGTAGTTTTTGCGTTGTTTCCAATTTAGAACATTACTATTAGTAGTTTTATGGTTTTAGTAAGTGATTATTGGGCCTTGCACCGATGAATAACGGGCTCCGCTGGGCCTTGATCTGTGCATCAACCCTAGGCGCACCTCCACCAGATTAGGGTTTTACTAGGTTTTCTTTATGCCGCCTCTATATAAGAGGGGTAATATGCTTGTTTTCAATTCAGTGCACATTAGGGTTTAATTGAAGTCGAGGTTGTCTCCTTAATTTTACTCTCGTGCTTGCGCCGCCCCATATTATCAAAGCTCTCGAAATCTTGCAATTGTTCTCGTGTTTTCAATCACTTCGAGCACTCCAACGGTTTTTCGAGTACCATCAGAGCCTTCCGCTGTGTTTGTTCGAGACCTACTACTCAAACACCGATCGATCTGTCGCATCCCATACGAGGGACGCATCATGCCTCTTGCTCCTCTTTAGCACGCCTTAGTACCCTAGCTTGGTCCCTTCGTACCTGGTCTTGTAAAACTTGTTGGGGAGACAATGGTAGAAGAGAAACTCTCCTCCTGTCATAGTTAAACGAAAAGGTATTAAACATGCCATCATTAATAACTCTCTTATCGAATAACCATGGTCTACCCAACAAAATATGCGTGCATTCCATGTTTACCACATCAGACATAATATCATCAACATAATTACCAATGGAAACACGTACTAAGCACTGATGTGTAACAAGATTAGGACCATCTGAATTATTAATTCCATTAAGACCATAACTAGTAGCCCTAGGTTGAGTTTTCAATTGCAAGTGATCAACTAATTTAGCATTAATAATGTTATAGCAGCTACCACTATCAATTATCATGCCACTTGATATGTGATCGCCTCAAATTAGTCCTTGTAGATCAAGTATTGCAACCGCACAAGTCCCGATCTTGCCAATAAACTTGATTCAAACCTGATTTGCTTAACAAAGTTAATTCCTTGGAGAACAAGTGATCAAAACATCAAAATTTATATTGAATTTAAACAGATCTGAATTCAAAGGGATAATCAACTTTGATAGTTCAATCGGATTGGCTCTAACGCTAAATCCGATCGATTAACTAAGTTTGATCTTTAACAATCAACTTAGAACAATCTCAATTGATCAATCAATAAACTAGATTTAAGAACACACATATATATATAGAGAGAGTGTGTGTGTGTGTGTGTGTGTGTGATATTATTATTGATCTTCAATGTTGACGCAAGAACAATTGTTGTTTTTTTGGCCCAAAGACTAGATAAAACAAATTTAGGGTTTATCTAATCTCAAGCTGATTTTATTGAATGATAAATGCAAGGTATTTAAAGGAGATTACAAACCAACTCCTTGGAGAGCAAGGCACATAGCCCAGCCAACCCTAGAAGGGTATTATGGGGCTTTTGCTTGCTTTCCAAGATAATATAAAATATCCTAGATCCCCTTAAAATAAATAAATCAAATAAAGATTTATCTGAGTTATTTAATTAAGGAAACTCCTAACAAACTCCAACAAAATAAAAGATAACAAAAGATATGAGAGAGATTATCAATCAACTAACATCACCTAGTGGCCGAAATCTCTACATATAAAAACTGAATTAAAATTGTTCCATAAATAAATAATAACAAAGATATTTTCCACATTTAGATTGTTCAAGTCAAAGAGTTGACTTTGACCCATGTAACAACTTTATCTCACCAGTCACTTACTAAATTCAACCCTAAAGTGAGACAAGCTATTCCATGTATCTAAATTAGGAAATAAGAATGAACAAGGCCCCAATAACACAAGTGATCAACGCCCATTCAATGAAAATCGCCCATAATGTTAATCCATAGAATCCCGGCTTAATTGATGTCGAATACAAGTGACCCATCTCGTCTTGTTGGACCCTTCAACTATGGCTGCCAATCGAACTAAGAACGTTGTCTTCCCTTGAGCAATCTTCTTAGCTCGACTCCTTGTAATTGGTCCATCAAAAGGCACTCGAATCAACTCATCGACGTCGGTAGGAGATATGGCTGGTTTCACTGCATCAATAATGTCCCCTTTCATTGTGTGCTAAATACACTCTTTGTGTATTCTTGCTCAAATGAAACCATTTTTATCTATGTGGACAAAATCAAACATGGAATAATACTTTCTATTACTCTTTGGCAACTCCCTTAAAATAGACTGAGGATCCATGCTAGCCTTCTTGTCATTTTTTATTCCTTCAATCTTGGGTGTAGTGGGTTTGTATGTGGCTTGATTGCTTTTCTTTGCACCAATCTGTGGACTTCACTCTTTGACATATTGAGCTAAATTGCTAAATCTCTTATGCATGTTCTTTCCCCGATGTTGATGGGTGTGATTGCACTACTTTGAACTTGCTGCCTCTTTCTACCACAGTTGTGATAATTTGTATTGTAGTTGACCCTTTGCATGATTGTTCTTGTTGCTTTGATGGCTTCCATAGTCTGGCAATTGTCCTTGAGGACCACATGAAATTCATTTGCAACATCCTTTAATGCATTTCTTGGAAGTTGTCCCCCATTGGCCATATGTAGAAGCTTAACTAATTTTTGCATTTTCTTTTCAGTGTTGAGCCCGGTAGTATAAGGTTGATGATGTGTGGATTCTGGTGTGCTTTGCCTTTCTTTTGCTTGAAGTTGATCTGTTTCTTGGTTGAGTTAATGAAGAAGTTCATCTTCTTCCAAGTCACAGGCTGGCTCATTGAGATCAAATGCAAACTGTCCATGCTCATTAATTGCATCATCTTTTGAAAGAGGGGTTTCGTTGAGATTAAATGCTGAAGTCTTGACTCTAGGTAGTGATGTAGAGAATAAATGAAGATCCTCTATTTTCCCTGTTTTTCTCTAAAAATTCTGTTTTGTGAAGCTTTATTTACTCCATTGATGAAGCTGTAAATATGGGGTTTTGTATCTAACTTTAAAGAAAGTTTGTATCTTGTTGATTTATGAGGATATGTGTCATCCATATACTGTTTTTCAATTGGCTAGATTTTTTTGTAAACTTTCTCCTTATTGGTCCATTTTTAAAAAGAATGATCGGTGTAAATGTATCAGAATTAACACTGTACAACATTAAATATGCTCAGACAAATAGTACTTCATTTGTGCTTTATTTATTTCTTAAAACTTGTGCAAATTGTACTTGTGGGCAAATAAAACGGCATAAAAAAAAGCTAGACATATGGAGAAAACGCTCCCTTTTCCCCAAACCCTAGCCCCCAAAAAATGCAAAAAACCCCAATCTCAGATCCCTAATCAGATAATTTGGTTCCTAAATTGAGTCCCTCTCTTTGTTTTTGTGGCTCAACTCATCAATTATGATGAGACTTTGCTTTATGAATATCAAAATTAGTGGACGATTCTCAAATCTTACGCGACCGTTCAAAGGAAAGTCATGTCAATTTCATCCCCCGGGACGTTGGATGGGGCTATCCGGGATGCTCACTTGTTAGTCTTGCTCCCCTCTGTTCTTTGCTGGCGGCGAGGGTTGAGAAGGGGGCTCTCTCTATTTTATCAACGGGCGAATTGGCGGCTAGGGTTCGTGTGGTTTCTCTCCTGTACGGGGTTGGTCACCGTTGGGTGTTTGGGTGGAAAAGTGTGGCTCTCGGTGAGGCGTTCTCCCAAGAAGTGGAGACCGATAGCGACTCTAAGGACAAGGCCACATTCCTGGTTGTTTCTCTCTTCGCCTAAGCCTGGAATTTATATAGCGAAAATGAATATCTCTTTATGCTATGAATTGGATATCAATATGAGGAGGTGTTGGGGTTTCTCTACCCTAACACGCTCTTATCTCTTTGAATTTTGTACGAATTTCAGTTGGATCTGGGGGGGGTGTTTGCAACAATGGTAAAACAAGATGACAATACCAAAAACAACAAAAAATCTGTCAAAAATAACTTAGTTTCTGAACCATGTCTCTCTAAAGAACAAGATGGGAACGAGCTTGCTCATTTCCATCATGATCCAAAGCACACCATGGTCGATACGACCTTAAAGGGTGGCATACACTGTTGAGGCAGGATCCTTGGGATCCAAGAAAGACAGAAGTAAAAGGAAGATCGATCCGTTGACCTTCCTCGACAAGATGTCAGATGCTATAGAAAATATACACCATTTGAAAGAAACCTCTTTGTTTTTTGTTGTGCTTAGAGATCCAATTGGGAATTTTAAGCTGAGGCAAAAAGGTGATCCTTTCATGGTTTCCTGGAAACATTATGGAATCTTAGTGCAATTCGATACTAAATATGCTATGGGGATGGATAAATTTATGTCTCATGAATGCTACTTACTCTATATGAATGTTGTGATGAATTATGGTTGGAAAAGGAGTTGTATGTTCCATGACATTGGTAAACCTGACCGATTAAAACCCAATGATGAATGGCAAGGAAGCAACTTTCACTTCTTAATATTTGTGTGGTGTACCAATAGTCTGTTGAACTTTGGTCTGATTACCCGACAAAATTTGAATTTGTGCATGTTCTTATCAATATTTACTATGTACTTTCATGGTCCTGCTGCCTTTGGATATTTTAGGTACAGGAGGATGAATTTGAAGTATACAGATGGACACATGGAGAGTATGAAAAAATGGTGCACACGCTGGGAAGCAACTAAGATGATAGACAACAAACACAAGAGGCAATATATGACCACAAGAAGCATTCAAAAATTACAAGAAGAAAACATGAGAAAGATTTATGCTTTTAACTCATGGACAAGGGAAAAAATTAATGTAAACGAATCTTAGCAGATTACTTTTCAGTTTCTTACTAATTCTTATCATCTCTATAACTAATTACTAGAAACTTCCATATAATTATAATGTTGTACAAATTTTTGACTCATTAAATACCAGGAACTTCCCTATGCTTATCAATTGGAGTATATTTAGCATGCAAGATTCTTCCATCACATGGATTACTTCCTTCAGACATGGAGACATGGAAGGTGGAGAAAGAAGAAAAAAAAGGCAAATGTAAAAGAACAAGTGAAGCCCAAACCAAAGTGTACAGTTTTAAGAAGCTGATTTACTATTTAATAGACTATTATGTTGATGAAACCCGAAATAACAGCTACGCTACGAGGTTGATGTACAACTTTGAGAATCACACCTAGACCCTCTACAAGGTTCCGGGATCGCACCTAAATGTTGCAAGGTCGATTCTAGGGCGAGGTAGATTTGAGGGTATGATGTAGAGAGTTTTGTGAGTTTCTGTAGTGAGGTTTTAAGCGTAAACGAGGTCCCTGTGCGACTTTGGGGTTTTTCTGTGGGTTTCTCCTATCTGTAGCGAGGTCTTTTGACGATGTTCCTATCACGTCGATCTTTAACAAGCAAGAGAGTTCTTGAGTTCAAGTGGTTTTTCGACCCCTTCTTCCTACGAGGTTCTTCTCTATTTATAGAGAATTGGGGGGCCGAGTTTAGGCCAATGTTCGATGTGGGATGCCCGAAATAAGGGTTTTTGATTGGTCCACGAGTGAGGTTACATGTGATTGGTTTGGGAGTGAGGTCGCTTGTGATTGGTTCGAGCGGGCGGGTATATTAGTAGAGTCGATGACGAGGTTGAGACCTCGTCCCGGAATGTTTGAGAGACCTCGCAACCGTTGGGAGTTTTGTTTTTAAATAATCGGGCATGGACGTGGGTTCCTAAATTGCCTATGGGGGTCCCTCTAGGCCCACTTTTTGCTTGTACTGTTTTGGACATCATCACAACCCCATGGCCTGGGGGCCTCGCCCCGAGGGCCGCAGGTCATAAGTTCCCCGGATCCGCGAGACGCGGGGTGTTTTTAGAGGTTATGAAGTTCTCGAGGTTGGGAGGGCGCTTTGCAAGGTGTGAGGCTCTGTACTTGGGTGTTCTTCTTGCTTTCCGCGGATGAAGATTCTTGGGCCTTTTCGCCATACTTTGCTTAGTGGGCCGTCCAGGTGAGACAGGCTCAAAAAGCCTTTCGGGAGTGGGGGAGGCTCAAATCTGCTCTTTATAAGGGCGTATCTCACACGCCTCCCCCTCATCTTCTCTTTCCAACATTTTCGCTCCTCCTCTCTCTTTATCTCTTCGGTTTCTTCTGAGCGGTTTCTCCAGACGGTTTCCGACGAGCTTTTTGTCGTTCGCCAGTTGCGCCACCGCCTCTCGTTTGCTGATTTAAACAAGTAAGTCCTTGATCTTCTTCCTCCTGTCTTTTGGTATTTTTTTTGCCTTTGATTCTTCCTTTGTTCGCTTTTTGCCCCGTGTTTTGTAAGGGCGACGGTGTGTCGCCCGGTGTTTCGCGTCGGTGTCACGGTGGCGAAGCGGCGGTGGCAGGGTTGTGTGTGTTTTTTGGCGTTTGCCCTTGTCATTTTTCTTTGTTCTTTCCTTGTTCCGTTTTGCATCTGGGTGGGTGTTGGTGATTTTCATTTTTCCTTGTTCTTTCCTTGTTCCGCTTTGCATCTGGGTGGGTGTTGATGATTTCTGGGTGCTTCTTTGTTGGCTGCGCGGCGGTGTTGGGGGTGGTTCTTGTTCTGTAGTGCCCTTGTTTCCTCTTGGTTTTTCTTCTCCTCTCCTTTCTTTTTCGTGTTACACTTCGGGGGGGCGGTGTTGCGGCGGTGAGACGGTGGTGAGGGGCGGTCGCCACCGTGAGGGTACCGCTGGGTTTTTTGGTTTTATTGCTTTTCTCTCTTCTTTTCTTGGGGTGGCGGTTAAAATTCCGCTTATCCGCCCACCACTTTTCAAATTTCGAAAACCCTCGGGAGCCCAAACGTCATGATGTCAAATTGACGGGACGTTTGGGCTTCCACCGCTGGCTTCCACCGTTGGTTGGCCTTCTTTCTCTTTCCTTTCTTTTGGCGCTTCAAATTCTTCTTTGCCGTCCTATCCTGTCAGAGTAGCCCGTAGGATGCCACGTGGCCTTTTCCTTTACGACCTCACGTTGCTTTGTCCCCCGAGGTTGCGACCTCGTGCCCATTTTCTCCCGAGGTTATGATCTCGTGCTTTTTCCTTTTCGATGTTATGACCTCGTGCTCTTTTCTTTTCGAGGTTATGATCTTTGTGTTTTGGACTCAGGCTTGACCTCGTCCTTCCTTCTTTCCCGGGGTCATGATCTCGTTCTTTGATCTCGGGCTTGACCTCGTTCTTCCTTCTTTCACGGGGTCATGATCTCGTGTTTTTCTCTTTTGTTGCCTTGCCTTTAGTGTCTTACTGATCTTTTCTTTTCCAGGTGCTAGCTTTTCGCGGCCTGGACGTTGTCTTTTCATGCCTAGGAGAGCCTCTGCGAGCCCACCGCCCGGCTTTGTCTTTAATTTTCAAGAGAATTTCTATCAGGAGGTCTCCGAATCTGTAGGAAGTGTAGAGCCTAGTGACTCTCAGAACCCAAGTTCCCCTTCGTTGGTCTTTAGCGAACCCTCATCCAGCGACTCCGCTGTTTCGATAAATTCGTACTTCCCCCGTCTGCGCATATATTCTGGTGTTGAAATGGCTTCCTCTTCTTCTCCTGATGTGATCGCCGCCGAGGTCGAGGCGAGGTTGGACGCGGCAATTGCCTCAGCCTCGGTTGCGTATGTGCCATCGAGCTTCCCCGAGGCCTATATTACCGACGCCGTGTCCGGCACTCCTGTCGTCCTCAAAGAACGGATTCCCATGAGCCCGAGCACTCCCGAGGCCTATCTGTCCGAGGGGGTGGCCACCGACCTAAAGCTAGACGACCTCGCGGACATAGCTAAAGACTTCCCCTGGCCCGAGGGAGTCGAGCTGGCACTGCCAGAGGAGGAGGGGCGACCCCTGGCGTCCTACGAGGGGTGTGCGGTCGTGCACCTCATCAGTCTCCAAGCGGGCTTTAGGCTGCCCTTGGCCCAGCACATCGTTGATTTCTTGTGGGCCATGGGCGTCTTCCCCCCCCCCCAGTTGTTCCCGAACGCCTGGCGGTTGTTGTGTGCCTACACAATTCGAAGCCGTGAGCTTCTGGACGAGCCGAACCTCAACGATTTGTCGGCGTTAGTCTTGGCGAGGAGAGAACCTCGGTGTTCCCTGGTTAACCTCAGCACGCCGAATGTCAAAATCATCACGACCCAGTCGAACGTCGGGACGTGGAAGCCTAAATGGTTTTTGGTCCGAGACCTCAGCGGGAGATACCTTAATTTCCCCGTGGCACCGGGTAACTACGAGAGATGCATGTGTCCGTACAAGGTCGTTGAGTTCCTGGCACTCAAGGCTCGGTACGCCACAGCGTACCAGGCGCCATACGAGCGCTACCTTTCTCAGGACCGGCTTGAGCGGGCCGGGCTGAGCCTCAGTTTCCCTCCTCGCGAGGGTGGAGAGGGTATTTTATTATCATTATTTCTCTGATTGTTTTCTTTTTCCTCGTAAGGTTACGAGGTTATAAACCTCGTTACATTTGTTTCTGACCTCGTCTTAACCTGCTTTTTCTTTTTTTGCCCCTTTTATCTTGACAGTGGATTTTCTGCACGCTCTCACCGCGACGTCCAAGGGGAAACAGCCTTTGACGTCTAGTTCCAAGACCCCTGCTCCCCGGGTCCTCAAGGGGATTTCAATTAACGAGCCGAGCTCGCAGGCGAGGACAGGCACAACGCAGCCGGGACCTGTTCCGCCAACGGCCGCGACAGGGGGAGCCCTGCCCAAGGGCAACGTCGCGAGGGCGTCGCAGTGGGACGTCGCGGGGCCGCCCCAAGGGGAGAAAAGGCCTGAGGTGGTTCCGTCGAAAGGGGCCACCACGAAGGGGACCACCCATCCGCCTCGGGCGTCTGACGATAAGGCCGGGCGGAAAAGGAAGGAAGCGGGGTCTTCCCCCGTGGAGAAGAAGAAGAAACCCCGGTCGGGCGACCATCAACGAGGCTCGCGGGATCTGGAACTCATCCCTGCGTTTAACTTCGAGGGGTGAAGTCGCGGGGACGCAGGCCCCCATCCCGCCAGGTTTCACTGCCCTGGACCTATCAGAGGGGCCCCGTTGGAGTGGGCCCGGGGGGATTACAAGGAGGAGGTCGCGTGGGCCAACAACCTCACCGAGGCGGCGCTCGACGACGAGGCCGCTCGGTACTCGGCCATGGTAAGCTTTTTCGTTTTTGTGTGTTTAATTCCTGTCTCTTTCTTGTTTCTTTTCTCACCCTCCTGTAAACTTGCAGCACACCTTTTTTGAAAATTACAACCGGAGTCGCATCGCCCTCGCTCACTCGAGGATGGACAAGATGGAGGCAGCGCTTCGAGCCCGCAACGAGGTGTGCGAGCGACAGGCCAAGGAGCTGGCCGAGGTCGCGGAGTCGTCCAAAGCCGCGGAGGCTGTGGCCAAGAAGCGGGTTGAGGCCGCGGAGGCCGCGGCGAGGGAGGAGGTAAAGGCGGCAAGGGAGGGGGAGAAGAGGGCGAGGGATGAGGCCGAGGTTCTGCATGGCGAGGTTAAAGGGCTTCGAGGCAAGCTCTCCGCCGAACACGAGTTCTTCAAGGCGAAGGAAGCGGAGTTTCTGAGGGCCGAGGAGGAGATCAGGCGCCTCGAGGGACGCGTTGTTGAGCTTAACGAGGAGGTCGTGGCCGCGGGTCCCAAGTATGTGGACTCAGAGGAGTACAAGGCGGAGCTGGTGGAGAGCATGAGGAAAATGTTCCACCAGGCAGTCCGTATGAGCGTAAAACAGGCGGTGGCCAAGTATGGGCACCTCGACCCCCAGATTGTCTTCTTCAACCCCAACTACAATGAAACCATGGGGGAGCTGGGGTCGGAGGATCCCGAGGGGGAATGCGAGTTCTTCCTCAACGAGGACGGGAGTGTGTCCAGCACCGCGCCCCCCGAGGTAGAGCTTATTGGAGGGAACCCGGAGTTAACCTCCACGGGACCTCAGCCCGCGGCCGATGCGCCCGCGATTCTTGCCTCCGCTGCCCCTGCTCCTGCTGAAGCCTCGGCAGCCTCTGCCAAAACTCCTAAAACCATCGATCTTACCGGTCCCGAGGCTGAAACCTCGAAGAAATGATGATAATTTTTCTTTGGTGGCCCTACGGGGTTTGTAATTAAAACATCTCTTTTTTTTGTTTGGGTGACCCTACGGGGTCTGTAATCGAAACACCTGCTTTTATATTTATGCCCTTCGTCACTTTCTTTTCCAATGCTTGTTTGCTTTTGACTTTCTTGCATATGTTAAGTTCTCATCCGTCCAACCCCATGGTAAAAGTGTCACATCTTTTGTGGGGCTCGGACCACACCGGGCGTTGTAGTCCTGCGACGAGGTCGTGAGCCTCTGTTCGGACCTCGTTGTTCTGGAAGTTCGTTCCAACCTAAAAATAGCCGTCCGCGAATCCTGGCGTCTTAGGGGGTTCACGAACCTCGTTCGTATCCCAAGCGGGAAGCGAGGGGTTGAACTTTTCAACGAGATTCTCCAACCCCAAGCGGGAAGCGAGGGGTGGAACTTCTTCCAAAAGAGATTCTCCAACCCCAAGCGGGAAGCGAGGGGTGGATTCTATTTTGGCGGGGTTGACGTCGATCCCGCGTTCGCTGATCATGAATCCCAAAAACTTCCCCGAGGATACGCCAAAAACGCACTTCTCGGGGTTCAGGTTGAGCTGGTGGTGTCCGAGGGTGGTGAAAACCTCGGCGAGGTCACCCAGGTGCTCCTCGGGGCCCTTGCTCCGTACCACATGTCGTCAACGTAGGCGGATACGTTTCTGTCTAGGTTGTCTTTGAAAACCCGATCGACAAGGCGTTGGAATGTGCCCCTGGCGTTCTTGAGGCCAAACGGCATGACCTTATAACAGTATGTCCCCCGCTGGGTGATAAAGGATGTCTCCTCCTCGTCACGAGGATTCATCGAGATCTGGTTGTACCCCGAGTAGGCGTCGAGGAAACTCAGGACCTCGTGCCCAGCAGTCGAATCTACAAGTGCATTGATCGAGGGCAGAGGGTAGCTGTCTTTGGGGCATGCCTTGTTGAGGTCCTTGAAGTCCACACACATCCGCCACTTGCCGCTGGCCTTTTTGACCAACACGACATTGGACAACCATTTCGGATACTGGACCTCGCGTATGAAATCTGCGGCCAGCAGCTTGGCCACCTCTTCATTTGCGGCGGTTGCCCTTTCTTCGTTCATTTTTCTTCGACGCTGCACCACAGGACGAATGGCGACGTCGATGTTCAGGGAGTGCTGGTCCAGGGTCCGAGGCACACCTCGGAGATCTTTTGCAGTCCAGGCGAACACGTCGCGGGACCCAGCAAGCAGGGCCTCCAGTGACGCTGCTGCATCCCCAATGAGGCAACCCCCGAGGTAGATCTTTTCTGATTTGTTTTCGAAGGGGGTAATCACCCTTCTTTCTGTCTCGAGAGTGGATATTGTGAATCCCGAACCTCGAGGTCTGCTTCACCCGAAGTCTCTACCATGAACACAGAGCATTTTTGCTTAGCCGAGGTCATGTAGCAGACGCGGCCCTCTTCTTGGTTACCCTTCACTTCTCCGACACCTACGCTGGTGGGGAACTTCATTTTCAGGTGGTAGATGGAGACCACCGCCTGGAATTTCATCAAGGAGACTCTCCCGATGATAGCATTGTAGGCCGAGGGAAGGTGCACCACTGTAAACTCTATTACCTCGGTTCTCGTTGTCGAGCCAGTACCGAGGGTCATCCACAGGTCTATGAGACCAGCGACATCGACCTCGTTTCCCGAGAAGGAGGTGAGCTTCCCAGCGTAGGGCCTCAAGGATGTCGTGGAGATCCCTAGCTGCTCGAAAGCGCCAAAATACATGATGTCCACGGAGGAACCCGTGTCCACCAGTATTCGCTTCACTATCTTCGAGCCCAACTGAGCATGTATCACCAGGGGGTCGGAGTGGGGCATATGGAGTCCTTCGGCGTCTTCCGTCGTGAAGGCCATACCCACGTGGGACCGTGAGGTTTGTGTCACGTTGTATACCGAGGGCTCATGGTGACTCGCCCTCGCGTATCTTTTTCTTTCCGCCTGGCTCGAACCCGCCAGCGAGGGTCCGCTCGAGATGGTGTTGATGTACCCATTGGGCGCCCCAGCTTGTCCGGAGCGCGAGTGCCTCGCCGGAGCTTGTTGCTCTGTGTTGCTTGGTCGGGACCGGGTTGGTTCCTGCCGCACGAGGTTGGCCCCCGATGCGGGGTTGGCGCGCTTTTTCTCGTTTGGGATATAGGCGGGGCCACCTTTGCCTCTGTAACCTCGCGGCTTCCCGCCGAAGCAGCTCCAACCTCCACCGCCACGGTTGTCGTAGCGGTTGTTGCTTCTATTGTCGTTGTTGCCTCTGTTATTGTTGTTGCTTTTGTTGTTGTTGTTGCTTTTGTAATCGGCACGCCGGTCGTGAGTTTGCGTCATGTACGCGTCCCTCGCGGTCGGCGCAGCCACTTTAGCTTTTCCCTTAGCCTCGGTCACGATTTCCTTGTCGGTCCTCGGTCGCGAGCTTTGGCTGGCAGCGTCCTCGGCGTAGACCTGTGCCGTGATCCGAGCACACAGGCTCTCATATGTGGTCGGATTTTTGAGAAAAATGCGACATTTGAAATCCCCCTGGCGAAGGTTGCCCATGAGGATGTCGCGTACCGAGGCCTCGTCGATTTGCGCGATCTCAGTGACCGCGGTGGTGAACCTCGTAAAAAAGGTACCCAGCTTCTCGTTTTCCCCCTGCTCGATGCCTCGGAGATCGCGCATGTTCTTCTTGCGCTTTCTCGAGCCGTTGAAGTGCCCGACGAAGGACTCGCATAGCTGGGAAAACGAGGCTATCGACTCGACCTTAAGGTTGGTGAACCACGTCATTGCCGCCTTGTCCAGAGTGGTCGAAAAGATTCGACAAAAAATGGCGTCATTGTAAGAGTTGACGTTCATCTGGACGGTGTAGTGTTTTATGTGGTCCTCGGGGTCGGCCGTGCCGTCGTAAAGTCCCATTTGCGGCCAATGGAAACCTTTGGGCATGTGTGCCTCTTGGATCTCGGGTATGAAGGGATTCTTGTACCCACTCTCGACGGATGGGCGAGCAGACTTCGATTTTGACCTCGCCAGAGGGCGTGGCGCGCTTGCCGCCGTTTCGGACAACTCCATGTCACGCCTCTCTGCACGTCGCGAACGGGATCGCGAGATCTGCATCAGATCTCGGGAGGGTCTCTCCGTGGTAGATCCGTTCGTGGGCGGCTCCTGCCTCGGCATATAGCCCGGGACATATGCGGGCACGTACTTGGAGTGAGGTTGCCCCTGGGAGGGGATCGGGACATATGGGGGAGCTTGGCCTTGTTGGTACTACCCGTACCCCGGGTAGGGATACTGGTTGAAAGGAGCGCCACCCTGTTCATACCCCTGGAACGGGTATGGGTTTTGTAGAACGTTTTACGTCCAGCCTAGCGAGACCATAAAAGGGTATTCTGACGGACCTGTCGTCGTCCATGGAGGGGTCTCAGCCATATTGTTGGGATGTTGGGGGAAGAAATTATTTGGACAAGCCATTTTGAGGGGGTTTTAGGAATCAAGGTTTGCACTAAAATGGGAAGCTGCTTAGGATGAAGAGGTTCCCACAGACGGCGCCAGTGATGAAACCCGAAATAATAGCTACGCTACGAGGTTGATGTACAACTTTGAGAATCACACCTAGACCCTCTACAAGGTTCCGAGATCGCACCTAAATGTTGCGAGGTCGATTCTAGGGCGAGGTAGATTTGAGGGTATGATGTAGAGAGTTTTGTGAGTTTCTGTAGTGAGGTTTTAAGCGTAAACGAGGTCCTTGTGCGACTTTGGGGTTTTTCTGTGGGTTTCTCCTATCTCTAGCGAGGTTTTTTGACGATGTTCCTATCACGTCGATCTTTAACAAGCAAGAGAGTTCTTGAGTTCAAGTGGTTTTTCGACCCCTTCTTCCTACGAAGTTCTTCTCTATTTATAGAGAATTGGGGGGCCGAGTTTAGGCCAATGTTCGATGTGGGATGCCCGAAATAAGGGTTTTTGATTGGTCCACGAGTGAGGTTACTTGTGATTGGTTCGGGAGTGAGGTCGCTTGTGATTGGTTCGAGCGGGCGGGTGTATTAGTAGAATCGGTGACGAGGTTGAGACCTCGTCCCGGAATGTTTGAAAGACCTCGCAACCGTTGGGAGTTTTGTTTTTAAATAATCGGGCATGGACGTGGGTTCCTAAATTGCCTATGGGGGTCCCTCTGGGCCCACTTTTTGCTTTTACTGTTTTGGACATCATCATATGTAATGTTAGATATCTCTATTGAAATGAGATATAAAAACAGAATGTTAAACGAAAAAGGAACAATTGTATGTGTAAACAGGACTGTATATATATATATGATTGTGTACTGGTGTGTATACCCTAGACAGTGCAGCGTTGAACAGGTGAGGATTAGTTTTGATGTTGCCGTCAAAATGGAGATACTAGCTAACGCACACCCAAAAGCATAATTATAGGGTTGTGATCAGCGAATTCCATGTTTGTTGGCTAAGGGCAGAACAAAAAAGAACCCCCAAAACTACAGAGGTGAAAAGGAAGAGTATGAAAAATAAGGGGACTAACAAAACTAATTATGATGAAGATAGGATCTTGAACTGTAGAGAGCTACACCGGAAGTCGTTCTGGCCGAAAGTTGACTCCTTTTGTAAAATCAATAGAATTCAAGTAATGGCAATGATCGAAACCAAAACTGACAAAATCCCAAGTGATCAGGTCTGGAGAAGAGCGGGGTTTGACAACTTAGTTTGGTCCCCGGCGAATGGTAGAAATCACGTTGCTTATGCAAGAGCCGAGATACATTATACTAAAGTATTATACCGCGATAACAAAACATTCCATTGCTTTGTGTTTTGTGTATGCACCACCTAATGCTGATGATAAAGAGGTTTTTTGGCAAAAAATAACTAGTGACATCGAATCTCTAAGTATATCATGAATATTATTGGTGACCTTAATGAGATTCAAGACTCAAGTGAAAAACAAGGAGGAGCCCCTCGGAACCACATGGATTTGAACAACTCCATAAATTTAAAAATGATTGCGAACTAATAGACATTCCTACATTTGGTAACCAATTTACCTGGAGAAAAAATACAATGGAGGAAAATAACATATATGAAAAATTGGATAGAGTATTAATTAGTAATTGTATTATACAACGGTATCCGGGTATCCACACAGCCAACCATGCATTCACATCATCGTATCATTGTAAAATCACGGTTGAATTAAGCAATGATACAACAACGAAAGGTGCACCTTTAAGCTTGAAAAAGTGTGGATGCGCAAAGACTTTAGAAACGTGGTGAAACAAGCTTGGAGATTAAATGTCCAAGGGTCAAATATGTTTAATTTAGTTAAGAAGACCCAATTGTTTAAGAGAAATGCAAAGACGTGGAACAAATGAACACTAGGAAACACCTTTCAACAACTAAAAGAAATTGATATAAAACTCATTGAGGTGCAGAAGCAAATCCTCATATCGCCTCAACCAAACATAATACAAAAATAAATTAAAATTATAAAACACAAAGAAACCATTCTTAACTTTCACAAAACATATTGGAAACAAAGAGCAAAAACAAAGCATATCAAACTATCGGATACAAATTCAGGATATTTTCACAAGAGAGCTAGTGGTAGAAGAAATTGGAAGATTATTAAACAAATATGCGAAAGTGATGGTACTCAGATGATTGGAACAGAAAACATAAGAGAAGAAATAAGAAAAGACTTTAAGCAAAGGTATATAAAAGAACCTACAAATCAGACTCTGACACAAGAATGCCTTAACCTAATTACAAAAGAAATCACAGACGAAGACAATGAATTCCTTACAAAAACAATCTCTAATGACGAAATAAAATCAGCGGTAAAGCAAATTGGATCCAATAAAACGTCGGGTCCTGATGGAATGACGGCAGAATTCTATAAGAAATATTGGGAAATTGTGGGACCATCAGTCATTAAAGTAGTTAAAAGCTTTTTCCACAATGGAAACATACTAAAATAAATTAACCACACATTTATATCCCTTATACCGAAAATAGATAACCCGTCATCAACCAACCACTACCGACCAATCAGCCTATACTCTACAATTTATAAAGTTATCTCCAAAATCATAGCAGATAGGTTAAAAAGAATAATAAATAAATTAATACACCCGCTTCAAGGAGCCTTTGTAAATAAGAGAGTCATACAAGATAATGTATTAATTGCACATGAAATTTTCCACTCATTTAGAAATAGTAAAGCAAAGGATGGTTGGACAGCGGTCAAGTTAGATATGGGAAAAGCGTATGATAGGTTAGACTAGGACTTCCTTTTCCATGTCCTAAGGAAATTTGGATTCTGTAATAAATTCATAAGATGGGTTCGAGAATGTGTTTGCATAGTCTCTTACTCAGTACTAGTGAATAATGGACCCACTGACTTGTTTCTTCCCGAAAGGGGTCTAAGACAGGGTGATCCGCTTTCGCCCTTCCTATTTGTTATAGGCACAGAAATTCTTGCGAGAAAGCTACAACGAGAATGCGAAAGAAATAGATACACGGTTGGCTTTCTAATCGCGTGTGGTGGGACCAGAATCCTGTTTCTAGCCTTTGCAGATGACATCATTATTTTCTCGAAAGCAACCCAAGGCGCCTGCTCCAAAATTAAGAGTATAATTGAAGAATACACAACAATTTTGGGACAAAAGGTAAACTACCATAAGTTTGCCTTTCAACCATCAAAAAATATGAGCAACCAACAAAAACAACAGATAAAACAGGCATTGGGGATCGTAACAATGACCGACCTAGAAAAATCCTTGGGATGCCCAATCATTAGTGGCAAAGTAAATCGAGACACTTTCAATGAATCATTAGAGAAGGAAACCAACCAACTTACAAAATGGAAGGTGAATGCTCTTTCTCAAGAAGGACGAGCAACCTTAATAAGATCCAATATGGCTATAAAACCCAATTATATAATGCAAAGTGTCATGCTACCAAAAAGTATCCATGATGATTTAGATAGAATAAATAGATCCTTCTTTTGGAATAACGATCAGCAATGCAAGCCTCTTATTGGATGGGATAGAATATGTAGACCAAAAGAATATGGTGGGTTAGGCGTAAGAAAAACAGAGCATATGAACAAAGCTCTACAGATGAAACTCCTATGGAAAATTCTAGCCAAACTAGATAATATATGGTTAAAAATAATAAAAGAAAAATATTTGAGAAATGATACCCTTTTCTCCTATAAAATCAAATCAAACACGTCATGGCAATGGAGGAAGCTCATTAGCCTAAAAATGGAGTTTGAAAAAGGACTCATATGGCAGATTGGAGATGGAAATTCAATTAAGTTCTAGGAAGATAACTGGGCAATGGAACAACCACTTAAAAATTTTGCAAAATATCCATCAACCATTATAAGTGGAATGAAAGTGTTCGAATTTATCACAAAAAATCGACGATGGAAAATTAATGAATTAGAACAAAATTTGCCACCACAACAAGTTGATATTATAAAAGCAATCCCAATTCCAGATCATGAGTTCACAAATCGGCTCTATTGAGCTCCAAGTAAAAATGGATGGTTCTCAACTCACTCAGCAATAGCACTAATATCACAAACAACAAATCAAGAACCAAGTGAGGTAAGTTGGATATGGAAATTACAATCTCCCGAAAGTTAAAAACTTCCTATGCAAAATTAGTAATAATAGCTTGCCAACTAAGGAAAGATTAAGAGAAAAAGGGGGTGGCAACTCCCGACGGATGCGTTATGTGTTTTAACACGACAGAGAATACATCTCATTTGCTCACCACATGCCCTCACACCCTTAAAACAATAAAACAGATTAATCCAAGCATAGAACAATCAATACGAAACTATGATCCACAAAATAAAACACCAAAGACAATATTAAATGAAATTTTCGGTTTAGTAGTAAAAAAGGAATTTTCAGACCTAGCAATCTCGTGGTGGTGCATTTGGCACCAAAGGAACATATTAATTTTCCAACAAGCACCAAATGATTTTATTCAAGACCTACCTCAGTACATTAGAAACCAAAGAGAACAATGGGAACGATCAAAACATTGGAATGAAGATGAAGAAACCATAAGCATAAACGACAATAGAAGACAAAACAAAAAGAGAGTGAATCAGAAATGGAAAAAGCAACCTCGTCAAGTAGTAAAATGCAATTTTGATGGCTCCAAATTAGGAAACGGGCAAGTGTCAAGAGCATCCATATTGAGAGATTGTAATGGAAATATTATAAATTTAACAACGGAAAATTATGGAAGAATTTTGGTAATCAAAGCTGAGGCCCTAACAATGAGAGATAGAATTAGACTAGCAAAGCAGGGAAGACATACAAACATAGAGATCGAAGGTGACAATATACAAGAGATAAAAACAACTCAAGGTGATAAAAATTGCCCGTGGGAAATAGAAATTGTCATAACTGATATCCGTATGGCCCTTCTTGAATTTCAATCAGTACGAATATCCCATGTGCCTAGGGATTGTAATGTTGTGGCTGATAAAATTGCTAGACTAAGCCACAATCTTCCTACATCCGCCATTTAGAGTCACCTAGAACTTAATGTTCTCATCCGCCAGATGCTCTAGGACGTCCTCCTTGAATGGGAGTTGATGGTAGTTTATATTTCACCTAAAATTTTATCTACCACTCGCAGCCTTATCCAGCCTTATGGAATTTATTTCCTTTGATTGCCCTTCACTAATTTAATTTTGAAAAATTTAAAAATTAATCTTCTCTTTATTCATTTATAAATATATCATTTTTGGTAATTTTACATTCATCTCTTATAAAATCAGTCTCGATCAATTTAGTTTATCGAACACTTACATAATTTTTCACAAAAATAAGTTAATAATTTCAACTCTTAAAATTAACTTGTAAAATCAGCATCAACCATTAAATCAGTATCAGCATCAACATCAACTCCTATCAGGTTTGAAGCGCCGAACAGAACCTTTACCTAATAAAAAAAACGGCACAAAGGAAGTAGTAAATTGAGGGAGGGTAAATAGATGAAAAAACCTAGTATTACTATCACCATCTTAAAAAAATGTATTAGACTTCCTCAAGTTCTTTCCGAAGATGTTTTTCCAAATAAAGAAGGTCGGGAACAAAAGACGATAATGTGTCATTCAATGCAAAAAAAAAAAAGGGTTTAAATACACAGTAGTAAACCCTTCTGATTTGCAGTTCTTGAGTTCTTCCGTAATACAATCGACCCCACTTTTAGTCTTCCCTTTGTTCCGTCGCTCTCTCTTTCTCTCTCCATCGTTCGGAGGTCTTCTTCCCGCCGAAGTGCATCGATCTCTCCTCTTCTTTCCGATCAGTAAGATTTCTTCCAAATAGTCCTCTGGTTCCTTTCTTTAATCTCTCGATATCCGATTCGTGATGATTCTTGCTTGATGTTCTAGGTGTTAGCTGCTTCTCTTGATCTCTTAATCCTCTGGGTTAGGGTTTTGCTCCCTTTTTAATTCCTTAACGCTAGAGGATCCAGAAGTTGGCTCATTTCTGGCGTTTCTTCTTTTAGAAATTGGGTAGAGGCTTTGATCTCAGTGAAATATATAACAGAATATATCGTGGATCGGTGGATGTGCTGCAAATTTCAATCAATTAGAAATTCAATTCTTAGAGTTTAACTTGATTTAACGGATATGATCTCAGCTTGTAGAAGTCCCAAATATATCAACATTCAATTGTTGTTCCTCTTTTTCTAAGTTTGGTAATTTGGATTAGAAAGGTTCAATGTACCAAGTACTAACCATCCAATTCTGCTGTTTTGATATTTCAGGAAATAGCCTGCTGATATTGTTGATGGTTCTTCGTGTTTGAGTGGGAGACTGAGAGGGTCATCAAATATGAGTGTCTCACTTACTGTAATGACCTTTAACCTTCACGATGATCAACCTGTAGACAGTGCAAATTCTTGGGAGAAGAGGAAAGATTTGTGTATCAGTGTTATAACCAGTTATTCGCCTTTGATTCTATGCACACAACAAGGTTTACAACTCTAGCATCTAAGTGTCATTAATGCTTTCTTCCTTTGTATGTCAGGCTAACCTCTTCATGCGAAATTTGCTGGAGCTAATATGACTATTTTATACTTTTATTTTGAAACATTGTTAGTATTCTTCCTTGAGGTTGGGTAGAGTCGACTCTAATTGGAAGTGGTTCCTCTTGACCAATCCAATTCTTTTTTTTGCTGCATATCTCATGTAGCTCTTTATTGTTTCATTGGCTTCGATAGGTGTGAAACTGCAGTTGGATTTTCTGCAGCAGGCTTTACCTGGTAATGACTTATTTGATTATGATTTATTTTATCTGATTTTGAATTCATTTTCTTCTATCTTTGCTTTAAAAGTTTGTTTTGAAGACAATCCACGATCCATCATCAAGCATTTTCTAAAATATACACACTCACATTTAATGAACTGCCCTTTAGCTCTTATTTCTACTAGGTTCCTCTACTTGGTGATTGTATTTTCAAATCATGTAGAGCATCTCGGTTACTCGAACTAAACCATGCTGAAACTTTCGTACCACTAACCGCTGAGTTAAGTAGGTCAATTATCACCGCAAAGAGAAACTTGTAAAGCTGAGCAGGATCCAAAGATATTAAATACATTTAAGTTGAATTAGAGATTTAGAGATACTAAACTCCATATAGGGATGGTAACCAAGAAGTTCTGGTAGTCAACAAAATGCTCAGTCATAATGGTGTCAAATGGCAAGTTCTTACTTGAAGGAAAAATAAAGGACAAATTGGTATTTCACAGGCAAAACTGCTTGGGCATTTTCTCTCTTTAATTGTATTTTAGTTCTTTCAAATCATTCAAGGTTATGGCCAGTTTGGCATTTCGAGGAAAGGGGCTGAAGATACATTAGATGAGCACTGCACCATATTCTTTGATAAAGATAAGGTAGTGACCAATTCTTTTCTCTTTTGTCAGTTCCTTGCTAAAAACTACTTAAATAAGTAATTAAAACAGGATTTGTAATGTATTTTTTCGTCTTTTTATATAGGTGGAGCTAGTAGAAGGAGGAACATTTTGGTTATCAGAGTCGCCTTCTGTTCCTGGGAGCAAATCGTGGGGATCTGTGGCTCCTTGTATTGCAACATGGGCAATATCCTTTTCTACTGCTGAAATTATTTTTTCTTTTGTAGTTAATTATTTCCCCTTTCAACGATCTGTTTGGTTTCTTGTTATTGTTTCTTTGACTTGATGTTCAGACGTTCCAGCTTAAGGGGGTTGAGCAACCAGGATTTTCTTTTCAGATTGTTAATACTAACATGGATGAGCTCAGTAGTCGTGCACGAAGAAGAAGTGCTTTGCTGACATGGCAGCACATTGCATCATTGCCTCCAAGCCTGCCAGTTGTATATTGTGGGGGATTCAACACACAGAAGGAATCCACTACTGGACGTTTTCTTCTTGGTAGATCAAGGTATCATATAAAAGGCCTGTGTTCATACACATATCAATGCAAATAGAATAATAGATTGGTCATAGGAAAATGATTAAGGTAGAAAATAATGATTCTTGCTTGACTTTGTAGAATAACCTCTTTGCTTTATATGCTAATACAGTAATACTTAGAGCACAACTGCATGTGTTGGCACAGCACAAAATGAGGTTAAAAACATATCTAGGCCCTACTTTTTTTACAAGTAAAAAACTTTCCTTACTGTAGTCTATGGCATTTGAAAATGCTAAAGCTTGACAGAATAGGTCCTATTTGGAGTAAGTAGCCAACAAGATGTCTTGCGGTCTTTGGCGTTGAATGCTGAAAAAGTATTGTCTCAATCTTGTTTATATTTTTAGGTCCTACTTGGAGCAAAAGCATTATATGTTAGATTCAATTTCACTCTTACAGTTGTTCACTATGCAATGAGCTCATAAATTTCTATTGGAATCAGCATTTGAGTTCTGAGATGTAATTATAGTTGACTCCTATCTTCTTGCCCCGACTTTAATTTTCCTGTAATTTGACCTTAGTTTATGATGCAGAGTTGTTCCATTATTGTATCTAGCAATGACTTCTACTACTGTTGTGTGCAGAGAACATGGTGTCGTAGGAGATATGAGGGATGTATGGCCTAATGCTCGAGTAAGAAAAAATGTATCTCTGATCCGCACTTACCATGGATTTAAAGGTATACATTAAATATACTACGCTAGTGTGCTTGATCATTTGATTGTGCCAACAATATTATGATAGTTAAATATACTACATTAGTGCTTGATCATTTGATTGTTCTAACAATATTATGATAGTAACCCAAATTATCAGTTTTATTAGTGAATACTTATTATCTTCATCTCTCCATTTTAAAGTTAGGCTCTTAAATTTCTCATATTTGCACTTTCTAGTTTTTAGGCACCTTCCCTACTTCCTCCATGTTGTTTTCCATTATCTGAGTTATCGTTGTTATTATTTAGTTTTAGGAGGTAGTTGTTTTAATTATCTATAATAAAGGAGCACAGCTTGTAATTATTCCATTGCTTCCAGGTGACAAACAAGGGGCTCTTGAATTCTTGAAACTGATCTTCAGAGCTCTGTGCCTGTGCTGGGATAGACAGACTCAAGATCTTCACATAGACTGGATTTTATTCAGGGGAAGATCTCTGGTGCCCGTTTTATGCGAAGTTGTGAGCGATAACATTGACGGGTATTACCCATCTTCACATTATCCCATCTTTGCCGAGTTTATGCTCCCTCGTTCTGTTAGGCTTGTCGAAACACCTGCAGGCATTGAAACCTGAACAAGGCTCGTCTTTTGTTCTTCCTTGGCCAATATGGTTTTGCATTTCCGGAATTATAGACTGTATGTATCGCAGTCTTGTATTCTCAGGGTCTGATTTTGTGCAATTATTGCATATGGATTTTGTTTAGTACATTTGGTACGCACACATGTTTGCACTTGTTGAATAGAATGAATGGTTCACTTTAAAACAATACAAGTTTGATGCAGTCTAAGGATGTATTTGGAATGTGAAGTTGTTGTGGACCTTGTGGTGGCAAACTGTTTCGTCATGCATTCAACTGTTTGTGCAAACGAGAAAACATTTTCATGTTAAATATTGCAATCCGAACGAAAATGTTAAATGTTAGCTCAAATATGCTACAATGGTTTTGAACTTTTGACCATGATTTGCTTTTTTATATCAATATAATAATTAAAAAAAAAGCTTTTTTGAATTTTATAAAAATGAAATGAACAAGAGGTGGTCTTTGAAATTGAGAGATCTCCACACAAATCCTAAGAAAGTGACATGAAGTTGCTTGATTGGGAGGATACATGCTTCTTTGAGATTTTGGCATTTCCTTTTGTTTAAATTTATATTTCTTTAGTGTTTTTTTTTATCATGATATATATTTCTTTGGTCAGACAAACAGTCACATGCTATCTTCTTTTCGAGTTGGGGACCCTCCATGCATTCCATCTTTTACTTTTACGAAAGAATATTTCTTACTTGAAAATGAAGAACACACACCTCTCTTTCTTGGGGGGGCGGGCCCTCCTGCCTTAGTGGGATTTTGCAATTCCATATTAAGATTATTAGTTTATTGTTAACAAAAGTGATAAAGTTAAATCAAGATTATTAGCAATTACCAATATGATTGTTTTCTCGCAACATTTTTTTATTATTATATAATTAGCCGTGTTTTTAATATTGTTTGATCATGAAAATACGTGATATGCAAGTTTGATGTGTTGGGCGAATTGGGATTGTGAATTATTGAGACAAACGTGGTGCTGTGCAAGGATAATGATTTTGTTGTCTGAATTTGGCTTCCCTTTTTTATGCACATTAGGTTCACTATTAGAGATTTATGTAATTATGTGACTCAAGTCAATCAACCCACTTGCCAAAAAATTAAGATGTAAATAAATAAAGAAATTAAGCAAGTTTATAGAGTCCTAACTAGAACTACCGTTTTCTACTTGCAAATGTATATGTATGATTGTATGAAGGGTCTTTTGGCGTGTTACGCTAAGCCAGGCACTTATTAGTTAGACTGGATTGATGATGCCTTATAAAGTGACTAGCTAGTCTTATTTAATTTGTGGTGCAACAAACAAACCTAGCTAAAAAGTTGTATGTATCCACCATTCCACGTTGGTGTAAATCGATTGAGCTGATCGTTTTTACCTTTTCCTATACGTGTTGTATTATAATGAAGTCCAGCATTATTCTTTCTGTCTGGTCTTATCATGTCTCGCCCTTTATGTTTTATTTTTATTGGTTTTGTCTTGTTTATGTACATCATTTTACATCAGTACGTTTTTAATCATCTTACAATCGATCAACCCAGTAAGAATTCACTTACTGTAACGCAGACAGGAAGATAACTAATTTTTGGCATTTTTAATTTAACCACTCAAATCGAACTTTTATCCCACTATTTAGCACCATAAACATACAATAAACAATTTTTTTTGCGCATTTGCCTTTTATAAATATTCCAGAAGAAAGAAAGTTAACAGACACGACAGAAAAAAAAGAGTTCACATAAGCTCTGGAAATATATAGTGCCCCCAATGTATATATTATAATATTATATACGTACCGTGGTGTGTACCTTTGCATATCTTTTTTTTCTATAGGGTATTTGTTAGTGCACGAAAATTTGCTTTTAATTGTTTCTTCAACCTAGAACTTGTAAAATAATGGACAAAGGAGACAGGGACTCTTCTAATCCACCTCCGCTGTCTAAGTCAAAAGAATAGTCGTCGATCGAGCGTCAAGGTAAGAGACAATAATAGATAGAGAATTGAGTGAATATGAGGATGCTCTTTATACACGGCGATGACTTATAATGCAAGAGAGAGGGTAGCGGGGACTGAAAATCTACCCCCTAGGACCGGCCCATTGCCTTGTCACCCATGCAAGCAGTATCTTGCTCCCTACTCCAAGAAAAAGTTCTATCTCTTCGTTAAGATAAAAATTTCCATTATGTCGAATAATAATCATATTTAATTTTATATTAAAATACTAAGAGATATAAAAAGCATAATAAATAAAATACCTTTATGGCGGTAGATCGATAGAAATACATAAACTACCCCTTGTACTTGGGCCAATTGGTCACTTGGCCCCCTGTACTTTAGCCCTAACCGTTTGGCCCCCTATAGTTGCACATTGCGACCTATTGAACCCCTATTGAGCCACTTATCCCAGCTTTTTTTAGGAGTGTGGTGCACACGCGATGATGCGTTATATTGTATTGCCACAATGGCGATGACATGGATGTCATGGATGACATGGATGACATGGCGATGACATGATGTATTATATTGTGTTGCCACAATGGCATCCATGTCATCGCCATTGTGGAAACATAATATAACACATCATCGCGCGTGTACAACACTCATAAAAAAGCTGGGATAAGTGGCTCAATAGGGGTTCAATAGGTCGCAATGTGCAACTATAGGGGGCCAAACGGTTAGGGCTAAAGTACAAGGTTCCAAGTGACCAATTGACCCAAGTACATGGGGTCGTTTATGTATTCTGCCAAAAATAATTATGCTGATTAATTTTATCCGCTCACAAATGCCCCACCTACGTCTTTGTTACATTTCCCACGTAACTAGGACGTAGGGTACATAGGTCTAACACAAAGTAGCCATGCGGATTAGTCGCTCGGGTCCCCTAATGTGCGTGCATGCGTATTCGTATATCCATGAGCGAATATCATGGATCTTTTACCCCTCTACGCGCAAATGTAGGAGTCCGTTAATGCGATGAATTAACGTTGCACTCTTTTTTTATGCAAGACTCAAACTAATGCAAAAACTGACTTTTACTAAAAATAAATATGAATGACATGATCTTAAGGACTAAACTAATAAATGACAAGTAAAAATCTAAGCGCCTCTTCTAATCCACATGGGAAAAAGAGTGCCTTATTTACATGTAGTTCCTAGTCCCGAGATCCCTGCGTTGGGGAATATGGGTAACAGCGGTCGCGGTTCGTCTCTTGAGGAGGAACGATTTCAGTTGCAAGTCTGCGGTCATGGCTTGAGGGTTCGCGGTCTTCAACTCCATGGTCGCGGCTTGGCGATCCACTGTTGCGATTTTCCCCTAGGGAAGGGGTCTTGCTCTCAAGACCAGTTCCGCGGTCGTAGCTCTTAGGCCCGCGATCGCGATTACGCTTTTAGTCGCCATTTTCTGGCCCGTCTTCATCCTCATACGTTGTTGAGATTGTTTGGACGACCTCAATTTGCTTCTTTCTCGGGTCTTCACTATCTTCTGGTTCATTTTTCTCAATTTACTCGCATAAGTAGCCTTCTTGAACCAACCCTTCTAACACAAAACTTAAACGTAAAAATTTGTCCTTTAAAAAAGGAAATGTTGAATGAATTGGTCGTAAAGGCACTCCTTAAAGGGCTCACAATCTTCGGTCATGTGCCCCCGTACTCTATGGTATATGCATTATTTCCGACTATGGGGATTCATGTTCAGTACATTCACCCTTTGGAGGATAGCGGAAATAGCTCTCATGTTTGATGCGTGGTGGAATTTTGTTAATCGGAATGTTGAAAGTTGTGTATACAGCTTTATCTTGTTCCTCCAACGAATGTGTATTTTGCCTAAAGCTCCCGTTCGAAGGACGATGGGGCTTTCAAAGTGGAGAGAGCGACCTCCCTCTTGTCCTGTATCCAGCTTCTTCCAAGCGCGCATACTAGTGAATATGCTCTTGAAGTTCAACAATGGTGGAAGGAAGACAAAGTGTCAACTCTTCCCTTAGGTTTGTCTCAAATGGAATTGCCCTCTTAAAGGCAGTAATTGCAGTCTTCTCACTGCATCCATCGATCTCAACATAGCACTCCATGAAACGATTAGAAAAGTGGGGCAAGCTTTCATTTTTCTCCTTCTTGAGGTCGAAGAGTGTGTCTAGAGACAACGCTTCTCGACTATTGGCTATGTAGTGCCTCACAAGTTTAGTGGCAAGTTGATCCCAAGACCAGATTGATCTTGGTTTCAAATTTTGGAAGCACTTTAGCGATCCCTTGGTGAGGCTGCTCGGAAACATCTTGCACATTATGGCTTGATCAGACATCCATAGTGACATCTTGTGAGAGAAAGTGGTTATGTGATTTACGGGGTCCGAATGTCCATCATAAAGAGTGAATGATGGTGGAGAGAACTTTGTCGGGGGCTTGGATTGTTGAATACTCCTATGGAATGGTATCGATGTCACTATAGCGAATTTGTGCAAGATGAAAGAAGGCCCTGTCCCGGGTGAGCTTTGAGATATAGTACGGAACACGCATTGTCGCATGTCATTGATCAACTCTAGGAGACTATAGGAACTAAGCCAAAGTATGAACAACAAAGGAGATGTCCGACCAAGTAATAGTAAGATATATCAGGCGACCAACAAGGCGGCGATACTGGTCAGGTTGATCGAATAAAACACTCTCAGAAGCAGCAAGTTGTTGATTCTAATCCATATGGAAGTTTTCATGGTTTACCAGCCAGAAGACCAAACTTAGATAATCAAGAGCATATTTCCATATTGGGAAAGAAAGAGCCCTTTAGAGGAACGAACAATTTCAATCCCAATAAAATATTACAACAAGCCTACAACCTTCATTGAAAAACAAGAGCTCAAATATGCCTTGAATATAGAAATAAAAGAGGCGTCATTTCCTGCAATTATCAAGTCGTCAACATAGATGAGAATATGGAGAACTATAGAATCACTAGCAAATGTAAAGAGAGAGTAATTAGCATAACTTTGTATAAATCCAAAAGTCTTAAGAGCGTTGGAAATCTTAAAGAACCAGTTCTGAGGGCCTGCCAAAGTAAAGAGACTTTTGTAGGCGACAAACCCTCCCAGCAGAGGCCCATGTAAAGCCATGTAGTAATTTCATATAGACTTCTTCGTGTAAATCACCATGCAATAAGGCATTGTGAGCATCCGTTTGATGCAATTCCCATCCTTTGACAATAACAACAACATGAAAAACTTAAACATACACCTTTTTAGCAACAACGGCAGAAGTTTCATGGTAATCAGTACTCTCTACTTGACGATTTCCCAAAACAATGAGTCTAGCTTTGTACCTTTCAACGACGTTGGTAGAGCGGTATTTGATCCGAAACACCCATTTGCAAACGATGGGCATTTTTCTAGGTGGGAAATCACATAAAGTCTAAGTCTTGTTTCGTTCTAAGGCAGCGATCTCGCTACCCATAGCATCATACCAATGGGCATGCTTGATAGCCTCATTATATGCATGTGATTCATAGTATGTGGTGATGACGGCTAAAACCTAGCATGATTGGCAGAAAAATTAGTAAAGGAAACATAGGCTACTATTGGATAAAGTGTACTTGAGGAAAGTAATGCAGATTTGGTTGATGAAGTTGCAGGATGGGGTCCAAAGCTCGAGTAGTGATGCATACATAATCTTGTATGTAGGCACGAAAATGAAGTACATGGATTCTTTGGCGACTGACCGACAAACTCCCCTTGTCATCGGAAGGGGAAGAATGCGTAATAAAAGGTAAAGTCGGGGTTGTTGGATCATAAAAAATAGCCGAAAAACCTCTACCAAAACTGAAAGAGGCGAGTCTGAAGGTGGCTTATCTTATGAAAAAATATGCTCATAGAAGGTAATGTCTCTGATAATTAGAACCTTTCGAGACTCAAGATCAAGATAACGTCTTTAATAATTGCGACTCGGAGGGTGACCATATGAAAAAATATGCTCATAGAAGATAACATCTCTTCCCATTTAGTATCTTGGTTGGAATCTGATTGAGCAAATAACATGCGGTTAAAACGCACTCGCCCCAAAAATTGAGAGAAAGATGGGACTGAAATAGACGAGTGCGCACAATATTTAAAAGATGACGGTGTTTGCAATCAACGCGGCCGTTTTGTTGAGGAGTGTAAGGACAATTGTACTCAAGAAATATAGCCTTTGAAGTAAAGAACGGAATCAATGGCAACAATTATGTTCCATTATCAACACGTATTCGTCGAACCTATTTCTTAAACTGTGTGAACACCATATTGCAAAATTGTTCAACAAATGTAGTAGTCTGAAATTTAGCTTTCATCAAAAAGTCCCAAACACCACGAGAGTGATCATCCACAATGGTCAGAAAATAAGAAGCGCCAGATCGAGAAACAGTACTATACGACCCCCATACATCACAATGGATTAAGTAAAACAAATCATCTACTTTATTAATATTATCACGAAAAGAAGTATGAGTCTACTTGGATTTAAAACAAATATCACATGTCACTTTCGTAGTAGTACTAGGATTCTTTAATAAAGGTAAATGAGATAAACTAGAGACTGACGAATGACCGAAGTGCAGGTGCAACAAATCAGCCGATGTCGTAAACACGTGAGATGTGTGGAAGAGGGTTTGAGGCCATCATATTGGAGCATAGGGTTCCAAACATCAACTTGTCCAAACCAATTAAAAATTGATGAGTTCTTTCTTCGTCCTTGGCTTTGGTCAAGCAAGAATTAAGGTCGCAAGTGCAGCTAGGGCACGAACATCTATCCAAGGGGACATATGTAACAAGTTCTTCCCATATCTTCTTAAGTACACCATAATGGGCAACATCAGATTGACCTTTTTTATGACAATTAGCAAGATCTGACCATAGTTGAAGGACTCGAGCTCCATTACAAGCACAAAAGCGTTGTTTTAAATCATCCTGAGGCTCTTCACCATTTCAAAATAGGTCATCGAAGAACATAGAGAGGGATCGATGGACTTGGCAATCCTACCAACCAACATCGAGTTGACTAGAAGCCATTAGTTAACATTTCGACACGTTTCATGATGGTAACATAAATGAAGTCGAGTTTCCTTTTAGCATTAAGAGTGTTGCGCATACAAGTGACCCACTCGGTGTAGTTGTCACCTTTGAGAGAGATAGGGTAGATTGTAAGTCCAGGATGGTGGGCCGGTGGAGATATATAGTAGGGTCGGGTCATCTTCAGAGTGTTGGTGGTGGCGGAATGAACAACAACAAGTGCTTGTTGAAGGGCATCAACTTGTGTTGTGGTGGCCTGAGTAGTGGAAGTCTCTTCTCTAATTGCCATTAGTGGCGGCAAGCGAATGTAGGTGGAAGTTAGTGGCGAGAAAGAAGACGACAATCAGCCGAAAAAATAGGGTTTCTTATTATTGGAGATATGGCTCTAATACCATGTCAAGATTTAGAGAGAAAGATATTTCCTTATTGTATTAGATGGAATGGGTAAAAAATATAAAAAATATTATATTATATTATAATTATGAATATTTATTATAAATATTTAATATAAATATTATTACTACATAATACATGTGAACAATAAGTCGAGTTGATTTAACATACCAATCGACCCAATTCAATTAAGTTCAGATTAATCGAAGTTGAGTCGCTCTTGACCTATTAATTTTTATTTTAGAAATTCAACCCTAAGAATTTGGATGGATTAGATTGAATCATATTTTAACAAGTCTAGCTACTTCATAGTATATTTAATTTGTCTAAGAATTGTTGTGACCCTTTCTACAAAAAAAAAAAGAAAAAGAATTGTTGTGACCCTTTTCATTCTAGTAAAAAAAAGGAGTGGGTTGGGGGGAGATACGCCACTCACATAAGACACAACACACACAAAACAAACGAAAGGGTGGTACGTACATACCTGAATCCTCTTGAGAAGTCGGGATCGATCATACTAAGATATTAAGAACTCTAGTTACATACCTGAATCCATGGTAGCGATCGAACTTGTTGCGGAATCTTAAACGATAGCTAATGGTAGCCGCAGGTACGTAGTCTTCCTCAGCCAATCTAGGATTTTGCCTTATCTCTGATGGGAAGAGTTACGTAAAAAGGCACTGAATGAATTGGCGTATTGGGGACTATAACCTAGTCTCTATTTATTTGGCCAAAAAGGATCTCATTAAGCCTATTGGGCCAAATCCGGTATCCACTCATTGTGCCCATACCATTAATAAGAAATACAAGGGTCTTTTTACATAAATCGAATCACTTAATTAAACCCATTTATTATTTAGCCATTTAATATAATTGTATATAATATGTAAGCTCACAAAATAAGATTATAATAATCTTACAATCTCCCACTTGGGCTACATATGACAAAAAACAATTATATTACCCAAAGTTCTTTATGTGTACACTTCTTGACTAAACTTACAGACTTCTCCTTTGTATCAATCTGGTCCATCTCGTATAATAATATGAGATCACGACGGCATTCATTAACCAATATCATAACTAAATCTTCTGTGTTCACCATACTACTATATTCAATGACATAGATCAATTATGGATGAGTGGCATGGAAATTACATGCAATGTGATTCCATAAAACATGTCTATTTCCAACTAGTCCTACTTTATTTGGAGATCAACCTAAAACTTCATAAACAAGTTCAGAAATTATGAATAAAACTCCCACTAGACCAAGGTGCTACAAAAGATGCCAACACCAATATGAGTAGTATGCTCATGAAAGACCTTAGGAGGCAATCCCTTGGTCAACGGATCATCTAGCATTGAGTCCGTCCTGATATGTTCTATGGAAATTTGACCATTCTGAACTTTTTCCTTCAATGACAAAAACTTGATGTCAATGTATTTCTCCTTCACAGAGCTTCTATTGTTGTTGGAGAACAAAACTGTTGACTTATTGTCACAATATAACTTCAATGGTCTTTCAATACCTTTGACCACACGCAGCCCGGTGACAAAATTACGCAGCCATACACCATGAACGAATGCCTCAAAGCAAGCCATGAATTCTGCAGCCATGGTTGAGGTAGCTACAAGCGTCTGTTTGACACTTTTCCAAGATATAGCTCCTCCAGATAACAAAAACATAGCCTGAAGTGGATCGTCTACTGTCAGGGCATCCTGCAAAATCGAAATCAGAATATCCAATTATCTCCAAACTGTCCGATTTCTTGTAAGTTAGCATGAAGTCCTTTGTTCTCTGCAAATACCGCATAACCCGTTTTGCTGCTTTTCAATTATCCAATCCAGGGTTACTTAAGTATTTGCCCAAAAGTCCCACCACCAATGCTATATCGGGACAAGTGCAAACTTGAGCATACATCAGACTTCCTATCACAGAGGAATAAGGAATCTTTTGCATCTCCTTTATTTCAAGGTCATTTTTGGGGCACTGCTTGAGACTAAACTGGTCTCCCTTAGTTATAGGTGTATCTGTCTATGCACAACCTTTCATACCGAATCTGCTTAGTACCTTTTCGATATAGCTCTTTTGTGACAACCCAAGGATACCTTGAGAACGATCTCGCAGTATATTTATACCTAAAACAAAAGAGGCATCCCCAAGATCCTTCATCTCAAAATTTCTAGTGAGAAAACTCTTGGTTTCATGCAATAAGTCTATATCGTTACAAGCCAGAAGTATGTCATCGACATATAACACCAGAAAAATGAATTCGCTCCCACTGAATTTGTGATAGACACAATCTTCAACCTTATTTACCTCAAAATCAAATGAGATAGTCACTTGATGAAATTTATGATTCCACTGTCTTGAAGCTTGTTTAAGACCATAGATGAATTTCTTTAACTTGCAAACCATAAATTTCAAATCTTTGGACTCAAAATTTTCTGGTTGCACTATATAAATCGTTTCATCAATGTCTCCATTAAGAAACGCTGTCTTTACTTCCATCTGATGCAACTCTAAATCAAAATGAGCTACACGTGCCATTATTGTTCTGAAAGAATCCTTAGATGAGACTGGAGAAAAGGTCTCCTTAAAATCAATACCTTCCTTTTGAGTGAATCCTTTCGCAACTAGACGAGCCGTATATCTTTCGATGTTGCCTTTAGAATCCCTTTTGGTCTTAAATATCCATTTGCAACCAATGGGTTTCACACCTTTTGACAACTCGACAAGATCCCAAACGTCATTGTCTTTCATGGATTTCATATCATCTTTCATGGCATTGATCCATTCTAGAGAATTATAACTTTGAAGAGCCTCACGAAGATTGATTGGATCATCCTCTGCAATTCCTGCAAGATCTTCTTGTTCCATAATGTACGCGAAATATTCATCATGAATCACGCCCATAGGATCCTCTTTTTCTACAAGATACACAATGTAGTCATCCGGAATTGCATATCTTCTCTCTCTATTAGGCCTCCTTAATGGCACTTCTTGAGGTTGTTGAATTTGCTCTATGGGAGGAACTTCATTGTTGTCCAAAACTTTAACTGGTTCTTGAAGAATGTCAGGATTTATTTCCTGATCATTTTCAATAACCACATTAGGCAGAGAAGTAAATTCCTCTTCTATAGGGACAACTTCGTCAAAAGTGACGTTCCTTAATTCTTTCCCCCCAAATTCTACATCCTCAAGAAATCTGGCATTTTCCGTCTCAAAAAAGGATCGGGTAGTGGGATCATAAAACTTAAACCCTCGGGAGCGTTCTACATACCCCCACAAAATAGCAACTAACTGTCTTAGAGTCCAATTTCCTTTCACTAGGCTTATATGGCCTAGCCTCAGTTGGACATCCCCAAATGTGCAAGTGCCTTATGCTGGGATTTTTCCCAGTCCACATTTCATATGGGGTTTTAGCTACTGCTTTGCTAGGTACTCTGTTGAGGACATATACTGCAGTCTTTAATGCCTCTCCCGGAAGTGATTCAGGTAAAGAAGAGTGACTAATCATACTTCTCACCATGTCCAAAAGCGTTCTGTTTCGTCTCTCAGCAACACCATTCATGCTAGGTTTTCCCGGCATAGTGTATTGTGGGACGATTCCGCATTCCTTTAGGAAGATAGCAAAGGGTCCTGGACATTGTTCTCTTGATCCATCATATCTACCATAGTACTCTCCACCACGATCAGATTTGACAGCCTTAATTTTCTTACCAAGTTGAAGCTCAACTTAAGCTTTATAAGACTTAAAAACATCCAAGACTTTTGATTTCTCACTTATCAAATATAAGTACCCATATATGGAGTAGTCATCAATGAACGTAATAAAGTATTGTTGACCATTCCAAGCATTTGTAGGGAATGGACCACAAATATCCGTATGAATTAGTTCTAAGACCTCCGTACTTCTGTTGGCACTTAATTTCCTTGTGTTTGTTAATTTTCCCTTAACACACTCAACACAGACCTCAAAGTCTGTTAACTCAAGGGAATCAAGAATCCCATCTGACACAAGCCTCTTTATTCTCTCTTTAGAGATGTGACATAAACGCTTATGCAATAATGATGCAGAATTCTCATTTAATTTACGCTTCGTACATTTCGAATTAGTATGTAGGATTTCATTATGGGAAGCAACAACTTCTAGAATATAAAGACCATCCATCAAAATACCAGTACCAATAACATTTGAATTCAAAGAGATACTAAACAATCCATTTCCAAAACCAAAACGGTAACCACCTTTGTCCAAAGAGGAAATAGAAATCAAATTCCGCTTAAAAGATGGAGCTATAAAAGTATCCATTAAATCCAAATAACAACCAGTCTTTAGATGTAGTCTAAAATGCCCTATTGCTTCCACAGAAACTTTATTGTCATTGCCCACATAGATGAATCTTTCAACATCATTTGGCGTTCGACTCCACAGGCAACCCTACATTGACATACAAATGTGAGTAGTAGCATCAGAATCTACCCACAAAGTGTCAATAGGCACAGAAGATAAATTAGCTTTAGAACAAACCAAAGTGAGACATTTACCCTTCTTTTTACGCCAAGCGACGTACTTAGGAAAATCTTTCTTCATATGTCCACCTTTCTTGCAGAAGAAACAAGTGAGTTCATCACCTTGCTTTTTCACCTTTTTCTGCAAGTGTGTCCCAGTTGCAGTATTCTTAGCCTTCTTCTTTTTGTTATTCTGAGAGCCTGATGCATAATGAGCACTTTCTGTCTTATCTCTCTAGATCATGTCCTCTCCTTGCACACATTGTGAGATGAGATCATTAAGAGTGCATTTCTCCTTTTGAGTATTATAACTCACTTTGAATTGACTGAATTGTACAGGAAGAGACAGAAGAACTAAATGCACGAGTAAATCATCATTTATCTCTAACTTTAGTGCCTTTAGTTTTCCAGCAAGATTTGACATCTCCATGATGTACTCCCTTATGTTTCCTTTTCCCTTGTACCTCATAGAAATTAGAGCAGCTAAATGATTGCTTGCTTCTGCTTTCTCATTCTTGGCAAAATATTGCTGAATTGCCTCAAGGGATTCCTTAGCTTTAGTGCTCTCAGAAATAGAGCCCCAAAACGCTTCCGGAATGGAGCGCTTCATAATCATTGGACTCATGTGGTTAGAGCGATTCCACCTTTCAACTTTCGCTTCATTGGAATGATCCTCAGCCAAAGCGGGTCGCTCAGTCCTTAGCGCAAGGTCTAAATCCATACATCCGAGAACGATTTCCACATTCTCTTTCCAAACCTTAAAGTTTGTCCCATTGAGCATTGGAATGGAAGTAACTTGAGCAGAAACATTATTCGCATTTGTTGAAACTATACACAGAGAACAAGAAAAAACATGCAATTAATAATCATAGAAAATAAAATTCATACAAGATACCTAGCACAGCTTGACATCTAGTGTTTGCACTCTCAACGCAATCGTAAGTGGTACTCTCAACGCAATAATCAAACATTGATAACAAATCTGGTCCAACAATAGTCTTTCTTTGGACCGACTATTATTCATATAGATAATAACTTTATAATTACCAATATCAACCTTCCTTTGGCCCAATTGATATTCACATAAATAAGAACACAGCAAAAAAAAACTTAATATTTCAAATCAAATTAATCTACACAACAGAGACTACTTTGACAGCATGTTGTTTCAATCAACTTAATACAAAATCTGAAATTATACCACGAACACACCAATCCTTAATATTATACATGATATATAATTATTAAAACTTTATATATGTACGATCACTAGGATTTGATATAAATCAAATTTGTACATATAAAACCGAGATTCTGATCATATGAGCATATGCATGATTTATGAAAGTTAATTAAAACAATAAAAAAATAATTGAATCATGCATAACAATAGTCAAAGACCAAAATTCAATCCGTAAAGACTGTAAAGACGTAAAGTTCGAATATTATATATCATAAATAACAATCGAACACTAAAAACCCTACGCACAACCGCACAATGCATAAACACATCCGTTCAATTGAATTCGCATATAAAAAAACATAAATCATTACCGGAATTGACACCTAAATACATTCGAATGAATATGAGTTGAAAAGTCAACAATAAGCATGGATCAAGACACGCGCAAATATACGGACTTTTCAATGTATTCAATACGCATCAATTAAGATATGCGAACATATGAAGAAGATTACGAAGATTACGCATAGCGTCTTCGACAGTAATATAATCAAACAAATTATATATAGTCGATCGGCGTCATTATTAAACTCTAACAACATGATAAACTCATATATAATAACTTAATATGATCGGGGCTCTAATACCACTTGTTACGATTTAATCCTCTTGAGAAGTCGGGATCGATCATACTAAGATATTAAGAACTCTAGTTACATACCTGAATCCGTGGTAGCGATCGAACTTGTTGCGGAATCTCAAACGATAACTAATGGTAGCCGCAGGTACGTAGTCTTCCTCAGCCAATCTAGGGTTTTGCCTTATCTCTGATGGGAAGAGTTACGTAAAAAGGCACTGAATGAATTAGCGTATTGGGACTATAACCTAGTCTCTATTTATTTGGCCAAAAAGGATCCCATTTAGCCTATTGGGCCAAATCTAGTATCCACCCATTGGGCCCATACCATTAATAATAAATCCAAGGGTCCTTTGACATAAATCGAATCACTTAATTAAATCCATTAATTATTTAGCCATTTAATATAATTGTATATAATATGTAAGCCCCAAAAATAAGATTATAATATTTATTATAAATATTTAATATAAATATTATTACTACACAATACATGTGAACAATAAGTGGAGTTGATTTAACATAACGGTCGACCCAATTCAATTAATTTCAGATTAATTGAAGTTGAGTCGCTCTTGACCTATTAATTTTTATTTTAGAAATTCAACCCTAAGAATTTGGATGGATTAGATTGAATTATATTTTAACAAGTCTAGCTACTTCATAGTATTAAAAATAAATGGTCAAGAATCATATTTTAACAAGTCTAGCTACTTCATAGTATATTTAATTTGTCTAAGAATTATTGTGACCCTTTCTACAAAAAAAAAAAAAAAAAGAATTGTTGTAACCCTTTTCATTCTATAAAAAAAAAGGAGTGGGATGTGAGGAGATACGCCATTCACATAAGACACAACACACATAAAACAGACAAAAGGGTGATACGTACATAGTGGTATCTAAATCATTTGCACCCTATTTTATTTGAGTGGGAGCTCAAATTAGTGACCTATGTTACGTTGTAATAATCTTGTAGCTATAATTTTAATTGTTCACATATATAGTACACGAGCTAGAGAGTTATTTATGAGCAAGACCAATTAAGCATCTATATATTTTCACTTTCCACTAAATGAAATCAAAACTAGGAATTAATCCAACTGGTATATATTCGGTGCTTCAAGATTCGTTCATATAGATATAGACATATAGTGGTGATCTATGCTATGTGTTTGTTATGATATTGTCTCTATTTTTTTTGTGTATATATATATATAGAGCACTTAGAGTTGTGGATCGAGTTGTCAAAACACATCTAAGCTATTGCTTTATTTCAACATACGATTTTTTATCTAGTACTACAGTGATGTCGATTGAATAGTACTTTGGAATCTGATTGAGGGGTACATAAAGCAAAATAAACTCAACTTTAAAACGATCATCTATAATTGATTGCCCAAATGATTAAGGCTAGTACGTACAATGACAAAATGCAACCGAGTAGTGAGTACCAAGTGGACATATTTTAAGGGAAAAAAAAAAAGATTAAAATTAAATTTTGAACAAAATTTGAGCACCGGATTCAGAAAAATGCAAAACCAATTTCCACAACATAATTAATGGTATAATAATTTGAATATTGTATAGATGACAGACTTATTTGTACTGGCTTGTAGAGTGAGAGAGAAAAGGAAGTGCCTAGAGATGGGGAATTAATTGGTCAAGGAGGAAGTGCCTTGTAGTCGTTTCTTAAAGTGAAGTTGATGGGGGACAAAGGTATAGTGCTCATTAAGCTATGCACCGAAGATAGGTAACACGTGATCAAAGACACCTTAAAGTTTGGACCATCTATTCTCTCTATACTACTCCACATTCTCTAAGCATCATTAATCCCTATATCTTTGTACGTTTAAAGTATGTTAGCTAGGGTTATTAATCTACACATTGAGAGATCTCTTAATCAATTCATTCTAACGGAGATAGAGAGGATGGATAATTAACTTCATGTTGGGATCATGTATTTTAACTTATCTATAGATCTTATAAGTTAATATTTGGGCCACTCTATATTTGTATTATTCCAAATTACTCTAAGCTTCTCGAATTAGACAAGTTAGGATGGAGTAGAGTTACTTTTTGTATATATCTAAATCAATTTAAATAAGTTAAGACACACAAATAAAGCTCCATCTTGGCTATATTAATTTTTCCCCCATGAAGCCATGTTGCTAGGTATATATATTATTATTGTTGCTTTCTCAACCTTTTTTCTAATTTAAGTAAGAAATTGTACCAAATTGAATTGGGAGAGAAGTACAAGAATTAACCACACAACATGAACTCATGAGGCAGCAGCAGTGGCTTCTTCCTTAGCTTCCACTAAAACAACACCCCCTAAAAGCCTAAACTCAAAAACCAGAGTTGCAATAGAGAATGAGTGAGATTGGGTCATCAACAAGGCCATGGAAGATGTACACCAGCTCCAACGTGGACCCCACCTCCTCCTCCACGACGTCGTCTTCCAGTTCGATGAATGCGGTGTCGTTCGGGTTCGTGGCCACCGCCATCTTGATCTCCTTGTTCCTCATCATGGCCATCCTTGAGCATATCTTTAGGCCAATGGCTCCTCCTCCTCCTGTTACCGCCGCTTCGTCAGGACCGAATTTGGATCCATCTGCTTCAAAATTCAGAGCTCATCACCAAAATGTAAGAAGTCATTAATTATAATATTTACTTCTCTACATCATGCATACTCGACGTAAATAGCATTTTACTGTCTAAATAATGTAATTATTTTTTGTATCAACTGGGTAATGAAATGTTCTAATCATTAATTTTACACAAGGGTAAAGTTTTAATGTTGTACGTTATGCTTGGAGTGGAGAATTGTAGATAAACTAACAATATTTATTTGTGGTTATTTGAAATTTTTTTAAAATAAAGATGATTAATTCGTTTAGATTGGACTTTGATTAATCTACTATATATGAGAATGTATATATGGAACTTTCTCATTCAATAAGAAAGTAACAAATTTTCAAACGCTTTTATGCTTGGAATGAGGAAATTGTAAATGAAATATCAATTATATATAGTAGGTTAAATCAACATTTTGCAGAGAGTTTTCATTTTAGCAAAAAGCAATCTTAATGGTGTTTGATTTTGTTTGTGTAATTTGTTGAATGATGATGATGATAATGATGATGAAAATGGCAGGAAACGGCGACGTATAGAGGTGGAGTATCGGTGTTGATGCCTGGTGACAAGTACCCGACTTGTATAGCGAAACCGGCTCCGCTTCCATGTCCAAGACAAGGCCTTCACTGGCCTGCTGCTTACCACCAACACACCTTCTCCTTCGCCTAGCTAGCTTTGTTCATTCAAGTACACCGTATTAATTAGTTGGCTAGTTTAGATTAATCTCTATTTAATTAGCTACCATCTTCTTTTATATAAAAAGCTTTCTTCTTATCTTGTGTGAATCCTCCTTATATATAAATCTCTCATCGTCACCCTTTATAGTAGGTGTTTTCTGATAAACAACTACATATCTCTTGAGTGTGTTGTTTGTGCCCCCATGCCCCATTTTGTTGAGCATACAACTAGGATTGTGTGCGTTTTTTTTTTATTAACTGAATAAGCATTCATAATGTGATCATGATTCATGAAAGCTCCAATGCACAAATTTCTTACATATTTATTAGTATTTTTTTAACCTATACATATAGGTTAAAACATATTTTGGTTGGAAACAAAAACGTCGATTAAAATACTTTGAAGTTAAAATATACCTAGTAATAACGCATAAGAAGTATATATGGTAAAGTCAAACCTTGATTTGGCAAGAATAGCACAATTGTGAAACAATAGCAAAATGGCAAGGGATTGGACGAAGACGCAGAAATGGCTAAATTAGGAAAATCAAAAGCAATGAATGGGAATGATAAGGCCTAGCTGCATTTACAGTTGTGGGGATTATTTATGTATGATTCGAGTTATATTTTATTTAGCTGTTTTGTAGTTTGAATGTTAAATTTCTTGCCAAGAACAAAATTCTTGTAATGAGACAACGGGTCCACATTTTGACTGGATTTGGCTCCCAATAGCCTTATGGAGCTGTGGCTGGACTTCCAACAATTGATATGAACCATCACAATGTTAACTTCCACAAGCATAATAAACAAAGTAAACAAGTTTCCCATCCTCTTTATCCATTGAGCTCACTAAACCATCACAACAAGATAGGAGCCACTTCTGAATCATCTCTAAAATCTGAACTCATGGCAGCACCATGCTTACAATCTAACCTAGCAAATTTTGGCAACAAGCTCCACAATTTCAAGACACTACTGATTTTAGCATTCTTTTCGGTCACATTTGCGTTAGTCAGAAAGGTTCTCACTAAACTACTTACTTGCCAGCTTCCTAATTGCATAAGGATTCATTACTTACAAGCTCGTTTAGGAGGAGGGTTCATGAAGGAGCTAACTGCAGCAAGAATGTCGCCACCATTGTTGTTGTGAGGCTTCTTACGGTGGACCAGCGAATGAGGCCCTTCCCACACACTGTTTCGGTTGTCTGAAAACAGTGTATTGCAGAGTCCTACGAGCGTCTTACTTTCAAGCTCCCGGAGGCTTTCATATAGCTGAGTTTTTTGTCGCTTCTTCTCTGCCTCGATTAACTTGCATACAAAAGGAAGCGGGACATGAGAAGTTTACTTTACTACCATATCTGATACTTGATAAAAAAAAAAATATATATTCAATATTTAAGGGTTTCCAAAGATCAAGAACTCTCTCAGTATAAGGTTTCAGATCATCCATTGTTCTTTTCTGGTTTCATCCAGCCTCAAAAGTCAACATTAGAAGCAACCATTATTATTTACCAACTCCACATAATCATGTGCTAGAATTATGTACATTTGCCAGTTTTAGCTTAATAACTGACAAAATCATGAGTTGGTGAAAGTCAATCATACCTCAATTTTACGCTTCTGAAGTGTTGATGTCTGTGCTTCAATATACACAGGCTGCTGTTTCTCGATGTCAACTTTGGTTACTGGACCTGAGTTGCTCGTCAATTTGGGATCAGACGATGGATAGGATCCATTTTCAGTTCTATTCCCTCCTTGTGATGCTTCAGAAACATCTATAGATGTATCATGGTTATCCAATTTGGTCTCCTCTGCATTCTGGGCACTATTATGCATCACCAGTGCAGCCTCTGATTTCATATCCTCTGTAACATCTTCCACTTCTTCATCCCCATCAGCATCTTGTGAATTCTCAACAGAAGATGATATTTCCTCACCACATTGGTTTTCCATGGGAGTGTTTTCCTTCACATAAAAACAGCATATAAATATAATAAACAAGCAAATGATGTTAATGCTTCCCCTCTAGTAGGTAAAAGGGGTCTGATCAATCAATTTAATGCATGAGATTGCAAAGCAATAACAATCATATCCATTCACTTAAAAGGTCTTTTAAGCACCTCTCTGGTAACCCAATTATTCAAAAGAATGTCATTTGCAGTCCTATTTACTACCTTGGATAAGATTGGTGGTTCCAAGTTGGCAAGTTCCCTAAAATGCTCCTATGAGATCTAAAATTGTAACTATCAAGCAAATTCAAAAGAAATATGTGCCTTCTTGGCACAGACCAAACCATGAGCGCGAATTAATGCAACTGGAATGTTATGCAGGATACAGTAATTAAGATTTCCAAGATAAAAGTATCAATCAGCAGCACAATCACACTAGATATACTAAAAAATGAATAAAGAAAACCATAAAAGCTTCAACCACATATATTCACAAATCATCTACAAGTTCTGAGCTGTGTCTTCAACTTAGTATGGGAGTGAGATTATCAGTACAGATAGGAGAAAGCAAGTACCTCTGACTTAGCCCCTTGAGCTACATTAGGATCGGATATTCCACTTGTAGTATATAAATCTTGACCTTTTTCTCGAGCTTCTTGCGCCTCTCGTTGCTCACGCTCCTTTCTGCGACGCTTCATGATGCATATAGCACATAGGCACCCATCTTTATGTTTCTTGACCCTGCACCAGAGAAGGCAGACTTACATAGAGAAAAGCTCATCTGAAACCATATAACTCCATTGCTATACCCATCTCAACCCAGTGCCTCTTTGATAGAACAAATATGTGTCTATGGTAACGGAAATGATCCTAACCTATGAAAGGCTAGCAATTAGCAATAAGATTTTTGGACTTACAACATCATATTCAGTCCAATTCAGAATATGTGAAATAGAGACCTTGTTAATCTTGAACATCATATTTTGTTCTGTTAGCATTTGTACAAACTCAAATAATAAATACTATATGCTTGCATGATCATTAGCTTCAGTTCTGGAGTCAAATACAGCATGACAATTACAGGTTTTAGTGTTCAAGAACTACAAAGGATTTAGAATAAAATTCAAGCATATGATCATTGCACATCCAAAAGAATATATTTTTATATTCCGCCTCTTCAGCATACCCTTTTCCCTTTTTCTGTTTCTTATCTTGACTAGAAGATCCTCCATCACTACCATGATTACCTTCAACTCCTGCGTAAAAAGGGAAGCTTAGAAAACTGAGAAGTTGAGATAAAAAAAAAGAAATAGTTGACAATATGATTACATTGTACTGAAGAGGACAAATTGTTTGGACACTTTCAGAATAAGAATCAAGAGTACAAAAGGCCACTTAGACTCTTTTGCTAAGTATAGACTGGCAATGTGCAGATATAAAGACGGCAGTAGGATGGTTGATAATCACTAAGAGAAGCTTCAATTCATTGATATACAACTGTTTGTGATTCAAGATCAGGCTTCATAGAAACTAGTATAATTTAAATTATAATTAGTCACAGCACATCATTCAGTTGAAAACAACATTATCCTCTAGACTCTAGTAATGATGACAATGATGATGTTTATGGGAGAAATAGGGAAAGGAAAGTAGTGATAGACCGATATTCAGATAGTCATATCAATGAAGATGGAAACAGTTAAGGAAATTATATTATACAGCTTATTGCGCTAGAAATCTTTATCAGATGTGTTCCTATAAATATGTCTACTTAAAAATTAGCCTGGAACTAGAACATCCAACTCCAAGGAAAGGGTATCAAGATCTAATTCCAATTCCTTTCCCAGTTCATAGGCCCACTATGGAGGAAGCAACAGCCTTAATGAATTTACTTATATTTAGAAAAACTACAAAGACAACAGCTTTCCTCAAAATAGGGTGGGAAATCTCAGTTTAGATGAAGTGTTTACTCTTCAGTAACCCAAACATATCTACAAATGCTCATGCTTGTTACCAGCAAAGCACTCACAATGAAACTCAATTTCCGGGGATAACTTCCCTTTGGGACAGATTTTACAAGTGACTACTTACCATTTCCCTTTTTAGGTTGGTCACTATATAACCCAGATGCTGCCCAATACTTCATGAAGTTTTTCTTGACCCGTTTCATAAGGTCAACAATATAATCTCCCTTGTTATTATATTTGTAGCAATTTTCCCAGATATATCGCACATCCTTGTAAACAGACTCTGAGTTGATGTACTTGGTGCTTTTTTCAAGATTGCTACGTACAGTACCAAAATCCATTGGGGTATCAATGACATCAAAATAGTCCTGTTTTACACAGCATAAACCAAGTAAACATACGAAGTAATAGGAAGAAAATGAGAAAGAAAATTGTTCAAGCTAGCAACTTAATAAAAGTATACTATAGCCTACAAACTTTCCTTAATCTAGTAGCCATCACATTTTAACAGTTGCCTAAAACAAAAGCCAAAAAAGCAATTCAATCTCACCACTTTGTAGATGGGTAATGTACAAGAATACAAGTCAACAGCGAACATGAATTTTTTAAACAAATTCGTTGATTTTAAGGAAAAACAATTAAATGTAAGCTAATATGTTGATATTTCCTGCAATCACTTATTCTTGGCACAAGCTAAAGCCATGCTGCAATGGTATTACCAAATAGATATTGAACAAGAGATTCCATAATACTTACAGGTATCCCCAGCTCAATAGGATTCACTGGAACATTAAAAGGCTCAGCTGCATCCATTTTCATCACCTTTTTGATTACCTGACAAGGGAAATTAGATGACACCCACATGTAAATATAACATTCCAAAGCCATCTAATAAGAGAAGTAAAACCCAAAAAAATAAAAAGATATTTAAAGCAGAGCTTATATCAAGCATTAGTAGACCTCCAAAGCAGCATCTAATTCTTTCTTATTGTACTGAGGATCTTGATGAGGTAGCTTTGGCTCTTCATGCTTCGACTTTTCTTCCTTTTGTGCAACAACATCATCATTCTCATTTGTACTGGATGAAACCAAGCCCTTTGAAGATTTAATCTTTATAGTTTCAGCTTTCCCAGATGGATTCTCACCAGAGGTTGTTCCCACATCACGTAACGAGTTTGCACTATCCTCAACTTTATCCAAAACCACTTCCTGTTTATCTACACTCTTTTGGTGGCCACTACTTGAATGTGTATCACTATGGATTGGGACATCTGCAGAATTAACTTGAGACTCCAAGGCTTTTGGAGCCTTGAGCCTCACCTTTACACGTCCATAGACTGCAGTTGTAACAGGTTTTTGTATTGGCTTCTCCGGAAGGGCAATAGCAGCCGTGGTTGGCTCATCTGGCACAGTTGAGGAAGATGGTTCAACTGCCACAGTTGAGGAAGATGGTTCAACTGCCACAGGAGTTTCGGGTTCATCACTCTCGTGATCATCAGCATCGGAATTGTCTTCCACGTCAATTGATGCAGAAGGTTTAGATGGTTCTTCTAAGCCAGCCACACGACGCTTCTTGCTTTTACCCTTCTTATGCCCATGCTTCCTCTTCATATTGCTTTAATATGTTGGGTAGGGTTTGCTGAACAAAACACCAAAATTAGAAAAACTCTAAAGGAACAAAGTAGCTCCCCTCAATATCGAAATTCTACCTTGAAAACAGAAAAGGGGACATTCTAGCCAATAATATATTATCTCAAAGGGGTATACAAAGAAAGGCGAAAACCCCATTGCAAGCTCAAGGCTTGCTAATTAGTAAAGAATTACAAGAACCAAAACCAAATATATAACAACTATTTCTACAAAACAAAAATGTCAGTTAAGCTCATTTCGTTTAATGTAACTATGTAAGACATTCTTCAAAACAAAGCCTCAAACAGTTTCCTTGTTGATACCAAACCAGTGCAAATTTGAGTTAAGATAAGCCAAGATTAATTGACATATCCCCACAGTTCCGCCCAAGTTCTACTCACAGTTAAGACATTACAATAAAATTATTGCTGATTGTCAAAGAGATCCTTATTCAGTCGATTATAATCTAAAGCCATGCTATCAAACGATAACAGGCAACGCATTACGCATTGTTATTAACGAATAAAAGCCCTAGCCACATTGCAAGTTAACACCCAATTGGAAACCAAGAGTAATCCAGTAAATCATACAAAATCCTCGAGAACCTCACACTGAACAACCAGAAGTTAAACGACTACGACTACAATTACAGTAACGAAACAGTCTTTTAACGGAGAAAATCATACCTTTCTCAACTCAACACCGCGCCAGCTCTTGGATCAGAGAAGAAACAGGTTCGGGTTAGAATTTCTCTGGGTTTAACGTCTAACAGCAAAATCAAATTGTTTTATTAAACCAAAATTTCTCATTTTGAGAGGGAATTTCGCGGTCGAAGAAGAGGGGCGAAAATTTGGGGCTTATGATTTTCGTCTGAACCGTGTTCTAATACGAAGAAGGATTTTGATTCAGATGTTGCGGGGTACACACATGGAGAGTGGAGGAATAGCTGGGCTAAGTTTCAATGGCCCACTACATAACACTGTTTCAGCCGACTTGTTGTGGCCCAATTACTTACATAACGGCCCAGCCATATAAGCCGGATGCCATAACTAACATGAGATTTTTACCCATCGCTCTAGATCCGACCAACTTGCCATATGGCCCAATTACTGTACTCGGAGAAAATAATAGCAAAAGTCACGCTCGGGTGTAGTATATTGCTACAATGCAATGTGCGAGCAAACAGAGTCGTTAGATTAAAAAGAATGGACGAGACAGATTAAATAAAAGGGGTTTGATAAAAAAAAAATAAAGAAAATGGTACATTCATTAACAATGACACATGGGTAAATAATCTAATTTTTTTATTTATAGACGAAATTACCCTTTGAATAAATAATACCCTAAAAGCTAAAACCCCACACGCTCTTTTTCCAGCCTCTTCTCCTTCTCCCTCTCTCTTTTCCCACCTACTGCCATTCCCACTCCACCATGGATCTTAAGATAAAATCTTTCTACTTTCCCTCATTTTCATTCATAGACGATATTGATTAACTCAAATCCACGAAGAAAGATACAAAGAAAGGTACGCATGAATTGGATTTTTCTAGGGTTTTTTGGGGGTTTAGTAAAAATTTGCTTGCAATCTACAAATTCTTCTGGTTTATGATAGCAAGTTTGTTTAATTTTCTAGGTTAAAGTTCTAAATTACAAAGAAACAATTCAGCCGTATAATTTTTTTTCCACTAAAACCAATTACCCCCAAATTCCCAATTTTTAGCTCTTTGTTGTTGGTAAGTGAAGAAGTATTCACTGATTTTCACATTTATTGGCGGTGCAAAAGAAGATTTTTAGGCCATTGTTGAATTTGTCTACTAAGTCCTCTTAGGAGAAATCTCACCGTAAGTTAATTTCTATAGATCTTGTTATATCAATGACAAATGAGAAATGTATATTTGACACTTGAGAAATAGTATATTTGGTAGCCTATTAGCTCAAATGGTAGAGCAATGTGCATGTGCACATAGATGTGCGTTCAAATCCCACATAGGTTAATTCGTGATATGGTCATGTCTTTTTGTTTGTATCGGTTGTTCTTTTGGTTCATGACTTTTTAAGGTAAGGTTCATAATATTTCTTCTTATGGTTCATAAATTTTGTTCCATGCTTTTTTTGTTTATAACAATTATTCTTTTGGTTCATGTTTGAATAACCTTAGGTTCATCAAAGTTAATCTTATGGTTCATGTCTTTTAGTTCATGCTTGTTATTATTTTCTTTCGTGATTTTTGGTTCGTGATACTTTTTCTTTCGGTTCATGTTTTTGTAAGCTAGGTTCATAATAATTCATATGGTTCATGACTTTTAATTCTTAGTAGTTTATCATATAGTTCATGTCATTTGGTAGTCTATTATCTTAAATGGTAGAGCAATGTACATGTGCACATAGAAGTGGGTTCAAATCCCACATAGGCGAACTCTTCATACGGTTTATGTCTTTTGATTCATGGTAGTTCTTTTTTGGTTCATGATTTTTATATGCTTAGGTTCATGATAGTTTATCTTGCAACTCATGTCTTTTAAGTCATATCGTAGTTGTTATTTTGGTTCATGTCTTTTGGTTTATGACATTTGTTCATTTGGTTCAGGTTCATAATATTTCATCTCACGGTTCATGACTTTTAGCTCATAAAAGTTGGTGTATTGGTTCATGTCTTTCCATAGTTAGTTTCATAACAATTGTCAATAAGGTTAACTGAATTTACTTCACAATACTTGTTATTTTGTGTCATGTATTCATAAAGGATATTCTATTGGTTCATGTCTTTATACGGCTAAGTTCATATTCAATAAAGTTCATGAAATTTAATCCATAATATATATTTATTATTTTTGTCACGTAATCTAGTACATTAACTTATTGTGTGGGTTCACGTCTTTATACAATTAGGTTCATAACAATTATCAATTAGGTTCATGATATATAATTCACAATACATGTTACTTGCGTCATGTATTCTAGTTCATAAATGGTATAAGTTAAAAAATTTGGTATACTAGGTTCATAATTTATGAACAATTGGTAAAAAATGATCTAAATATCAAGTTGAACATTTAGGCATTTTGTCGAACACGTGGTGCGCGGTTAGATGTTCATTGGTCATTAACCTTTGTTTTCAATCAAAAACTTGAAATTGTAATGCAAAACGTGCACAGCCTTCATAGGTTTTGATTAAAATCAACAAAAATCAAACCAAAACACATAAAACATGTAATCGAAGTACCAAACTCTAAATTTTGAAAAAAAACCCAAATGTGAAATTGGAACCATAGAAAACAAATCTATAGCAAAATCTATGAAGAGAGAATATAAATTGGGGTCGGAATCAACAAAAAAAGCCAAATAAATCTGAAAAAGTAAGATGCAACAAGCATTGAGAAGAATCGATCGAAAAAGTTGAAAAAAAGCTACAGGTTCAAGAGGTTGAAGAAGACCGATAACTTATTTTATAATTTGACGCGTAAATAACGAAAATGCCCCTCCATTTATTAAATAATTAAAATGTGTCTTGGTCCTAGCCATTGAAAATACTGGATCACACCTCATCGTGATTCAGCAAAACAATTTGGAAGTCATATGTTTCTCGCTCTAGATGACTAGATCCGACCAACGTTGACTTGCTCTCTTGTCAAGGTTGACTTGCTCTCTCTTGCCAAGGCAAAGATTCGAAGTCATATGTTTCTCGCTCGAATAGATCTGGGGTCGGAACCCTAAATTGCGATGGAGGCAGAAATTGGTGGAGCAGGAGGCCGAAATCCATGGGTGGCTCCAGGAGATCTTGAAAAGCAGAGACCCAGAGAACCTTGAACTTATTCACACCACTGTTGGGAAGAGTAAAGGTTCAGTAGGCTTGTAACTAGTAACTTGTAACACAAGTTCAGCGGGCTTTACACTTTTCTTTGGAGCTTTGCTTGGACAAGATGATGTAAATATAGCAAAAATTGTTGCTGTTTTTATTTGCACGGGCACGACTGGTGTTTCAATGACCAGATTTGGTAAAACTTGGAAACCAGATGCAAAGTTGGGTCTCTCCGAGTAAGTGCAAGCTCGAATGGCCGCCAGTGAATTGCTCCACCAGCAGCCGTCGCTGCGAATTGCTCCACCAGCAGCCGCACTCTAGAATCTCTCAGATCCTCCCGTCGTTGCGAATTGCTTCACCAGCAGCCGCGCTCCTCCGTCGACCCCCTCCATCCAATACACCAGATATGGGCAATAGCTTGGGTACGTTTCTCCTCCCTCCTCAAATCTCTCAGATTCAGTTCTCAATATCCAGCCCTAAATTGAAGATTTGCAATTTGATTCCGCCATTATATGGATAATCTATGAAATTACCACTTTCAAAGACAAGCATGAATTTGACATGAATATCTGTTGTGTTTTTCTTGTAAGGTTGGATGGTTTTCCTCTTGGAATTGTATGCAGTGATAATATTTCTTGGATGTCTGTTGTGATTAATATCTGTTGTGTTTTTTCGTTTAGGTTTGAATCTGTTGTGAATTTGACATGACTTTGATTCATGAATATATTATTCAGTTGTGATTCAGTTGAGATTGTTCGCTTATAATTCATATGGGCATAAGATTTTTAGTAACTCTGTGAGATCTGAAAGCAATTGGTTTTCACTACTTGGCTCTGGATTTGTGCTCACCTCAAAGTTCTTAGTTTTGATCTGTAAATTCTGCTGAATCCACCACTAAACTAAACTCCATTCTATTTTACCTTCCGGTAGAGATTTATTTCCTACATTCGGAATCAATTTACTTAATCCAAAATTTTGTGGGCTGTAAATTGACTTAGTTATTAATCATTATCGTATTCACTTAGAATGGAGTGAACTTGGGTGAAATTCTGTACACAAAAGTTCACGACAAAGTTGTTTTTAATCATTATCTTCCAAGTGTCATAATCAAATCCAGTGCAGCAGCATCTACAATTAAATGTGTGTTTACTATCGACATCCAATTCGCCAAAGAGACATCCTCGTGAGATAAAGGAAATCATAAACATCAATCAGTATACCAATTCCAAATAAGAAGAATCTTCTCAAAACCAATCAATTTCACATCTTGATTTGTGCGCGTTTTTAACATTTTGGATTCCTTTGATCGAAAGTATACTACATTATAGGTGTGGGGACTGGGATTATGTATTCCTTTGTACCTATCTACAGACTACAATTGTTGTTTGTATTTACATGGTCCTAAATTTTCTTATTTTTCCACATGTTCTAGCTAGGTTTATAGCTGGTGTATGCAACTTTGTCTTCCAACTCTTCCCACAACTTGAGCAGGCCACTACTAATCAATATTAAAGCAGGCTACCCTTGTTAGCCACCAATGCCTCCGGCGCCACTCGTGGTTTGGCCACCACATAACGGGCCCATGTGGCAGTGTGCTCATTCCTTGAGCCACCCCACCCGGAAACCTCTTTCCTCCTAAGTAGAAGAATCGTTGCGGCCAACCCGGATGTCCAGGTCACCATGTTCACTAGCGTCTTCTACGCTATGTACCTCTACTGTTTCTGGGACCCTCAAGAGGACCAGAACCTCGCAATCGCCCCGGTGGGGGATTGGTGTTCGGAATCATCCAGTGGTAATGCCACCCTGGAGGAGCTAATCGACGCTTACTTAAAGGAGATAGGGGTGAATTTGAGGGAGAGCCTTACCAAGGGCGAGGAGGAGTTGGGATCCAAGATCACCTACGTCGTGGCGGACGCCTTTCTTGCTGATGTCTGTCGGGAGATCGCTGAGGAGAGGGGCATCCGGTGGTCAGCCGTTTGGGCTTCATCCGCCACCAGCTTGGCTGCGTATATGCATGCCGATGAGATCAGGCGCAAGTGGGATGAGTCTTACGTCAATCTCACTCCTGGTATTTTCTTTCTTTTTTTCTCAACGTACATACAATTCTTCTTTTGTCTTTGAGAGTCAAAACAGAGACTTCATAACGGCTTTTCTTGACTAGATGACCAAAGAATAATACCTATACAGTTAATCTTAAAGATATGTTGATTTGAATTTGCAGGTGTCCCACCGTTGCAAAACAAAGCACTTGATCTCCTTGGATTCCCGCCCGGAGTTAGCTTGTCCGATTTGCCTTACGGTGTCCTTGCGCCTGGCATAGACGACTCTTTACTCAGCAAGATGTTCCACGGCATGTCTCTCAGCCTCCCCAAGGCGGAAGCCGTGCTTATGAACTCCTTCCACCACCTCGAGTCCTGCGTCTCCGCCGCCCTTCTAAACAACAAATTCCACTTTGGGGGCCTCTTCTCCCTCACCCTTCCCTTCCCACCCATCCAACTCGATAGAACCGACGACATTTTCTCTTGGCTCGACGCCCGCCTCACCTTTCACACCTCAGTCGTATACATCAACCTATACGAAAACTACGGCTCAAACCCCATCTTACCTCTTCTGCAAGAAGAAATGGACGCGGTCGCTAAGGCGCTTGAGGCCACGGGGGTGTCGTTCCTCTGGTACGTGTCCACTGAGGGGGTAGAACTCCCGGAGGAGTTTGTCGAGAGGACATCCAAGAGCGGCCAAGGCATGGTGCTCTCAAATTACAACACATGGGGACCAGTGAGGACGGAGCTTCTGGAGAAGAAGGTGTTGAGTCATGAGGCTGTTGGGGCGCAGCTGAGGCAGGACACGTGGATCTCCGTGATGGAGAGTATAGCCGCAGGGGTGCCCATCATATGCAGGCCCGTTGCTGGCCAATACGACCAGACACTGAACGCTAAGCTCGTTGAGAGCGTGTAGGGGATCGGAGTTGCGGTGGAGGGCGGGAGCCTGACTAAGGACACGGCGGAGAGAGTGCTGAAGAGGGTGATGGCGGAGGAGGAGGGCCGCAAAATAAGGGAGAGGATCGGAGCGTTGAAGAGGCTCGCAGAGGAGGACGCTGCGGAGCCTAAAGGCAATTCTGCCCAAGCCTTGAATAAGTTCATCAGCTCGGTCACAAAATGATCGCACTACCTAGCTAGCACGCTCTAGCTTGCCAGCTCATAAATGTATTATTAGCTAGCTAGCTGATTTCTATGTTATCAGCTTTGGCCTATGGTTAAGTCTTACAATAAAACGCCTTAAAGCTAGCGTCGTACTACTATTCGCATGCTTTTCCATGTTTATCTAAATTGGCTTGTATGTTTATATCAACTGCTACGTGTTCCATGAAGAAAAAATGTTTATTTCATTTTGTACCATGAAAAAAAATGTTTTTTGTTTATATTTTTATTGTTTTAATATTGATCTAATATTGCAAAAGTGAATCAAGACCAATTTTCATAATGGCCCATTAGGTTCAGTCTAAAAGCCCAAGCTTCTCAACAGCCCATGCCTCTCATTTCCTATAGAGTTGACCAACTTCTATGCTTGCATAGAAAGCAATCCGAAATCATAACTATAACCTAAAGCGAAGGTTAAAATAATTATTAAAAGACACATGTCACTTTTAGATTGGACCACACCATTCTTTTTTTTAAAATAATCTTTTATTTTTGGATATGATAAATTCTTATGCATTTTTTTTAGAATATAGTATAGAAAATCTCATTATTAATTAACAATCTTTTATTTTTGAATATGATAAATAGAAAGATCATTAGGATATTTTTTTATGCTATTATAAAAATTCTAGAATATTTATTTTATTTTTAGATAGAATTGTTTTTTAACTAAAATAATATCTTAAGTGAATATTTTATTTAAGAAAAACCCGTACAAGGTACGGGAATACATACTAGTTCTATTTTATTTTTTAGATATAATCCTTACTCCTCAAACCAATAAATTATCATATTTAAATAATTAAAGAGGCATAATATAAATATAAATAACTCACATTTATCTTAAGATAATACCTAAAATATCAATATCATACATGACACATTAAATATAATGCAGAATATTAATAATAAATATATAACAAACAATATTTAATCAACAAAAATATCCACACACAATACTATAAACTTGTTTTCTTTGCTTTCCTTGTTTTCATTTTTAGTATTGTAGTTGTTGTCACTGTTGCTGTTTTGTTCATTTGACTTCTTTGGTGCCAATTCATGTTCTTCACAATGTTATGATATAAGCTTGACTGAATATAGTTATATAAATATATATAATATCTTAGTATTTGTTGGTTTATGTTCAAGACAGTTTTGTTAACTGTTTGGCATCAACAGAGGAGTCAGTTATAGGCAGTTGTCATCTTAGGAAGTTAAGTCAATTGATGACAGTTACTTGATTCCTGTATAAATATGTAAGTCGTGTGTCTTATGAGTCGGTTGGTTAATGTAACAGTCTCTTATTAATAAAGAATCACAATACAGCAGATAGCAACTGTATTGTTTCAGAAATTGTGTGTTTCGTGTTCTCAAATTCCTCTTGCAGTCGACTGGTGTCTGTTGATGCGTGTATTGAATGCTTCTTCAATTGGTATCAGAGCGTAATAGAAGGAGTAAGAAAACATCATGTCGACAGGAAGTCATGAAGAAGAAGTAGAGACCTTGAACTCTACTGGAATCCAGACATATGCTCTTACAACTCATGGAGAAAAGATCATCACATTCCAGTATCCAATGTTATCCAAGTGCAACTATGCCGTGTGGGCTATAAAGATGGAAGTGTTTTTGACTGCAAGGTATATGGGAGGCAGTGGAAGGAACATCTCCAGTGGATACAAAGAAGGACGAACTTGCTTTGGCGGCCATTTACCAAGTAATTGGAGAGGATGTACTTCTTCAATTAGGGGCAAAGAAGACTTGTAGAGAGGCCTGGGATGTGATCAAGACCATGAATGAAGGAGCCGAGAGGATTAAAGAGGTAAGGATCCAAACTCTCTTAAGAGAATATGAGAGTCTTAGGATGAAGGAGAATGAATTTGTGGATGAATTTATGATATCCGCTTTTTAGGTAGAATTTTAGTGTCTAGATAGATTAGATTTAGTTGATTTTTGTGCTTGAGTTTTATGTGTTTGAGTCTTTTTGCTTTAGTTTTCGTATTTCCTTGAGATTCGGAAGCTACGCATTTTTTGTGTCTTTTTGTAGGAGTTTTGGAGCTTGAAAGAAGAGTTTATAGCATTGCAAGAGAAGATGGAGATTAAGTGCTCAAGTAAATTCATTAAAGATCAAGTTTGAGTTTGGAAAGAGATAGAGGAATTTGTTACAAGAACATAGGAAAAAGAATCGAGTCAATCGGAGTTGTAACGAATCTTCTACGCAAGTTTTACTCAAGCACGACCCAACCATAAATCATGCTCTCAGGCACGACCCTATTAGGGTCATGCTAGACCCAGCCACAATAACAAGCTCTCAGGACCGACCCTAGGGGGGGTCGTGCATGGCGCCGACTCTCCCTTATTCCGAGATCTTTTGTGATATATTCTATCTTTTATTTTAGGAAGTTGTTTGATCTTGTTTCCTAGGTTAATTAGTACCCCTTTTCCTCTATAAAAGGAGGCTAAACTCTTTGTTTTAGGGATCCGGATTTTAGTTGAATTTTAGTGTGTTTTTGTTTGGACAAGACTTGGAAGACAAGTTGGAGAAAATTGTAAGACTTCTTTCTAGTTTATTTGCAATTTTCGGTTTTGTTAATCAATCATGTTTGCGTTTTATCTCACCATGATTGAGTAGTCTTTTTAGATTCTAGGGTTGGGTGAAAACCCAACACGATCATGCATGTCTAAATTTGAATTCATGACTTGAATGCTTGAAAGATCATATCTATCTATCTTGTGCTTAATCCCTTTGTGAAAGTTGAGGCAATATCTTGCAATTAACCTAAAAGTGAAAGTGTAAAGTTGATTGCTTGATTAGTTCTAAAAAGATTATTTGCGAAAGTCGATATTCCAAGGTTAAAGGATAGATAGAAAGTTGTTTAATTTGCGACAGTTGATTGAATAACTTGAATTGTTTGCGACAGTTGACTTTTCTATGATCTAGATTGCATGATATTTGAGAATTCTCATTGAAAGCATGTGTGATCGTTGTTGTGGTAGCCCTAGCCCTAGGATTCCTTTTTATATTTGATTAAGTCTAGCCAATTTGCATCGATCTCGACCCACCTAAGGTCGTGCTCGAGCCCTTGTGTGTTTGTGCCCCCTGCGTGTTTGTTTTGTTTCTCTTAGTTTATCAACTGATCTTTGGCTCTAATCTCATTCTCATGGACGAACCTGACTCCCTGTACTCAGCGGGGTCTTGATGTAAATTTATTTGTTCAAGAAACCCTTCAACAAATTGGCGCCGTTGTCGGGGATTGAGCAATAATGCCTAGTTTAGTTGATATTTGGGTTTGGGACTAGCCCTTACCCTTTTGTTTTTATTTAATTTTGTTTTCTTTGTTTTTGTTCGCAGTATATGACATCTCGTTCTTCCCGGAGAACTCAGAGATTGACTACTACAGCGAACCTGAGAGGTCCTTCCATAGACATTTGAGAGAACAACGAGCAATGGGCGACGCTAAGAGTCTTGCTCAACAAATGGAGGAACTCCGCACTCAGATGTAGCGCTTGCAAGCGGAACGAGACGCTTCGGATGCAGCTGCACGGTGATTTCAGGAGCAACTGAAAGCTATCCCAAGGAATGACAAGCAATACATGCACCCAGAACTGAGGGTGCCCGAATCGGCGATAGTGCTCCCTGCGTTTCGACCGCACTTTTGAGATTAAATCTCACTTTATATCCTTAATCAAGCGTTCTCAATTTGAGGGGAAACCCACTGAATGCCCCATGGAGCATATTAAGAACTTTATTGATTTTTGCGACACCATTGCTGCTGATAACGTCGCACTTGAATATGTTCTCTTGAAGGCTTTTAAGTGGTCTCTTGCAGGGAAAGCCTTAAGTTGGTTGGAGAGCTTGCCACTGAGGTCCATTACATTGTGGAGGGAGTTGCATGATTTATTCATGACCAAGTTCTTTCCACCGGCAAAAACGACGGAGCTTAGGAAGCGCATCACCTCCTACCATCAACTTCCAAATGAGACGCTTGTGGAGACATGGGAACAATTCCAAGAGCTTCTAAGCCAATGCCCTAATCATGGGAAACCTCCCTATGTTCTATAAGAGATCTTCTTTCAAGGCATTAATGCGGCTACCAAGGATCGCATTAACCTTCACACTGATTGTGGGTTCATCGTGATGACTCCAGAAGAAGCATGGGCATTATTGAACAAGCTAACCAATTATGATGCCATGTACGTAACCCAACAAGCTAAGCCAACGGAGAGGAAGTTGTATGAGCCACAATCTGATGTGGTAGATCGGGATGTGAAGTTTCAATTCATGCAAGATGAGATCAACCGTTTGAAAAAGCAAGTAAGTTACTTTAAATCTTCTCAATCTTGTCAAGAATGCGGGTCTTCTGCCCATACTACTTCCAATTGCACTAACTTGCAGCAAGTACGAGCCACTGAGGCTTATGAGGAGGCAAACTACATGAGAGGTTCCTATAGGAACCAAAATAATTATGTAGGGAGGAGCAATGCTCAACCATCTTGGGGCAATTCCAATTATGACCACTACAAGCAACCCCAACAAGAGCAACGTCCCCCTCCCTACCGACCTCCGAGCTATCAAGAGCCACCATCATGGGTGCAAGGGCTGCAAGAAGGAATCAATGGAGTCCAGAACGGGATCAACGAAGTCCGAGCTGAGGTCAATGGAGTGCGAGCCGAGATGAAAGGTGTTCATGCAAGGTTGGGCGAATTTGACTCATGGAGAAATAACATCGATTCCCAACTTCGCCATCTAGCTACTCAAATCCCGAGACCTCATGGACAACTCTCGGGCCGCCTTGAGGAGAATCCTAGAGGCCGAGCAAGTGATGGTGAAATCCGAGCCATGCACTTAAGGAGTGGCAAAGCATTGCCCGAGCCAACCAAGCAAAAAGAGAAGGAACAAGCCTCAGGACCGACCCCCTTAGGGTCGCGCACGACCCCCTCAAGGGTCATTCCTGAGGAGGCTATTAACGAGGAAGAAGAGGCGATCGACCCATCAAGGGTCGAGCTTGAACACCCTTCGCCAAGTAAGTCTTCTAACCCTTCTCGTTCCATTCAATCTCCATCTAAAGTACTTCCTTTCCCTTCTAAGAAACCCAAAGACTCAACGGAAGGTAAATTCAAGCGCTTTGTTAAGTTGCTTCAAGACTTAAATCTTTCCATTCCTTTCGCTGAGGCCTTGAATGAAATGCCTGCTTATACTAAATTCTTGAAGGAGATCTTATCTAAGAAGCGATCCATGTCGGAATTAACAAATGATGTGAGATCGTTGGAGCTTCCCGAGAAGCTAGGCGACCCAGGTAAGTTTTCTATTACAATTGGTATTGGAGCTTACCGTTTCAAAGCTTTGTGTGATCTAGGTGCTAGCACGAGTTTGCTTCCACTTTCAATTTGGTCCAAAACCAACATGGGGCCATTAGTACCGGTGCACATGAGGCTATATATGGCAGATGGGTCGTGTGTCAAGCCAACAGTAATAGTGGATGATTTCCCGGTTCAAGTTGGGAAGTTCTTTGTGCCCAATGATTTCATAGTGATGGAGATGCCTGAAGATCCCGTGGTGCCCATTATTCTCGGACGACCATTCTTAGCCACAGCGGGAGCCATCATTGATGTCAAGAACGGTCTTCTCACCTTTAATATTGGAGAAGAAGTGGTTGAGTTTCGATTCAATCCAACCATGAAGGAGTCAAATCAGGAGGAGATCAAGATGCTATACACGTGCTCCGACTACATTGAGTGCAACAACCCAACAGAGAAATTATTGAGTTGGGATCCTCTACCACACGATCTTAGGGTCTCAGGACCGACCCTACAAGGGTCGTACATGACCTTTTTGGACGAAGGTGAGGAGCAATGCCTTGTCTTGGAGGCACTCAAAGCGGAGCTTGAGGAAGAAGTTAGCTTGCCCGAACCCACTCTCGAGCTTAAGGAGTTCCCCGACTCCCTGAGGTACACTTTTCTTGGTCCTAATTCTACTCTTCCCGTTATTATTAATGCTAACTTGAGTATGGAAGAAGAGAATAAGTTGCTTGATGTGCTTAGGACCCATAGGAAAGCCATAGGGTATTCATTAGAGGAACTTAGTGGTATTTCACCCTCATTATGCATGCATAGAATTTATATGGAGGATGATCATAAACCCACTATTGAGCATCATTGTAGGCTAAACCCTAACATGAAAGAGGTAGTGAAAAAGGAAATTCTTAGGATGCTAGATGCCGGTATCATATTTCCTATCTCGATAGTAAATGGGTTAGCCCCGTACATGTAGTTCCTAAAAAGGGGGGATGACGGTTGTTGAAAATGAAATAGGGGAGTTGATTCCAACTAGGACCACCACTAAGTGGAGAATGTGCATAGACTATATGAAACTTAATAGTGCTACTAGGAAGGATCATTTTCCACTCCCCTTCATTGACCAAGTCCTAGAACGCTTAGCCCAACACGATTACTTTTGCTATTTGGATGGCTATAGTGGTTTTTGGCAGATTCCCATTCACCCCGATGATCAGGAGAAGATGATATTTACTTGTCCATATGGGACGTTTGCATATAGGAGGATGCCTTTTGGGTTGTGCAACGCCCCGGCCACCTTTCAACGATGTATGATGGCCATCTTCTCCGACATGATTGAAGAAATAGAGGAGGTATTTATGGATGATATTTCAGTTTATGGTTCCACTTTCGATTCATGTCTTGCTAATCTTTCTAGAGTCCTTAAGAGATGTGAAGAGACTAACCTTGTGCTTAATTGGGAGAAGTGTCATTTCATGGTTAGAGAGGGTATTGTCTTAGGACATCTAGTGTCTAAATGTGGGATTGAGGTAGACAAGGCAAAGATTGATCTTATTGAGAAATTGCCCCCTCCATCCTCCATTTAAAGACGTTAGGAGCTTTTTGGGCCATGCAGGTTTTTATAGACGCTTTTTGGGCAAACATGTGAGCAACTCTCTTTTCTATGTAATGACTTTTTAATTCCGTATGTTTTATTTAATGTAATACCTTATAAAGCCTAGGGTGACTTTGGGTGGTAAAACCCGAGGTCACTGGCAGTAACACCTATCGTCGCAAAATAGGGGTGTTACAAGATTTTGGTAATGAAGTTTGTGGGCCCGATAGTTAGATAAACTGGGGACATGTCGGTACGGGCGCATATGCGCGAATGGGCTTAACACATAAGCTTATTGGGTTCCATCCTAAAACCAATTGGCAATAGGAGGGGTAACCCAAGGATATATATATATATATATATATACTAGGCTGGATCTCTTTATATTTTGTGGGATACGTTATTGTTCTCAACATAAAGACTTCAGTTATAAGATATTGATATCTTCCTTTGTCGAATAACATTTAAGTAGAATAAAAAAATATTGAGTATGTCATTGATTCTAGCCTAAAACTTTCATGGCATTCATTGAATGTATATTGTTCTTGATATCAAGATATCATTGTTATTGAACATAAAGATTTATCAAACAAAAAATTGTAAGGGTTACTTCCTACCTAGAAAAACAGAAGTAGAGAGGAAGAAAAATAAAATAAAACCCCAAACAGGGATCATAAATCCATTTATATTTTTGTGCCTAAGACTTCATTTTGTGACGGATTACAATGTTCAATCTAAAATGATCGCATCTACATACTACAATTAAACTAAACTCCAAGAAGCACATAATAAAGTATTGTAATTGGCAGTGCAATCAGCATCCCGAAAATCACCCTACATAAGAACAAACAATTGAAATTTCAGAAACTTATGTTTGTAAACTACGAACTTCTTATAACTCAATGCTAAATGTGTATAAATAAATATAACCATACACTTACCCAGTACTAAGAATGTCCGGATGGACGTTGTATTCCTTTGCAAATACAAATGGGACAATCCCTTGAGGCAAAGCAGCCTGTTAATTTACCATGCACATTCTTATGGGTTAGATATATTTGATTTATTTATTTGTATATAATTACTTAATATACAATTATTATGAAATTTGAATGAGAAATACCTGGACAATTGCAACGTGAAGAAGAACGCCACGAAGGCCAATGGTGATTCCGGTGGCAGCAATGACGGCAGGCCCGGTCAAGAACCTAACTGCCATTGCGAAGGTGGCTACCGACTTCCCGCACGCTATTAACTTGGGTTGCAACGCCATGAACAACCCTGTACGTTTAACAATATTATTAATGTCAATCATATAAAAGTAACTACAACTTGGCAACAATGTATAATATAAAATTGATTTTGTGTGATATTGTTTGTTACCTAGACTGAACATAGCCATTCCAAGACCCGCATCGGATAGAATCGATATAGATCCCTTCACGATTGTAGGCATTTCCACATTCCACCTACATTTTAGGTACCCAAAAGTGCTTTAGTTTAGTACAAATCATTAAGCGAAAAAAACTATAAATTACTAAGAAGATCGATGGGGGTATATATAGATTTATACCTATAAGATACGAGGGACCAAATGAGGCCCAAAAGGCTGGAGTATGTGTTGGGGTTTCGGATGAGTTTCCTCCAAACCATGATGAGGATGAGCCTTGTCATTACACTCGCCGGAGGCATTTGGTGCTTCCTCACCCCTACGTTACCCTCCACGTCTTCCATGTCGATTTTCTTAGTGTAGGGTGATGCAGTTGTGGGTATCTTGGAGATGTCATCTACTTCGACTTCTTTGTCTACACCAATCTTTATCTTTCCTGCATTTGGACTTACATTCCCTCCAAAATCGTGCAAACCTAAAAGGATTTACAAATTTACAATGCACAATTTGAAATCCATCCTTAGCGATCAACATTTTTTTATTTGATAATTTAATATCTCTATTATATATTTTTTTGGTGAAAGGCATTATCTATGAGAGTTGAACCAGAGCTTCTGAGTAGTACTACATTTGAATACTTAACCGCTTGACTAGATGCCTAAAGAAAATCTTTATTATCTAAGAATAGCATCTTATGAGATGAAAATATAAAAATGTATTTATAGAAGGTCAATATTAGAAGCGACTATAAAAAAAAGAATTAATCGACTCCATTTTTATCCAAATTTTGCAATAATGTGGGAGTTTAGCGAAAAGATAAAATATACTGTTTTTTAAGTTTTTTTTTTCAAGGCACTGTTTTTATGAGTTGAAACGGAGCCTACTGATACTATCATGATGTTCTATATATCCCCTTGACAAAATTATTTAAATTAACTTTTTTTCTTGGGTAAGTAGCACTGACCTCTAGCAGCATTGATCTCTTGTTGAAGCACAGCCTTGGAGGAATCAACGACGTCGTTCAAGCTAGCGGTGGACCCACCTCTGTTGAGCGCCGCATTCTTCATATGCTCCGACACCGGCGACGCGCTCGAGCTCCATACAAACATATGCAAATCCTTACTATTATTATTATTATTATTATTATTGATCCCGGCCATCGGAGGCGTAACCGCTCCCCTCCTCAGCCCGCCGGCGCCGGAGCTCCCGCCGGAAAACATGGGGTTGGGCGGCGGGTAGCCGGCGCTACCTCCAGCATTATAAAGCTCGCCGCTCATACTCCGTCCGTACCTCCTCTTCATCATCATCTCCTCGTCGAAGTTGGAGGTCCTCGGCGTCACCCCCTTGGAGGACTGGAGCGAGAACACCTGGTCTCCGACGGCCGCGGCGGGGTGCTTGGGGCTGGTGGCCTTGCTGGCGAACATGGCGTAGAAGTCGGTCTGGTTGAAGCTGGAGGCCCTTGGCGTCGGCTCCCGGGACGACTGGATGGAGTAGATCTCGACGCCGGTGAGATTGGAGGCCCTGGGCGTCATGAGGTGCGATTTGTTGGGGTGGTTGGTGTTGTTGTAGCCGGAGACCACGCTCGAAGACGCCGTCGACCTCCTCACCACCACGTGCAGCTTGCCGTCATCTCCGATCTCGGCGTCCGCCTGCAGAGGCTCCCGCCCGTTGAGTGACATGACGTCAGACTCCACACGGAATGACGTGATGGAGCCTGCCGTCTCCGGGAACTGCTCGGAGATCAGCAGCTTCGCTCCACGGTACTCAAACAGGAACAACATCAAAGTGTACCTATACATATAACACAAAATCATGAATATAAACTCGGAGCACAGTATCACAATAATAGTCGTTTTACTTGAACTTAAATACATATATCGAAAAAGGTAGGAGATGGATCATGGATGGAGTAAAACAAGTACCAGATGACGCTCTGGAGGACGACGATCTGGACCATGAGGGAGCCAGAGAAGTCGCCATACATGGCAGTGAGGAGGGGGATGCCCATGACGAGGGTGTTAGGGAGGGTGGAGAGGGAGAAGAGAGTGATCATCCACTCGAGGTTGCCCTTGCGAGACAGGGCCTGCCAGAGGAAGAGGGCGGCCAGCACCACCACCTTCTGCAGGGAGTCGGCCGCGATGAAGTGGTAGTTCATGGCATAGATGTTGTTGGTCGAGATGAAGTGGAAGGAGAGGAGGGGCACTGCGAACACCGCCACGAACCGGTTGATCCCCGAGCACTGGTCCGGAGTGAAGATCCGCCACCAACGCACCGACCCGTAGGCCAGGAACATGGCCACGTATAGCGGCACGATGGCCGCGAACACGTCGTATATGTCCTTTCCGGTGATCATGGCGGCCGCCTAGCTTTTAGTTGACCGAGTTTGTTGTGTGTTGGTGGGGGTCGATGGAGGAGCTATAGCCTATAGCTACTTGATCGGTCATATACTACTTACGTTCTCATGTAGATCGAAGTGGATTTCGGGGACCCGCTTGAGCCAATAATTATTAGTAAATTATTGTGAGGTTAACCAAGTACGTGTGCAATGTCAAAGTTTGAGGCAGTTAAATTGTCTTGGATTAAGGGAGATTTAGGGATCCATTTAATTTAACTTCTTAATTAGTTGATATGTTTGTTTATTATATCACTTTGACTGCCATTAAAGTTCACCGTGCTTGATGCATGTAATACAACTTTACTGCAAAGGTCGACCACCTAGTTATAAAGTCAGGACTGTCCAATGAATATCGGGAGCCCTGTTCAAAAATTTGAATTTTTTTTATAGATTGTCTAAAAATAGAGTTTTTAAGGATATGAAAAATAATTAAGGAATTTTTAAAATCCTAATCCTCTATTATCAAGCCCCTAATTGTCAATACTAACTAAATGAAATAATAAAAAATACTAACAGAAAAAAATGATATACTCCGTAGTATATATATTAAGGGGCTTGATGCAATTAGCTATTTATATGCAATATTATGCAATTAGCTACGTAGTATTTTTTTTAGAACAGATGCAAAAAAGCATTAAAGGAAATTAAATGATACTCCGTAGTAGTGGAGTATATATATATATTAAGGGGACTATGAGTAAAAAGTACTAGCTAATTATGATAAAAAAGCATTAAAGGATTCGAGACTGTTGGGAAAGAAAAAAAAATGACCATAGCGTTCAGAGGTAATCGAACGCGCGTCTGTCGCCAACTTCAGAAAATGCAGCGTTAAATCAATTGTGCTATTTGATTTTCTAAGTAAATATGGAACAGATATAGTATATATTGGGCCCTTATAATTTGGGGAACACCTGTTCCGTCGGACTCTTTGCACATGTCCATGGACAGGCCTGTATAAAGTACTACGATATATATAAAGAAGCACATCTTTAAACGTTAATCAAATGGATGCTCCTCGAGATGTAACAAATGTGAGATCAAAAGCATCGAATAAAATCCCAATTTATGTTCTTTCTCTTCAATACCTTTGTGCATATAGATGAGTTAACCCTTATGACTAAAATAGATTGATACGCTATTTTGTGCATACATATTTGGAAACTATTACGCTCGGGCTAACCCGAGTTTTCGATTGCAAGTTTTTTTTTGTTTTAATTTCTCTCTAAAGTCTAGTGAAATTGTACGTAAAGGGCATTTTCTTACCACTGACTTGACAATAAATTTTGAATATTCTACGTACGTACAAAACCAAATACAGTAATGTGAAGTGAAAATAAAGAAAGAAATTGATTGATGAAGAGTGGGGACACGTAAGCAAGGAAGGAAGCAAGCAAAGGCAGCGCAGCGGCAGCGGCGGCACATGAGAGAGCTCAGAAAACAAGGAATACAATAATAAGCGGAGGGATCTCAAATCTCATTCTGCGTTACTCTGCGTTTCTCTGCTCCTTGCTTCTGCTCGCTCATGGATGCGTCTGAAACACGATCCATCTCAATCTATACGCGCCTACCTACATCCATCCGTTTCCCAAACTTGCTTCTTTTCTTTATTGTTTTCTCAACAATATAAAACAACAGTATTAGATCTCGAATCTTTCTACTACATTTATTTACACTGATCGATTTCGATTTACTCCGTCTAAACCCGTTGGCACAGCGGTGTAAGCTCTCATGTGTTCACATGAAAAAAAAACGACAATTTATTCAAGTATACTTTTCACTTTTAAGTACTCCCTCCGTTCTATTCTACTTGTCCATGAAGCTTTAAACTTTTTTTTTCAGTTCTATTTGTCCTTGAAGCTATATTTGTACAAGATTTTTTATTTGTACCCTTTGTATGTAATTAATACACTTAGAGAAATGTATAATTAATAAGGGTAATTTGGTAAGATTATACCATACCTTAATATATGTGTGTATTAGACCTTCATGTACAAGTAGAATAGAACGGAGGGAGTACTATTTTTCAAATCTCATACCATATACTTATTATAATGGACTAAAACCCTAAATAAAAAAACATAAATCCTCTTAAAAATACTGTATTTAAAAAAATTATTCTAAATACAAAATTCAAAATATATTACTAAAATTGGATTCTTAACATATGCCCTGAGTATATAGAATAGAAAACTCGCACTTATAATTAAAATTGGCCAAGGTTAAATTTGGCTAAATTGACATCTTCTACATGCATTTTGAGTATTATGTTAAAATGACTTAGTTTTCTATTCTATTATTTACATGCATTATTCTAATTGTGTTTGAATATATACTGTCAATTATTGGTCAATATACAGGTTCAAAGCATGTTGCATTGGAGCTGGTAGTACTTTTTGAAAAATATTTTTTAAAAAATCATTATTTAATGAAATGTATACAACACTTGTTCGTTTAATTATCCAACTGTCGTACATACATCCATGCAGATTGCAGACAAGCCAAGCTTGATCTTTTCATAGTTCGTACACTAACATGATTTGGAGGGGGGCAAAACTTTAACTCTCTATATAAAACAGTCAATATTGTTAAATATTAGTATTATGGTGGGGGACAGAAGTAGTTTAAAATGAAGAAACCAAGTTGTATATTTTTGTTTGGGCGTACGAATGCAACTGGAGAATTAATGGGACAAGTGCATCATAGTAGAGTAAGAATAGAGTAAGAGAGGTGGAATTAGATATATTAAGAAGACAAGAGGTAGAAGGGAACACAAGCCTTGAATGAGCCACATGCTTTGTTTATTTTGCAGACCTTTGGGAAACACGTACTACCTACAACTCTTTTTTTCATTATGTATGTATGCCGCCGGTGTTTCCTGGCTTGAAGTTGGATAGCAAACCAAGAATTAAGAATCTGCGTCTCGGTTCAAATCTACTCCCTCTGCGCCGCCGTCCCCAAAAGATGGAATGAGGACGAGGAACCACCGAATCTAATAACTTTAACGCTTCAAAGTTCCCTCTGCGCCGCCGTCCCCAAAAGATGGAATGAGGACGAGGAACCACCGAATCTAATAACTTTAACGCTTCAAAGTTTAATATAATTTATGCTGCATCACGATTTGTTATCCGTAATCATAATGCAAGGATAGTAAGCCTAGGAGCCAGAAGATATGGATCCGTCTCAGTCATGCAAGCAGAAACATTAGCACTCCGTGACCCATTCATTCACATAACATTAGCGCGAGATAAATTTGACTCTAATTCCGCATGACAACTAATCTTTTCCTTAACATATTAATCGCATCATTTATAAACAAGAAATGAACTATATTGTTCTAAATTTATGCCAATCTCATCCGCTGACCCAATCATTCACATATATTACCCCCTCTGTCTCAATTTGATCTTCCCGCTTTTCTTTTAAAGTGTTTCAAAATATTCTTCCCACTTCTAAATCTTTCTATTTTTAACTATATTAAAATTACTCCTATATCTTTACATTTTATCCAAATCACCCCAAATTCTACCCCTTTAATTCCCTTTACTATTTTTTAATATTTCCTTCCCACTTTCAAATATTCTCTACCTACTTTCCAACACTTCACTCTTTTCAATACTTTCTTCCCTCTTCAACGCTCTTTAACACATTCCTTAATTCTTGTGCTCAATTTGAAAGGAGAAGATCAAATTGGAATGGAGTATTATATTTCTATTAGAGAGAATATTATAACCCTATACTATACGTTGCAGTGAAGCTAGGTGGGTATGTTCCCCGAATAGCACCATACCCTTCAAGTTCGTGACAAGCAATTATGTGTCGTAACTCTGTAATCATATTTACATTGTGCTTCTTTCCTTCACAAGCACCTTGTGGCTATCAACAATAACTTGAACATTATTGCAACTATATAATGATTCTGAACTATTACTACATTAATCAACTAAAAATGATTCTCAACAAAATACATTTCAAAAGAAAGTAGAGAAAAACATGGTTCAGCATGAATTCAAAACTTAAATGACCCCAACACTCAAGATTAATATCCATGGCATTATGTCAAGAAATCACATTTTTAAGACCAAAAATCCAGGGGAAATTAACAGGAATTTATGGAAGACAATACAATGACCCCAAAAGGAAAATTATACAAGGGAAAAAAAAAACAAATAAACTTGTAACCTGTCTTCAACAACATCCTTCCACTGCTACTAGCCCTTGCCCTCCACAAAAGGAAGCCAAGAAAAGAAGCAAAACAATGAAGGGGACACCTTTTGATAATGTGTTCTACCAAACGTATAATAGAATTTAGCTTAGCATCAGAAAAAAAAAAAGAGGGAGACCAGATTTGGCATACCTAGAGAAGCCCCTTGCAAGCCTCAATCTCAGGTGCTTGTGAATCCAACACTCCCTGAGCCGAAGGATGCGAATTCACAATCCTCATGGCAGCATCAAAAATAGGTTTCTTATAGAATTCATCTTCAATCTTCCTCAAAACCTCCTTCACCGCACCAAAGCTCAATCCTCCAGCCAAGATCAGCTTCCCCATAATCTCCCCGAAATTATTCGGTGCCTTGGGAAGATCGATTGCAATATCATCCATTGAAGAACCATAAGAAATACTTCCTGTCTCAATATCAGCAACAATAAACACCTTCTTGGTGAGCAAGTGCTCAAGAAGCTTTGAGACCTGATCAACCCGAGGTGGGCTTTTCTCGAGTCCAAGAGAAATTGCTTCCTTGACTACTTCAGGATGGAAGGACGGGCTTTTCAGCTCCTCTATGCATTGTGACGCCTCATCAAGAATCAAAACGCTAAAATACTCCTCCAATAGAGAAATAGTTTTGCGTTTAAGCACATCTTGGTTCATAGTAACCGCCGGCACAGATATGGGTTTTTCTGGAGCTGGTGCAGCGGAAACAGGTTTATGGGTCAAAGGCTCCACATTGGTGGGACGGGAAAGTGGAGCACTACTACCTTGAAGAAGAGCGCTAGATTTACCACCACTGAGACCAGTATTTCCTTGAGGTAAAAGCTTTGAGTTCAAAGGAGTCGGTTTTGACATCAATGGTGTAGTGAAACGCCCACCGGGCTGATTATTAGTATTATCACCCCGAGGCATTGAACGGCTCCTAGGAATCTCCCAATTGTCGTTGTCCATCCCTGGCATTCCAGGCATCCTTCTTGTCCCGGGCATTCCAGGCATCATACCACCAGTTCCAGGGCGGCTCCCAGGATATCCACCAGAGCTCATGTTTCCTTGAGGATTAGAAAGTACACCACGAGGATTACGCATGCTAGCGGTTGCGCCGGGTCGTAGGCCAAGGTTCCTTTCAGCTTCAGAGTGGATTTCAGTTATGGTCTTCGCTTTCACCTGTGAGATTATATATGAAAAGATAATATAGAATTAGGGTATCTTTAGTGGTGATACTTGGGTTGATATATCATGTAATAAGTAGAGAAAGTATCAGGCAGAAGATACTTTAACAAGTTTCCTGCCAACAATCAGCTTAATGGCATTTTATAAATTTAAGTTATTGTGGTTTTTTTCTTTCGAACAACACGAGTGCAAACTTGTGGAAAGTTATTTGAAGGAAGAGGAATAAGAAGTAACCTCTTCACGCCTTGGCACCCAGTTGTTTGATCGAAGATCAAGGACGTCGCGAACCATAAAACGAAGACGCGGAGCTAGCTGTGGGTTTGCGGTCAATTCCTTCAACCGGTTGAAGTAAGTATCATTTATCCGCTTTGACCTTGTGTTCTCATCAAGTTGCTTGCCAATAGTAATGAAAAACTGGCATATTGCCTCAACATTTTCTTCCTCAGGGCAACTCTTGACATCAGGTCCAAGCAGCTCCTGTACCACATAGAACCATTAAAAAATAGCTAGAAGGAAAAATAATGTGGTTTTGTTTGACATACCACTTTTTTAATGACAGTTCTAGTTATAATGTGGGTTTACAGTAAAAGGTACTTTTAACACTTTGGAATTTGTGTGTTGATTTGAATTTATAATTTGTTGACGGCAAGGATTGTGTTCAAATGGGGGAAATAGAAAATAAAAATAAAAGGCATTTGGTTAAAAAGAACATTATTTGTAAGAAATACATTATTAAACAAAACATTCTTTTTAAAAATATTTATAACTAAAATTGTGTAATGTGAGGAGGATTGACAGAAAGGACCTGAACAATGTGGTGCACAATCTTTTCAGGTACCATCTTCTGCTTCAAAAGCTCTCCAATGAGACGAATATTTCCAAGAGTACGCAACTTAATGATTCTTTCTTTGTCCCTGCGTTCGGACTCCTGTTCAGGTGCAGTCATCTGCCTCAGTTCTTGCCTCAATTTGTCAGCACCCTCGAATGCTTCCTGGCAGTTATTCAACAGAACCCTCTTGAAAGTGATTTCTTTGCCATCGGGTTCCTCAGGCGGGAATGATGGAAGATTCTCATTGAGATTGGAACACAATTGTGCGTACATAGGGCAGAATGTTGGCTCCAGGACAGCTTTATCAAATATGAGTGAGATAACTCCCTGAAGCACAAGCAAAAACAGACAAATTGTCAATTGACAAATATAAATAAGAATTAGGGTGAAAGAAAAAGAATGCAGATGATTTTTAACCTTCAGGATTTCAGCTGAAGTAATACCAGCATCAATCAGTTGATCTTTAAGGAGATCATATTTCTCCGGAGTAAGTTTATTCAGTATCCTGTAATTGATAACAAAAAAAAGTAATGAGTTTACTTTTCAGAAGAAGAAAACTAGCATATATGAACATATTTGAATATCTAACATGATTGCCAGGAAACAGCATCATGAATTGAGTTGTTAAAATACAAAACAAACTCACCAGGATTGGTTAACAAAATTATTTGCAGCATTATTTTGTTATCACTTAGCCTAATCATCATAAAACAATATCTTCCAACATCTTTAAATTAACAAAAGCTGAATTTAAGTAATGGATATTGGACACTATAATTACTAACTAAACATGTTTGCCTTAAGATTTTACTGGAAGGAAAAGAAAGCAAATTACATCTAATTTTCTTAATCCTCTGAAGACCCACAAGAAAACATAAAATTTATATTGGCTTTCAAAAAATATACTATAAACAGGCCACAAAGAACAACAGGCATCAAAATAAACCACTTCCACATGAAATAAACACCCTACTAACCAATGCATCTGTAGAAACACTTTCTGAATCTAAAAATAATATGTTCTGGAAAATAATAAAAGCCAAAATTTTAACCAAAAAACTTACTATAAACCCCAACATGAAATGTACTTCTTACCCCTTCACAGTCTTCAAGACACGATCCTTATCAGAAAGGGTAGCCCTTCGAGCAGACCATGGTACCTCAGCTTTGACAAGAGTGGGCGTTGATCCTCCCTGCTTCCAAAGGGAAAAAAAAATTGAATATACAAATTTAAAAATATTATCACATTGAGGGAACATGCATAACATCAAAGGGCAATCTACTTAAATTACCACTTTCTAGTGAAAATAGTAGCATGTTGAAAAATACTAAAGGAGAAAACATGCCTATAAAAGACAGGCAATGAAGGGAGAGGAATCCTTCCCCATTGCCCAGAAGGACCAAGATCATAAGGGAAACTCACTGCTTGGTGCGAGGAAGTCCATTGCTGATCATGGCGACTATTTTGATTAGAGCCCTGCGGTTTGGAGTCAACTCTACCAAACTCTCTATTTTCCCGTGATGTTTCCCAAGACTTCTCTTCTGGAGCATTTGCAGAGCGACCACGCCAATCACGATTGTATCGATCAGTATAACGATTTGGTGATTGAGCTGGCACCTGAAGAACAAAACTAGTTACACCTTTTTTCCCCAAAGATACCAGAGAAGGAAGCAAGATGGATTCATCTCAGAATTCAAAGCAGCAGCTATCAAGGCATATTCAACTTGTAAAGTTAAGTTCAACAGCAACAACACACAAAAAAAATGAGACGCGGAGGATAACCAACTAGCCTACTACTACTGCGCAGCCTTTTTTTGGTATAAAAAATACTCCACAACCCTATAAACATATAACCTATCAAGCAAAACCTGAGAGGCTGTCACCCATTCTTGTTTGGATGGATAATACTTTATTATTGTTAAAAAAAACATCTCAAACCTCTCACATAATAATAAGCACATTTACAATATACACAGACATAACCAATTCAATAAATGACAAAGTAGGTTACTGAATGGAATTACACTCACATTGCCTTCAGCGCGAACCCAAGCCGCATCTTCACCTTGCAGTTCAGCTTCAATTTCTTGTTTAATTTTCAAGATGTCTTCAGAAGCAACCACCTTTTACAAAATAGGTCATCAAAAATCAAATGAGAAGTCAAGTCATAAAAGGCAGACAGATGTTATTTTCTATTTAAACACTTCTCTACAAGAAAGGTTCATGTATTCCAATGGCAATGAATATCATTGCCTATTTCAGCACCACCAACTATTTTTTCGACATATGTTATCCAGTGAAGAAAAAGGCGATAGGCGATAAGAAGCGATAGGGGTCCTATTGCCTAGGCGCTAGGCGTCAGGCGAAAAGCGAGCGCCTTTTGGATCAAGGCGCTCTTTCTTGTAATCCTTTCATTGTAGATTAGAACAATGCTATATAAGTCATGAATTTCTATTATATGGTGTATTTTTATAAGCTAGGTACCCTAGAATATTTTCTAATGATTTTCTTAAATTGCAACATGATCTTCTATAAGGCAGAAACATATAATGGGGTATTGCACAATAGAAAACTAGTGAATATGTTAATTAAATAGACAAATAAAAACAAACCGAGAATCAGAGATAAGTGTGAGATTAGAAAGGAAGGAGCAAGTAAAAAAACTAACTAAAATCAGAAAAAATATTCAACTTTGTATAAAATAGTCCTTTAGAAGCACAACAGTCATCGTGGGAGGGAGAAAATCATAGCCTACAAAGTAGAACTCTATCAAGTAAAAGCTAGAAAACATAGCAATATTATTTTAAATTTTTTCTTTCCAATTTTTTAGCCTAAAAATGTACCCAAAACGCCTTAAGCCAAAAGGCGCTCGCCTTTCGCCTTATCGCCTTGGCGCCTAGGCGCTCAAAGGCGCTCGCCTTTTGGAAAACGCCCGCCTTGACCATCAAAAGGCGTTTTACTCATTGCCTTAACGCTCGCCTTTTTACTCACTGATGTTATCTACATAAGGAGTTCATCTACATATATTGCAGAACAAAAAAAGATATACTATCACTAAGATATACGCTAAACAAGAACTTTTAACAATCCATTACTCTCATTTGAAGATGTGTCACAGTTATTACTATGCCATCATAATTAACACTTGCAGTCACACTACTTTCAAATAAAACATTGCAGATGTAGACTGATATTAGTTGTTAAGGTTACAGCTTGCAAAAGTAGTCAAGTACACATTGATCTTGTTAAATTCTTGGTTGTTTACCTCCCTGAGTTGTAACAGTTGATCTCTGGTGTATCGAATTCGATCATGGCTGTCAAAACGGGAGTCTCCAGTCTACAATAGAATCAAACTACAATTAATATATGATGTACAACAGCCAGTAATAACTTTTAAGTATATCATGCATGTCAGATCAAAATTTTCACACTTATCCTAAAATTTGCCTTAAAAGCCAAAAAGGCTCAAAAAATATTATTCTTGATTTCTTGTATCTGTAATAAAAATAGATCAAAAATCTCCAGCTACATAAAGGAGGAACAGTGTCATACAAAACAACTTTTTCTGACAAGAAGATACTTCTGAGCAATATTTACAATAGAACCCATAACATTCTAAAAGTGGTGAGACCGTGAGAGTTGCCAAAAACTATTTATCAACAAATATAAAAATTATGAGATGTAGAATAACAATAATTAGATTATCATTGCATTATATGATGGTTCAGATCAGAGAAAGTATAACCTCCACAAGCCAGGCACAGCTCACTCCAAAATAGACAATTACTTCCTTCTTACAATCAAACACAAAAGACCATGATATTTCATCAAGGCGTGGAAAAAGATAAAAGGTTAACATGAGCATTTGAAGATACAACCTAATCAGAGAGGAAGAACAGCAACCATGAGTTTTTAAACTACATAATTGATGGCTTACACCCGCGCAATTAGATAAAAGTCATGATGTTTATAGGAAATCTGAGGCCGCTCTACAAATACAGCTAAAGTTTTGACCGCTAAAAAGTAAGAGTATATTGATTTTCTTAGCTTAGATACATTTAGGACAACATAATACAAGAGAAGGACATTTCTTCCTTCATTAGCCAAACGCTGTTTGAGAATGTATCTCCAATTTATTCAATTACTCATTTTCAAACGGTCAAAACATAAATTCTCACATTACTTTCTTACAAATCAATATTCCATACTCATCCAAATTTATTAAATTATTTTTTTAGAACCTATTATTGTTTAGAACCAATAAGCTGCTTATTCATATACTCATCAAAATTATTAGTTAAAATCAATACCAATCACCGATCTAGATAAAGAAACAACCTTGAACGCAAGTGAAGCACCACCATGGGGACGCAGTAGCGATTGATCAGCAGGAGAAGAGTCGAATCGAGAAACAGGAAAACGAACACCGACTCCACCGCCACCTGGTCTCAAACTAATAGTCGTTTGGTCAGCCTGCATAACTTAATTACTACAAAAAAAAAAAAAAAACTAACAACAGTAGATCAATCCGACCAAAAAAAATAACACATTTCGGCGGATAATCGCCGAATCTGGTAAAATTAGGAATAGATAAAGAGGATAGAAAGAGAATTGTTGAGTTCTCTCTTCTAGCGGAGGAGAGAGGGGACTAAAAAGAATAGGGGCTGCGACGCAGCTATGGAGTACAAACCCTTGTTTTATTTTTCCTTTTATTTGTTTTATTTTTCCTTTTTCTATAAAATATTGAAATTATTTTCTCTCGAATCCTCCCAACTTGTTCTTGTACTTTTCCAAATTTGACGAAAGGGGTTTTGTACGAGAAGAAAAGTACTGTCGCCTCTCTTCTCAGTGCTGAGTGCTGACCCAGTGACCCGTGTGGGAGTCGTAAGAAAAGTAACATTAATTTATTAATTAAATTCATATTTTGAATAAAAAAAGTTAGAGAGCTCACACTAACAAGAATTAGACTGTTCTAGATTATTTTTGAGGATAAAATTTTCAAGGGTGTTAGTTATAATTGGGATTGGGATGGAGGAAATACAATGGAACGAGTTGATGACAAAGTCGGTAAAAAGAAGTGACTCTACGAAAGACATGAAAAATACTTCAGCTCTAAAACAAGGTCACCTCGCAAAGAGTGTTCGACTGAATCAACTCAATTTCCAAAGGCTACCTCTTATCGCTTTGAATGACTCTGATTAGTCGAAAATTGTACCTCTTAATCTGAATGTGGTGAATACCACACTAAATGAATTCATGAATCCCGTGGCAAAGGGCAATGACATCATCAACCATCAAAACGAAATGTCTTCCGGAAAGATATATTGCATCATCAAAATATACACACTATCACATGGTCTCTTACTTAATATTGTCACTCATAAGTTAATTTGTGATAAATTTATAATAGGTTTTTTTTGACAAAAATCACCTTTTGAAATATAGTTTTTTTTAAGAAACCGCCTTTTAAAATTTTGTTAAAAATAAAAACACCTTTTTATAATACAAACACTCAATTTGAACCACCTTAAGTGATTTCCGGCGAATTTATATCCTAATTGGACCGAAATGCCCTTATGAATTTATTTTATTTCTTTTTAATAAATAATTAAACAATTTAATTATTTTTAAAAAAATATAAGTTGGTGTAGTTTTGTTTCAAAACACCACCTTACATTTTTATAAAATAATTTAATTATTTTGTACAAATTAATAATTAAAAAATAAAAGAAAATATGTTTAAAATGGCATTTCGGTCCAATTAGGGTATAAATTCGCCGGAAATCACTTAAGGTGGTTCAAATTGAGTGTTTGTATTATAAAAAGGTGTTTTTATTTTTTTTTAAAATTTAAAAGGTGGTTTCTTAAAAATTCATATTTTAAAAAGGTGGTTTTTTGCAAAAAAATCCCTTTATAATATTATGGAAATTACTTTTGGTACCCCTGTGTTTTTTACTTTTCCTTTTGGTATCCTAAAAAAATTATTCTTTTTGATACCCTTATAATCTATATAAAGTTCATCACATTCTCATAATGCTTCTGATTCTTTCTTTGGTAAAATCTATGAGTATTGCATTGTACATGGTGAGCATGACACTTATTTTGTAGATGACGAATTTTTATATAAAGCTGGAAAATTGTGCATTCCATCTTCTTCATATCTTAGGTTGTTAGTGCGTGATGTGCATGAGACTAGGGGACATGGTGGGTTAGAAAAGACCTTAGCGGGACTTAAGGAACACTTTTATTGTCCTAAAATGTCTAACTTTGTTCTAAAATTTATTAAAGGTTGTGTTTCTTGTGCTAAAGGTAAATCTAGGCTTAACCCATTGGTTTATATCAACCCTTGCCTATTACTAATAGCCCTTGGGAAGACATTTTTATGGATTTTGTGTTAGGCAAAACCCTCAGGGCTGCAGCCGTTTTGCTCAAATGGAATAGGGATTGGGATTGGTTTATCATTCTCAGTGCCTTGGATTATCCCTGCTGACCCAAGATGGTATGTACACTCACTAGTGCTAATTGCAAGTTTGTTTCATGTGTTTGGTTTTGATAGAACAGCCAATTTTGTGATTATGACCTAGATTTGGTGTCTGTTTGTGATTGTTTCATTTAGTGCAAATTTGGTTGGATTCGATGTGATTAGTGTGCTCTTTTTGGGTTGGGTTTTTTGTGTTGGTGCTAAGTTCCCCATTCTGGATTTGGTGGTTATTGATTATACCATTTTGGTGAATATATTAGGTTTTAGTGGAATTCTTGGGATACATTGTTTCTTAGTATGATTATGAGTTGTATAGTTGGTGGTTGTTTTTTTGACCCTCTTTAGATACCCTCCCAACTTCGAGTTGGGGTAAGGGTGCTTACATCTGACCTCCCAGACCCTGTCTATACTGAGTTCCACCTAGGTAGATGTTGTTGTTATTGTTGTATTGTAATCATAAACTGTATAATTTAATAATGGTCATAAAAGGTGATCATAAAAAAGTTGTATGGGGTGCCTGGGTGGGAAGTGATGTCTGTTAACTTCTCGACTGAAAATGAAATCACAATACCTAGACCATTCTTCATACTAACAACCATCAAACCCTAACCTTAAAAATAGTAGGACAAAAAATGGTCGATTTTGTCCACAATCGGACGACCTTCGCAATCTGAGACAAAAATCTAGAAACGAGCTTTCAACATTTCAATTTCCCACCTATGTATTGGAACCCGTAAAGGGAACCGTTTTCGAATTTCAAAATCCCAGAATTCTCCTCTGTAACACCACCTTCCTACCCTAGAGGTATTACCGCCAGTTTCCCCGATTAAAACTAAACCGAAGCTACCCAAGGCTTTAAACTGACTGAACAAACTAAAAACAAGGTAAATGAAACCATTTAAAACCTAAAAAAATTAAGTAAAGCTTTACAACGGAAAAGAGAATAAAAGGTCTTATACAAACCTTAACTTAAAAGAATAAATAAATAGAACAACCTTCTATTTAAACAAAATCTTCATCGAGTCTTCCTTAAGTTCTTATTTCTGAATCTCAGCTTCGTTTTGAAGTAGTTCAACCATGATCTTCACTCAAGTATAGCCATTGGAAATCTTTCTTCAACTTCTGGAGCTTCAAACATCTGAATCCGCCTCTTGAATCAACTTCCAAGAAGAACCTGATATGCCATAAACCAACGGTGGACACCAGCCGACCATATAAAAGAAAAGAAAATGGACGGGTTAGTCTAATGAAAGACTAGCAAGCGGAGAATCTAACTTGGTTCTTATGGTTGTAACTAAACATATTGGCATCCAAATCCGATTAGACTCGGATTATGATCCAACAGTTAGCAGTCTTATAGAGAATAAGAAGGAGACTCGCATAATCAAGAGAGAGAACACCACCGTGGTTTCTTTTAAGAAGCATAAACAATTGTTGGAAACTCATATTAATCACATAATATTTTGAAAAGCCTCCATCGACTATTCAGATTAACTTAATCAAAGTTTGATTAAGAATCATTCATAACCGGAAGCAAGAATGGCCTTCCGACTGGACGAACCATTCAGGTATAATAATGTGCCTAACTCACTTATCTTATATTACTTTTAAAACTTTTCACAACCAAGTTGGTGGCTTTTAATCGGCTCGAACTACTGCCGAAATATTCTAGTATTGTAGAGATCATCGAACTATTTCATCCATGGTCATCTACCCTGTACCAAGATTACAAGACTTAAGTTATCCTTGATCTTTCATTTGCATATGGTGAGGTAGAGATCAGAGAGGCCTATTGATGTGAACCCCGTTGGGAGATTCACGAGAGGATCGATCTTGGACTCGTAAATGGTCTTCTCTTGCGGATTTGGATAGGTTTTGAGTCGATGAACGACTAGACTTTAATGAGAAGAGAAGTGAAAGGATGAGAAGGTGCTCTCTTTTGAGGGAGAACTGAGGAATATGGGATGAGAAGAGAATTTGGGTGACGCCTTAGAGAAATCGTTCTGGAGCAATCTCGACAGAGTAACGGTATTATTCAATCAAGCGTGAAGAAAACAATGAGAGGCGTGCTCCTTTTATAGGAGAGGAGGCGCGCCGAACCCTAGTAAACCCTAGTGGCATGGACGAGTGAAGGGGGAGGCAAACATGCGGCCCAACCACTTGGCCCAAGCCCAAAACTCATAAAAATAGTAAAGACATAAGTAGCAAGGTTTCAGAATGGAAATAGTTCTAAAAATGGAAATAAATAAATATAGGTCACGGTGGCCTAGTCGCGAGTGTCGCGGCAAGGCCGTGACAAGGCTGTGGCGCGCCAAGGGCGTGTCGCGACGCTGTCAAGCGCGCGGCACGGCGTCGGCGGTGCCGAGGCTGGCGCGCACTCAGACCTCGAGTGTCGAGGCCGAGGCGCGCTGGAACCTCAAGTTCCCACGCCGGGGTGGCTCGGCGTGGCATGTGGCTCGGTGCTCGCGACTGGTACGGTGCCGAGAATGGAGTTCTCGGCGCTACCGTGCGAGGCGTCAGGCTGGAGGCTCGGCGCGCCGATGGTGACGAGGCACGTGGAGAGGGGCGCGCCAGTGGTTGCGCCCTGGATTGCGACGGCGCGCGCGATGATGGACGAAGTGGCTCGGGTTATGGCCCGAGTCCTGGCTCGTGTGATCGGTCCATCGGAGCGCACAGACATGTCATCCTCGTCTTGGCTAGCCGTCCTGGTGGGGCTCACATCACCCTCCCCCCCTTGGGTGGGAAACGTCCCCGTTTCCTCGTCATGATACTCGGAATCCACATAAGGAGATAGATCCGAGACATTAAAGGAGGCGGAAACGTTGTATTTACCCGGGAGGTCGAGTATATAAGCGATGTTGTTGATGCGCCGGAGGACCTTGAAGGAACCGTCCCCCGTGGGTGAAGCTTCGTCTTCCGAGCAGCGGGAAAACGATCTTTCTGAAGATGGAGCCATACTAAATCTCCGGGCTCGAAGATCAAAGCGCGACGCCCCTTGTTGCGTTGGGCCGCGTATTGATCCGAGCGTCGCAGCAGCTGTGCCTTGGTGCGCTCATGTAAGCGTCGGATGTGGTCGGCGCGGTTGGCCGCGTCGACATGCTCCTCGGGCTTGAAGGGCAAAGGCACCAAATCCATAGGCGTGTGAGGATTACGCCCGTATACCACCTCGAAAGGGGTCATCTTCGTCGCAGAGTGAAAGGACCTGTTATATGCAAACTCAACATGGCAAAGTAAGTCCTCCCACCGACGTGGGTTTGCCTTGAGCATCGTCCGAAGAAGAGTGCCCAAGGTCCGATTGGTCACCTCAGTCTGACCATCGGTCTGGGGGTGATAAGCTATGGAAAACAGGAGTCGTGTCCCTAACTTCCCCCAAAGTGTTCTCCAAAAGTGGCTGCAGAATTTGGTATCCCTATCACTAACAATAGTTCTAGGAATACCATGTAACTTCACCACATGGTCGAAGAACAAATTAGCGATTTCCACCGCATTGTTTGTCCCTTTACATGCAATAAAGTGCGCCATTTTGGAAAACCGGTCCACGGCTACAAATATGGAGTCCTTTCCACGCCTCGACGTCGGAAGGCCCGTAATAAAATCCATCGAAAGATCTTCCCACGGGGCGTCCGGAATTGGAAGTGGCGTGTAAAGTCCATGCGGTTGGGACCGAGACTTGGCAGTATGACACGGCACACAACTTTGACAATACTTGTTAACATCCCGAGCCATATGAGGCCAAAAGAAATGTTCACGAAGTGTTGCCAAGGTTTTGGCTATGCCAAAGTGGCCTCGGCCATCATGAGCCTCTTGGAGAATAACTGTCTCACCGAAGAGGCCGGAATACAAAGCTTCCCAGCTCGGTAAAGAAAACCGTTGTCCAAGAAGAAGGACTCATGAATCCGCGAATGCTCAAGTTCTTTTATGATTGAGGAGAAGTACGGATCTGAGGCGTACAACTCCTTGATCATAGCAAAACCAAGCATTTTTGAATGTAATTGGGTGAGTAAAATGTACCTTCGAGAGAGAGCGTCGGCGACGACGTTCTCTTTTCCTTTTTTATGAGCAATGACGTAAGGGAACGTCTCCATAAACTCAACCCAACGTGCGTGGCGCCTATTCAGAGTCGTTTGACTCTTAAGATAAGCCAAGGCCGCGTGATCCGTATGAATTACGAACTCGCTTGGCCATAGATAATGTTGCCACGTCTTTAGGACCCGAATAAGAGCGTAAAGCTCTTTATCATAGGTCGGATAATTGAGTGTAACCCCAGCTAGCTTTTCGCTAAAGTAAGCGATAGGCCTTTGTTCTTGAAGGAGTACGCCGCCAATACCATAGTCGGAAGCGTCGCACTCGATCTCGAAGCGCTTTGTAAAGTCCGGCAATTGCAGGACCGGGGCTCGGCATAAAGCATCTTTCAAGGCCTCGAAAGCGGCCTCGTGATGCGGCATCCACTTTATTGTGGCTGCCTTCTTGGTCAAAGAATGGAGTGGCCCGGTGATAGAACTAAAGTCCTTGACGAATCGCCTATAGAATCCAGCTAGCCCCCAAAAAGAATGAACCATTGTCGGGGTCGTTGGGGTTGGCCACTCACGGATGGCCCGGATTTTGTCAGAATCCACTCGTAGGCCATCCTTGGATACGACGAAGCCAAGAAAATTCATCGTATCCGAGCAAAACACACACTTGTCCAAATTTACATATAAAGAGTGTTCACGGAGGCAATCTAACACCTGCCTAAGGTGCCCCGCGTGAGAGTCCAAAGTTCTACTATAAACCAAAATGTCGTCAAAATACACGACGACGAAAAGTCCTAAAAATTTACGCAAAACAAAGTTCATAAGACATATAAAAGTAGAAGGAGCATTAGTGAGGCCAAAGGGCATCACCAACCACTCGTACAAACCATGTTTGGTCTTAAAAGCCGTCTTCCACTCGTCCCCTTCTTGCATCCGAATCTGATGGTAGCCGCTCCTCGAATCAATCTTCGAAAACAGCACGGCTCCATGCAATTCGTCCAATATGTCGTCCAAGCGGGGAATCAGGTGACGGTACTTGATGGTAATTTGGTTGATGGCACGGCAATCCACGCACATCCTCCAAGAGCCATTCTTCTTTGGCACCAAAATAACCGGGACCGCACACGGGCTAAGGGACTCTCGAACATAGCCTTTGTCCAAAAGAGATTGGACTTGGCGTTGAAGCTCTTGAGTCTCCTTAGGTGACGCCCTATACGCAGCCCGGTTTGGCAATGAAGCGCCGAGAATGAGGTCTATGCGGTGCTCGATCCCCCGAATAGGTGGCAACCCGTCGGGGAGCTCGACAGGCATAATATCCGAATACTCCTGAAGCAAGTCAGAAATAGAAGGGGGTAATACATGTGTCGAATCTATGGAAATATTAAGCAATGGACACAAGAGAAAGCAAGTAGTACTCCCCTCGATGTGTTTGACCACATCGCGCCGACGGCATAGGAATAGCCGTTCTTGCACCGAGCCGAGAAGAGGGGGCTCGGTGTCCTCGCGCAGCCGAGGTGCTTTGTGGGCACCAACCTGCTGGCCACCAGTTCCTGGCTAGGGGTGAGGATCTGCACTGGGCGTGCCGTTGGAAAGTCGCTGGTTCGAGCCAGCGCCGCTGGGCACGGGCGCTGGTGCTTCGCGACGCGCAGCCGAGGACGACAGCGGCGTCCGGGGCTCGTTCTTCACCTTTGCTCAGCGTTTCTGGTTCGAATCATCATGTAATCCAGAATTGTGGGTATTGGAGCCAGGAACGCCGACAAAATTCGGTCCTTGGCCAAAAGCGCCGTTCGGGCTTGCATTCGGCGTAGGCGCGGCCGTGGACTTGTCCTGAGCGTTTGCTTGTTGCCTTTCGGCTTCATTCTGTAACGCTTCACTCGGAGACATAGGTAATATGGTCACGCATTTACCATGGTAATTGAACATGTATGTGTTCAACCGGCCATCGTAAATCACGTGACGGTCAAATTGCCATGGAGGGCCAAGAAGGAGATGGGTGGCGTGCATGTCAGTGACATCGAAAAGAATAGAATCGGAATATAAACCAATGGAAAAGGAAAGATTAACCTGTTTTTTTATCCAATGGTTGCCATCGTTGGAAATCCATGCAAGCTTGTACGGCCTAGGATGATCCGCTTGGGGCAACTTGAAATGATCGACCACTTTCCTTGACAAGAAGTTTCCACATGATCCCGAATCTATAATCACACTTAGGGAAACATTTTGTACCAAACACCGAGTACGGAAAATTTTTTCCCGTTGATCGGTGGGCACGACTTCCCTCATGCTAAGCGCTCGGCGCGTCACTAGCAAAAGCTTGTCGACGCCGGCGTCGATGTCCGAAGGTGCACAATATCCACCGTCTTCGATTGGCGCGGCGTCGTCCTCCTCGGACTCAACTTCATCCACACTCTCGTATGCTGCGGATTGAGCCGAAAAAAGCACTCGCTTCGTGTTGGGGCAATCGCGTTTCAAGTGCCCTCGGCCACCACATAAATAGCACTCGATGTCTCGAGTCCTTTGTGGGGGAGGGGCTGCCTTGTCACGGTTTTATCCCACCGAAGCGCCCTTGGAGTCCGTCAATTGGGTACCTACCTTAGATTTAGACAAAGAAGGAGGAACAAACTTATTAGTACCTAAAGCGGATGGAGTAGGGGAAGAATTATACCTTGTAAATGTGGACGTCTTCGGCCTTTTGAATTGCGTGTGGAGCTCCATGGCCGTGTGTATCAAATGTCCCAAGTCTTTGATTGGAAAGACAACCAACCGATCTCGGATCCATTGGTGGAGTCCCGCCACGAAACGAGACCTCAACGCCCCCGGGGAAGCGCTAATGCCGGCCTTGAAGAATAAATCTTCAAGGTATGCAAAGAACACTTCCGGTGTCCGGGACCCTTGTCGAGCATCTTGAATCAAGATCCAAACTTTTTCCTTGTAGTCGGGTGGGATGAACTTCCTCTTCATAATGAATACAAGTTGATGCCATTCGGTTATGGGGGCTTTACCCTTTCGGGCCCGATCCGATACGAATCGGTTCCACCACATCCGAGCGGCACCCTTGAAATAAAGGGTCACCACCTCGACCTTCTCGTGCTCCTCATAATGGAAATGCTTGAGCACGTGCTCGGTACCCTGCAACCAAGAAATAAACTCATCAGGGTTGTAATTACCGAAAAAATCTTCAAATTTTACCTTTACGTCGCGGCGTGATATATGCGCCGGACGTTCATTTGCGGCGCAACGGTTGGCACGCGGAGGTGGAGTGCGTCGGCGTCGGGGGCCTCGGCCATGGCCTCGGCTGGACCCTTCGCTGGGATCGTCGTCCTCATCGCGCCGAGGGCACCGCTGGTGATCCCGGTTTCGGTCTTGGCGACGCCGATCCTCATTGCGCCGAGGCCGATCGCTGTTGTCACGGCCCTCGAGCCGATCATATTCCACGCGGTTCACGGGCAACTTGGGTCTCGGAATCCAATCCCGATCCCGATCTATCCACTCCTCCGAATCATGGACCGGAGGGTGGTCAAATTCCTCCTCGTACTCCGTCATAGAGTCCTCAGATTCCGAATATGGAGTTGTGGGGCTTTGATGGCCTCGATAGTCATCGACATCGAAGTCATCTCGGCCTTTGGATTTCTTTTTTCTAGGCGTCGGGGTGACCGCTTTTTTCTTCTTTTTCGATTGTTGACGCCGCCACTCCTCGGAGTCATACTCCTCATCGGAATGAACGTCAACAACGTCGTCCACATGTTGAGCCTGATTAGTGGGTCGACTTTCCTTCATGGATTCCAAGCGTTGGATCCCATTCGGGTTAGTCGATTCCACCAAAGGGCCTTTGCCTTTCTCCTGCGCCGAAGCCCGCGGAACCGAGACGCCGTGTGGCGTTACGCTCGGGTTCACGTGCTGCGTATGAATGGTCACGGCTGGTGGCACCAATTGCTGGTTTAGGAACCTCGTCATCAAGCCTTCGAGGTTGGCAAAGCGCGCCTCAAGCGCCTCGAGACCCGCAGCGGGTGCGAGTCCTTGCGCCGATGCATGCGGCGCGCCGAGAAGACTCGTTGGCGCCGGCGGTGGGTTCGGTGGTTGTTGATTTGAGAGGCCTTGTTGGTTTGAAAGCTCATCCCCTTCCATACTACCGTCTCCAATCTCAACCATAGACATGAAAAGAAAGGGGTTAAAAAATTCTCAAACAACAAGCAATAGAAACGCCAAGATATTGTAAGACTCACCACGCAAGTACTCTTAGTTTGCACGAAAAGTACTCGAAGGGTATGGGAGGCTAGGATCTCGACGTTGCACAATTATGGAACAAAGAGAGTAAGAACAAGCAAGCACAAACAAGCAAGTAAGAAGAGAAGTGATGTGGCGTCGGCTTTAGGGAAGCCTTGGCACGAGAGAGGAAAGAAGAAGATTTGAGATCTCGGCCTTAAGGGAAGGAGGCGAGATTGTATGAATCAAGATAGAAACAAACTAGATATGCAATCAATCAAGAAGATATGCAATCAATCAATTAGTTGCAAATCAAATCAAGAGAATATTTTGTGGGATAGGAGAGAGAGAGAGCCGATTGCCTTATGGGAACACTTGCCTTATTTTGGCTTGTGTGTCCCCACAAAATCTTTTTTTTTTTATTTATGAAAGGATAAGATTGCCTTATTTTGGATTTCCTTATCCAATATATTTTTTTTTAATTTTCGGCAACTAACAAAAGATATGGGATATATTTCCCAAGATACTTGCAACAACTAAGAAGATTTGAGATAAGGTCAAATCGGACCAAATCTCGCACCAACTAACCAATTCACACGACACACACAAGCAACTCAATTCGAACAAAGCAAGTAAGATGCAAGCAAAATTCGAAACTCGATGTAATGAACTAAATGAATGTGCAAATCGGTGGGTTTTGGCAATTTTTTGTGGATTTTTCTGATTTTTTCGAAGCAAATAACAATGGAAACTAGGTGAATGATGGTAGATATGGCGGAAGCTAATGAAAATGGTGGTAGAAAAAAAAATTCGTACAAAAAACGAGTAAAAGCGAGAGAAAGACTTACGCAATCCGAGGCTCTGATGCCAGTTGATGTGAACCCCGTTGGGAGATTCACGAGAGGATCGATCTTGGACTCGTAAATGGTCTTCTCTTGCGGATTTGGATAGGTTTTGAGTCGATGAACGACTAGACTTTGATGAGAAGAGAAGTGAAAGGATGAGAAGGTGCTCTCTTTTGAGGGAGAACTGAGGAATATGGGATGAGAAGAGAATTTGGGTGACGCCTTAGAGAAATCGTTCTGGAGCAATCTCGACAGAGTAACGGTATTATTCAATCAAACGTGAAGAAAACAATGAGAGGCGTGCTCCTTTTATAGGAGAGGAGGCGCGCCGAACCCTAGTAAACCCTAGCGGCATGGACGAGTGAAGGGGGAGGCAAACATGCGGCCCAACCACTTGGCCCAAGCCCAAAACTCATAAAAATAGTAAAGACATAAGTAGCAAGGTTTAATGGAAATAGTTCTAAAAATGGCAAGAAATAAATATAGGTCACGGTGGCCTAGTCGCGAGTGTCGCGACAAGGCCGTGACAAGGCTGTGGCGCGCCAAGGGCGTGTCGCGACGTTGTCAAGCGCGCGGCACGGCATCGGCGGTGCCGAGGCTGGCGCGCACTCGGACCTCGAGTGTCGAGGCCGAGGCGTGCTGGAACCTCAAGTTCCCACGCCGGGATGGCCCAGCGTGGCATGTGGCTCGGCGCTCGCGACTGGTACGGTGCCGAGAATGGAGTTCTCGACGCTGCGGTGCGAGGCGTCGGGCTGGAGGCTCGGCGCACCGATGGTGACGAGGCACGTGGAGAGGGGCGCGCTAGTGGTTGCGCCCTGGCTTGCGACGGCGCGCGCGATGATGGACGAAGTGGCTCGGGTTATGGCCCGAGTCCTGGCTCGTGTGATCGGTCCATCGGAGCGCACGGACATGTCATCCTCGTCTTGGCTAGCCGTCCTGGTGGGGCTCACATCACCTATTACCCTGTCGTCTACACTGCACCGCCAAGTGCACTTAGCTAGAGTGCGCATCACCCATCTCACACGAAGAGTAGGGGAAGAGTCATGACCCACTATTAGGATTAGGCCCCTCCTAATGCAATATTGTTTTAAAGAGAAGATATGGAACCACGTTCCTCTCCCTGAAACTACCTTAATTCAATAACAATGTCTCAGTGTGAGACAACATCCAAGGTCACCCATAACGAACCTAAATCCAGTTCTACCGCAAAACTGAATAAACAACATGGTCATTATTTCTAACAAATATAACAACCTATCATATTTTATTAAGCACACAAGTTGTTCCCAACACAAATATTAAATGGGATTTAATTCCTCATTTAATAACCATTATGCAAGAGAGAACTGTCCACTTGCCTTATAAGGCGTGCTCAACGTCTTTAGCAATTCAACAATAATCTTTATCATCCTTCTGACAAATATAACAAAAGGATTTCTCAACAACGAGCTCACAAAAACACTTCTTAGTTGTATTCTCAAATCCTACAACTTCCTAATCGATAAACGATTTAATTTCCGAATATCGATATATAATAAATCCTTAGTTATCATGCTTTAAGAAGCCATCTTGGCGGAATTATAACTAATTATATGCTTCACTTTTGAAACAATTTTCTAAATAAAAATTATTCATTAGCAACAGTTTTTAAAGGTTACCAACTCTCGGATCAAACGGATTAACAAAGAATCTTGAGTAATTGTCTGAAGTCCTTTACCTGTCAATCGGTATCCAAAACTTGTATTCGCTATAACTGAAAATCCTGACGTCCGTTTCTCGAGCGGTTTGAACCTGTGAGACCGTATCAATGTCAAGATTATAAAAACTATAAATTTAATTAGCAAAGCAGAACCGAAAGGCCCTTACGGTGGCTCCACAATCAACCCGCTAATTAATTTCGATCGCATATACCTTCACTCGAGCCCATGGCTCATTTGGCTCGATAGTGGCTCGATCCCCGAGCTTGAGGGTGGTTGGGCGTTGCCCGGCGGCGGCCCTTGCGGTGGGTGGTGGTCGGACAAGCTACCGATCGCCAGCGACGTCTCTTGGCGAGGTTGAAAAGATAGCCGGCGGTGATCACCTTCGTTCTTTCTTCCCGAGCATGTCGCTCCGTCCTGCTCCTCTCGCTGGCTCCATTTGCAGCAGCCGAAGAGAGGAAGAAGAAGGTGATGAAGAAGGAGATGAGGCTGTGGCGGGGCGGAGAAGATAACCGACGATGAAGGTGAGTCGTTCTCCCAACCGTCGTCGTTCCGTCCAAAATTCTCGCTAGTTCCTTTCTTTGGAAACCAAATTTGTAGACTTTTACAAGGCTAAATGATATGCCGGGCAGAGGAGGCGGAAGACGGGGCAAAGGTGATTGCCGGTGGTGAGAAGTCCACCGAGTCCGTCGTTCCTGAACTCTCTCGAAAGCCTTCCTTTGTTTTGAAATGAAACGAGATAGACTTTGACGAGGCTAAAAGATGTGTCGTGGATAGACTCTAACTCAATTCCTTCCCAATTAAGAATGAAAAGAGGCGGTTTACAACAAAAATCCGTCTCGGAATGGGATTCGCGTTCAAGCGGTAAAATTATGTACCTCGGATGGAAAAACTTACTAAATACAAAATGTCCCGTAAATTATGTAGACTAATAAAACCAATTTTTCATGATTTTATCTTGCTACCTTCAATTTTTAAGGCTTCTGTTTCATATTTTAGATCCTTTACAGTACATAATCAAAAAGACGGCTTATCCAATAAATATTCTTTTTGCATTGAAAAATCCTAGACTTCACACTGATCCATAAAATCATTTCTTTGTGATTTTAGGATATCACCAAGAATTTTCTAGGATTTAATCTCCAACAAAAATATTGGATTAAGCCTTAAAACGGACAAAGAGGTTAAAAGGATATCCGAGAAAAATTCAAAAATATCCTCAAAAACCGCAGTTATTACATCCTCCGTCTCTGATCTAGATCAAGTCTGAGCTTCAGCTATCTCCTTTCATGGTGACTGGATTGGGCACCGACCTGTCAAATTCTTCGAATCGGAACCGATCCCCACAGTTTTCGATGTCGTTGTTGTTCGAATTCTGACATATGGTAGATATTGTAATATCCGTATTCGTTTTAGATCCCGTAAGTCGGAAAATGGGTTTCCTCCGCTTACAAACATTTAATAATTCGTTTGAATAATTAGTTTGATTTATTATAGCTAATCTTAATTCTATCTAATTAAATCTATTTCTTTAACCGAAAATATTGCCATCCAAATCAGTAATTAGAAAATCTATCTAAATTACTTTTGGATAATTAGTTATCCAAATATACCCGAATCTATCTTAAGCCAATAAATATATATATCCCCAAATCTTTGAATCTTTGACCCCTGTTTTATCAAACCAACCATCAACTTAATCGGAACCCTTAAGTCGACCGAAATTCGTTCAAGTCCTGTTCAAGTTCCGTTCAAGTCCACCAAGTTGATCGAAATTGTGGAACGCGACCTCTCTCGTCACCTCTTTAACGAGCAGTGTCGATCAAAGCCGTGAACGGAGCTCGCCACCATTAACGACTCGGCGATTTGCGCTCGCCATTGCCGCCGGTGCCGATCGAACGATCATCGGTGAGTTCTCCTCTATTTTCCTCTGTTTTTTCTTGTTGCTGTTGGGTCGGAGGTACGAGCTTTGAGCAGGGGAGGGGTCGGAGGGTGTGTCAACTGGAAATGAAGACGGGGCCAGGGAGAAGGTTGCCGCCGGAGGAGGGCGACTCGAAGCCGCCTGGGGAACGATGACGGAGAGCGTCGGTGGAGCGCGAACTGGGGCGGCCGGGGCATCTCATCTTCGCGCTCTTTCGATGCCGTCGGGCAGGGACTGCGAGCGCAACCAACAAGGAAGTGAAGGCGAAACCAGAGGGCGAGGCCGGAGTTGCTTGGGGCGGGGCGAAGGCGAAATTGTCGGACGAGAGGCTCTCGTTTGCAGCGGCGTGAAGAGGAGGAAGATGCGACGGATTTGCAGTCGCGAGGTTGAAGACGAGAGGCCGAGTTCTCAAGGTTGAAGACGGAAGGGGTGGGACCCGCAAGGCTGGTCAAAGTCAACTCATTCAATTGGGAGATTGGAGAGAAGGGTTCGGATGGATTTGGCCAAAAAAAATTGGGCCGGATTGGTTCTCAATTTTTTTTATGATGGGCTGGGTTACAATTGTTTTTTTTATGTTATTGTTGGGCTGGGAGATGGGTAAATAAATTAGGGCTGGTTTCTTCTTTTATTTGGGCTGGTCCGATTTAATGGAGAGGGGTTTCGAATTGGGTAAAATTGTTCCTTAGTGTTAATGTGGTTAGTTGGGTTGGATGAATTAGATTGATAAATTTTGAGATAAATTTTACAAGGGGTTAATTAGCATACTCTAATATTTATTAATTAGAATTTTCTTAATAAAAGTTAGGTATATCGGTTTGTGTTTAAGTTAATCTTTCCCTTAATAATTCTTTAGGGAATCGTTCCGTTTGAGATCGTAGTTTCGTCTTTCCGAGGATTCTCCATTCGAGGTAAGTCGTTTTTCGACTTGCTCGGTTCTTTTCTCCCTTGTTAGATTGCGTATCGATATTGTAGGACGGGTTTTGGGAACTAGTCCCGAATATCTTGTAAATTGTTTTGAACTCCTTGTGTGTTGTGTGCGTTAATGATTTTAATTGTGATTTATCGGAAAATATTTTGGAACGTTTTCTCTGTGTTGGTACCGTTTCCGACACGGCCCATCGTAGCTGGTGTTGAGGAAGAGTTGGCTACTTTGACCCGTGTGACTGGGAAAATCGTACCCCTTCAAACGAAAATTATTATCTGTGTGTTTTTGGCAAGCGCTCCAGTGGAGGCTTAGCCCGGAGTTAGAAGGGAGATTGGGAAGTGGAGTGGGAGGGCCTGCCTCTGCACTCGGCGCGGTGATGAGCGCCTTGGAAGACGGATTGTGGACAAAGGAAGAATTGCATTGTTGTGTGAATGTGATTGTAAATGCGTATGTGACTTGTGTGACTGATATAACTAATTTAGGTATCGGCCTCTAGAGTTATGATTGCTATTGTGGATTTGTATGCTGACTTTAGATAACTGATTTCAAAACGTTCTACAGTTCCGTATTCTTTCTAGCTTGGTAGATTAGACGCTGACCCTTCGGGGAACATTTTTCAGTTCCAGGTATGAATCAGGGAGCCGTGCAGGAACCGAGGCAAGATGGCGGGCTGGAGCGGTAAAGAGCGCGTGTCATAGTGGGATTGTTTATATTAGTTTATTTATATTAGTTAGAATATTGATTTTAGTATTTGTTAGACGAAGTTGGTATTTTATTTCGGATATTATCTTTTTGGTTCAGATAGTTCAGTTTCAGTAGGCGTTGTGACGTATTTGATTATTTATAATTTTCGGGGATTCATGCATGATTACGTTTTCTAAATTTTATTAAATAAAGGTTGGATGTATTATTATGTTTTCTCGTCGTGCCCGAGTTGTAAGGTCCTACAGTGTAGTTGTCAACCTAAATAATAGTACCTTGTAAGGTCTATTCCCTAGTAGCGCCTCGTCGAAAGGCGGGGTGTTACAAATTGGTATCAGAGCCAGGTTGACAACAGGGCATATGGAACTGACCAACAAAGAGTACCCGAGGTCCAACTTAAAACCAAAAACCGGCCGGTGTTTTCAAATGTTTTTACTGGGGTAGACATGTTGCATATAGGGGGGTAGGTGACACGTCGCGACTCCGCCCCATCAGCCGAAGAACCTCACGTAGAATAGTAAGAATTAGGTTGAAAAATAGAATGTTTAAGTTTTGACTGTGGGACTTTCTATTATAGATGGCCCCACCAACCAGAGCTAGAGCTGCTGCAGCTAACGGAAGAGGCCGCGGTAGAGGCCGAGTAGGAGGTCGTGGCAGGGGTAGAGGAGAGGCCCCTGTAGCTGCTGAGCCAGAGGTACAACAAGATAACCATCAGGAGGAGGTTGCTGAGAGTCAGGATGTGGCTGCTGCTGTTCATCGAGAGGACAGTGCCTTTGTCGCTGGAGGAGGTCTCCCAGCAAACGGGGCTCAGGTGGGAGGAGGAGTACCACCAGCAGGATTGGCCCCAGAGGTGACTGCTGTGATTCAACTGTTATTGCAAACGTTGATGGGTGCGGGAGCTGCACCGAATCTGAACGCAGCTGCGGGGCAACAAGGAGCTGAGAGGAGGGCACCTGGACCAGATTCTATTTTGGCTGCCCAGCTGGGAGCAGCGCCAGCTTCGGGAGGACCAGTGCTAGCTGATCATGTGGTCGAACCGAGGAGACAGTATCGTAAGCCTCAGCCTGATAAGTGGCTCGCAGAGTTTAGGAAGACTGGAGTACCGAATTTTGCTGGAGCTCAGGGTGCTGACGTAGAGCAGTGGCTGAGGAGGGTGAAATCTGCGTTAGATTCTATTAAGGCACCGGAGGAGCGGAAGATGTCTTTAGTACAGAGTCTGCTACATGAGAGCGCTTTTGATTGGTGGGAGCTATGTAGGGACCACCGGACTGAGGTTACGTTCGAGGAGTTTGAGAGACAGATTCGAGATCAGTATTGTCCTCCGGTGGTGAGGGCGGCTCGGGAGGCTGCTTTTCGGGATGCTGGACCCGAAAATATCACAGTATCTGAGACTATTCTGAAGTTTCAGCAGGAGTTGGCAGCAGTGCCAAATGCTGCCCCTACTGAGGAGCTGAAGATTGCGACCTTTCTGAAGAGGTTGTAAACGCATCTACGTGCTTATGTGTCTTGTCTCCGACTTGCGACATTGGCAGACGTTCAGCAGTCTGCTGATGTTCGCATTTTTGGTATAATTTTTGATAGGTTTTCTTTGCTTATTAGGATTAATTTTGTCCAGTTTAGGTTTAGTTTTGAGTATTTTTAGTTAGTTTTGCATAAATCTATGAAAAGGGTGGAATCTACGTTATTTTGTGTATTTTGCAGGTTTTAGCGAGGAAAGGAGCTAAATGGAGCTAAATTTGGAGCATCACAGTGAAGGACGGGAAAGTGCAAGATTTAAGAAGTCAAAGCTCAAGAAAACGAGAGGAGGTGTTGAAGAAAACAAAACCCCAGGCTCGTTAATGAGGCTGTAAAGGGTCGTTAACGAGGCCACGAAGAGAAAGATTTCGGAGTATTATTTTATTATTCACCGATCCTGAACGTGAATTTATTTCCGTATCGGTTGAGTATCTTTTTAGAATCTTTATGGGTTATTAGAATATGTATTTTAGGGTTTAATATCTTTCTAGATTTTATTTCTATCTTTTAGAGATTGTTTCTATCTTTTTAGGAAAGTTTTTATCTTTTAGCCTTTTTAGTTTTTTAGGATTTTCTAGTATAAATACCCTTCTATCTAGCATAGAGAGGGGAGGCTTAATTTTGGAGTAGAGTTTTAGAGCTAGTTTTGGAGGAGAAGGAAGGCCGAAGGAGAGAGAGCCGGATCGGAAGTCGGTGACGAGGGTCGGTGACGACGGTTTCCGAGATTCGTTGATCGAGTTTGTGGTTCAGTGATTGTTTTGTTTTGGTTTTCTTCTGATTCTCTGTAAGACGATATTTTTGTTATTAATTTAAGTTTGATTTTTGTTTCAATGTTTATTTTTATTGAAGTTTTTTAGTTTCTTAATCATGAGTAGTGAGTAGTCTATTTTTCTAGGGTCGGGGTTAAGCCCGGCATAGTTGAGCATGTTTGATGAGTAAGATTGTGTGTTGAATGCCTTTTATCTTTATTGAGATTGTTTGTTGTGCTTAATACCGAAACGAGAGTTGAGGTATTTTGAGTTTTAACTTGATTGAAAGAGAAAGTTAGTAACTTGAAGGTTGATATTGTTTGAAAACGGAAGTTTCAAGCTTTAGATCCAAAACAAACAATTGAGTGAGTTAGTTTATGAAAATAGATTAATTTACTTGTTAAGTCAATGAAAGTTGATGACTCTATCTATTTAAAGGCATGATCTTATCTTCTTACGAATTCTTATGCTTGGCTATGTTGTGGTGTCCCTTATCCTAGATATTTGTTTTATTGAATTATTTCTGATAAATCTTCGTTGTTGAATGCTTGCTTCGGTACCGAGTATTAATTAGAATTTTATTAGGTCGTTAATTGGTATTTTTGTGTTCGGTGATTCGGTAACGATCCTGACAAGATCGTTAACGAGGCATCTCGTGAGTGATTGTGTTTGATTTTATTTGATTTTTATTAGATTGATAGACAAACAACCTTGCTTCCTGTGGAACGATCCTGACTCCACTGTACTCAGCGGGGTCTTGACTTACAAATTTATTTGTTGGCCGAGAAACCCTATCAACAAATTGGCGCCGTTGCCGGGGAAGCAACGAGTTGTTAGTTTATCTTTGGGATCGGGACTAGCCCGACCCCGTTTTTGTTTTTAATTTTTTGTTTTCTTTGTTTGTTTTCTCAGTGTATGCCGGTAGGACGAAGAAGGCTTCAGTTTGATAGCTCCAGTTATTACTCTGAACCCGAACGTTCATTGCACCGACGACTCTGAGAAAACCGAGCCATGGCCACAGCTGAAGAGATGGCTCGAGAGTTAGAGATCCTCCGGACCCAGATGGAGGCATTAAAAGCCGAGAAGGACGACACTGATGCAGACAAGGCTCGACTGCAAGAAGAGCTAAACGCCTATCCAAGGAATGCCAAGCAATACATGCATCCGGAACTGAGGGTGCCAGAATCTCCTATTGTGCTTCCTGCGATAGAGAAACCTTTTGAGATCAAGTCTCAATTTATAACCTTGATTAAACGGGCTCAGTTTGAAGGGAAACCTGCTGAGTGCCCTATGGAGCATATTAGAAATTTTCTTGATTTATGTGACACCATAGCTACTGAAGGTGTCTCACTAGAATATGTTTTGTTAAAAGCTTTTAGATGGTCACTTACTGGAAAGGCCCTGAACTGGTTAGAGAGCCTACCTTCTAAGTCTATCAGGACTTGGAAAGCTTTGTATGATCAATTTCTTATAAAATTTTTCCCTCCTGCTAAGACAACGGAGTTAAGGAAACGTATCACCTCTTATCACCAGTTGCCTAATGAGACATTTGTTGAAACATGGGAAAGATTTAAAGAGATGCTTAGACCCTGTTGTCTTACTCATGGGCAACCTTTATATGTATTGCAAGAAATCTTTTTCCAGGGTATCGACGCGGAGACCAAGAACCGCATCAACACGCATACTGCGTGCGGTTTTATAGAGATGAACCCGACAGAGGCGTGGGAACTATTGGACAAGCTGGCAAATTACGATGCTATGTACGGAACCCAGCAGGCTCCACAAACTCAAAAACGTCTCTATGTGCCCAATCGAGATGAAGTTGACCCCGATGTTAAAAATCAATTCTTACAAGATGAGGTCAACCGTTTGAGGAAACAGGTAAGTTTTCTGAAATCCTCTCAATCATGTCAAGAATGTGGTTCTTCTGCGCATAACACTTCTGCTTGCACTAACATTGAGCAGGTTATAACCGCTGAGACGATAGCTGAGATGAATTACATGAGAGGACCCTACAGGAACCAGCCTAATTATAATGACAGGTCGAACAACTATCAATCATGGGGCAATCAGAATACAAATCATAATTACACAAGGCCCCTGCAAGATAGACGACCTGCACCATATCGACCTCCAGCCCATCAGGAGACACCATCATGGGTTCAAGAGATTAAAGAGAGCATCAACGGATTGGATAAAAGATGGGGAGAGTTCGATATTTGGAAGAGGAGTGTTGATTCCCAACTAGGAAACCTTGCTGCACGGATCCCAAGACCACAAGGGCAACTCCCGGGTCGTCCCGAAGAGAACCCTAGAGGCCAAATAGCAGCGGTACACCTTAGAAGCGGGAAGACACTACCGGAGAGAGTTCAAGCTGAAGAGAAGGAGGAACAAGATCTCGCCAGCCAGCTCGTTAACGAGCCAGCGAGAGCTAGTACCGAACCTACAATCCAGGATGACGAGGCTCCGAGGATTCCTGACGAGCCCACCCCAGGTAAGTTTTCTAAACCGAGCCCTCCTCTCATTCCCAGGGTAGTTAACGACCCCACCAGGGTTGGTAACGACCCGCCGAGGACACCGAACGACCCTAGTGTCGACCCGGTACTCTCACCTCTCGAGCCTAACTTGGTTCCGAGAATGGTGAAAACTCTTCCATTTCCAACTAAGAAATCTATGGACTCTACTGAGAGTAAGTTCAAGCGTTTCGTTAAGATTCTTCAGGGCATTAATATTTCCATCCCATTCGCTGAGGCCCTAAGCGAAATGCCGGCTTACACAAAATTCTTGAAAGATATTCTTAGCAGGAAAAGATCTATTACAGAGTTGCAGGATGAGGTCAGATCCATAGCTCTTCCAGAAAAGCTTGGAGATCCTGGGAGGTTTGCAATCACAATCGGCATAGGCAACCACAAGTTCAAGGCTTTATGCGATCTTGGTGCCAGTGCTAGTCTTGTTCCACTCTCAATCTGGTCTAGAGCAAATATGGGACCATTAGAGCCTGTCAACATGCGGCTTTATATGGCAGACGGATCTTGTATCAAACCAACAGGGCTGCTAGAAGATTTCCCAGTTCAAGTGGGTAATTTCTTTGTTCCGAATGACTTCATCGTGATGGCAATGCTCGAAGATCCAGTTGTGCCTATTATTTTGGGAAGACCATTCCTCGCCACAGCAGGAGCTATAATCGATGTTAGGAGAGGACTCCTAACTTTCAAAATTGGGGATGAGGTGACGGAATTCCGATTCAAACAATCCAGGGAGTCCGACAAAGCTGAAGTCAAGATGCTCATAGGAGATCAGCATGCAATGATGAAATTTCAGGGCAAAGATGGGCAGAAATAACCACTGCAGTCTCAGTAACGAGTCCTCCAGCATCGTTACCGATTCTCCTGGCAGAAGATGCAAGCTCGTTAACGACCCACTCAGGTTCGTTAACGACCCTTACCGAAGATGGCGAGATCTCAGCTTTCGAATGCTTTCATGAAGTGTTGAAGACGGAACCAGAAGAGCCCATTCTAATTCCTGTCGAACCGTCCCCAACACTTAAACCCTTGCCAAATTCCCTCAGGTATGAATTCCTCGGCCCAAATTCTACTCTTCCTGTCATCATTAATGCTGGATTAAAAGATGAAGAAGTAGAAAAACTCCTAAGTGTGCTTAAGATGCATAGAAAAGCCATAGGCTACTCCCTAGATGATATAACTGGCATATCCCCTTCTCTTTGCATGCATAGGATTTACATGGAGGACAATCATAAACCCACCATAGAGCATCAACGTAGATTAAATCCTAACATGAAAGATGTAGTTAAAAAGGAAATTATTAAATTACTTGATGCAGGGATCATATTTCCTATTTCGGACAGCCAATGGGTGAGTCCGGTCCATGTAGTCCCTAAGAAAGGGGGGATGACTGTGATGGAAAATGAAAAGGGAGAGCTTATTCCGAATAGAACCACCACTAGTTGGAGGATATGCATTGATTATAGGAAGCTCAATAGCACTACTAGAAAAGATCATTTTCCGCTTCCTTTCATAGATCAAGTTTTAGAACGCTTAGCCCAGCATGATTACTTCTGTTATTTAGATGGCTATAGCGACTTTTGGCAGATTCCCATTCATCCTGATGACCAAGAGAAAACAACCTTTACATGTCCCTATGGAACCTTTGCTTATAAAAGAATGCCATTTGGACTTTGCAATGCCCCCGCTACTTTTCAAAGATGTATGATGGCTATTTTTTCTGATATGATAGAGGATATTGTAGAGATTTTTATGGATGATTTTTCTGTTTATGGTTCTTCATTTGATTCCTGTCTTGCTAACCTTGCACGAGTGCTTAAACGATGTGAAGAAACCAATCTTGTACTGAATTGGGAAAAGTGTCACTTTATGGTTCAAGAGGGGATAGTACTAGGACACCTTGTCTCTAAAAGAGGGATAGAAGTAGATAAGGCGAAAATTGAGCTTATTGAAAAACTACCTCCCCCCTCTTCTATAAAAGACATTAGGAGTTTTCTAGGGCATGCTGGCTTTTACAGGCGATTTATTCAGGATTTTTCTAAGATAGCTAAACCTTTGACTAACCTACTAATGAAAGATGTAGTGTTTCAGCTGTCTCCAGAATGTCTTGAAGCATTTTACAGGTTAAGAGTTGCCCTTGTGTCCGCCCCCATCATGCAGTCCCCACACTGGACATTACCCTTTGAGATCATGTGCGATGCCAGTGACTATGCAGTTGGCGCAGTTTTAGGGCAACGGAAAGACAAGAAACTCCACGCCATTTACTACGCCAGTAAGACGCTGGATGAGACGCAGAGTAAGTATACCACAACGGAGAAGGAATTCCTTGCTGTGGTATTTTCCTTTGAAAAATTTCGGTCCTATCTTGTTGGATCCAAAGTGATTGTTTATACTGACCATGAGGCCGTTAGATACCTAATGGCTAAAACAGATGCAAAACCTAGATTGCTTTGTTGGATGCTCTTACTGCAGGAATTCGATCATGAAATAAGAGACAAGAAGGGAGCAGAAAATCTAGTGGCGGATCACTTGTCCAGGTTGCCAGTTGAGCATATCACCGAATCCAATAATGAAGTTCCGATAAATGATTCCAGACCCGACGAACACCTCCTGCTGAACGAGGTTGAGCTCTACAAGACCCTCGTTACCGACCCCTTCAGGATCGTTAACGAGGTGCCGAGGCTGGAAGACACAAATAAAAAGGGAAAATGTTCAAGTTTGATCGACAATCAAGCCAATGGGGTCGTTACTGAGCTACGGGAGGTTGGTACCGAGGTCAATATATGGAAGCCTTGCTCGTTAACGACCCACCCAGGTAAGATTTCTGAACCTAAGTCTTCTCAATTAAAATCCACCCCCTCTCCTTCTTCAATTTCTTCTTCCTCAATATCAATCCATGCTATTAGAGGGCCAAAAGCTCCTTGGTTTGCGGATTTCGCTAACTATCTTGTAGGAGGCGTAATTCCCGAGGGCCTTACCCCACAAAAGAAGAAGAAATTTCTCCATGATGTGAAACAATACTACTGGGACGATCCTTATTTATTTAAACAAGGAAGTGATCACCTCTTTAGGCGTTGTATCCCAGAAGAGGAGATTGAAAACGTGATCCGTCAATGCCACACACTGCCAACTGGAGGTCATGCAAAAGGATTCAAGACTACTGCGAAGATTCTTCAAAGTGGTCTCTATTGTCCCACCATGTTCAAAGATGTGCAAGCTTATGTGACAGCATGTGATGGATGTCAACGCTCAGGCAACATAACTTGGAGACATGAGAATCCACTAACTGGGATATTAGAAGTTGAGCTATTTGATGTATGGGGTATTGATTTCATGGGACCGTTCCCCGCCTCAGGACCTTACAAGTACATCCTAGTTGCGGTTGATTATGTTTCCAAATGGGTGGAAGCTGTTGCTACAAGGACTAACGACGCTAAGACTGTTGCTAAATTCATCAAGACCAATATTTTCCCCAGATTTGGCGTTCCAAGAGTCCTTATCAGTGATGGTGGCTCCCATTTCATTGAGCGGAGTTTTGAAGCCCTTTTGGCTAAGTATGGGGTATCTCATCGGGTGGCAACACCCTATCATCCCCAAACAAGTGGCCAAGTTGAAGTTTCAAACAGGCAAATAAAGAGCATATTAGAGAAGACAGTTTCCCGTTCTAGAAAAGATTGGTCCTCCAAATTGGATGACGCTCTATGGGCATATAGGACAGCATACAAGACACCTCTACGCACCACCCCCTATAATCTAGTGTATGGCAAGGCATGTCATTTACCGGTCGAAATGGAGCATAAAGCGTTATGGGCTCTCAAGGAGCTCAACATGAACCTCGACACGGCTGGAGCAAAAAGATTCATGGACTTGCAAGCATTAGAAGAATTGAGGCTGAAGGCGTACGAAAATGCTGAAATCTACAAGGAGCGCACCAAAAGGTGGCATGATCGGAAATTGGTGCCAAAAACTTACCACATCGGCGATAAAGTACTTCTATTCAACTCTAGACTCCGATTATTCCCAGGGAAGCTAAGGACACGATGGAGTGGGCCATTTGTGGTTCATCACATTTATCCTCACGGAGCAGTAGAGTTGACTGATAACCGAGTCGTCATTTTCAAAGTTAATGGACACCGGTTGAAGAAATTCCATGAGCAGCCTGATCCTGATGAAGAAATAAGAGTCACCATGGCTCTCACACCACAAGACTAGCAAGAGAGCTCGTCGGGCTAACGACGTTAAACATAGCGCTTACGGGAGGCAACCCGCTTTTTAGAATAGGTTTTTTTTATTTTATTTTTTTTATTTTTTATTTTTTAGATTATTTCTTAAGCTTTCTTTTATTTTTATTTTTTAGTTTTTAAATAGGATAGAAATAAGATTTTTGAGCTAACAAAGATTTTAGGAAAAAGGGGTCGAAATTCACTCAAGAAGGCTACGGTGGCTCGTTAACGACCCACCCAGGGTCGTTAACGACCCAGTTCGGACGACCCGATTCGTCACAATACGGGGCAGGTAAGTAATTCTAACCTAGTTAATTTTTCTAACCCTAGCCGCCACCCCCTCTATCCTTACCCCTCCTATAAAAACCCTTCTACCCCTCCCAAAATTCTACCACAATCTCTCCAAACATTCACTCTCAAACCCAAAACTCTCTCAAACCCCTTTCCCTTCTCTCCCACCGAGTCGGAAATCCCACGCTAACGACCACCGGAGACGCCATCATTACCGGAGTTCGAAAGCCATTCACCGTCGACGACGAGCTCGTTAACCGCCCCGATTCCGACCCTTGTCCTTTTAATTCTCGGTTCTCCGGTATGATTTCTCAACCCTTGCTTGAATTTGCATGATTGATTATCTATAGGGTTAAATTTCATATCTTGAATCATGATTTTTAGGGAGATCGATGAGCATGCTTAAAAATTCCGTTCTAAAAATTCTTGATTGTGCTTAGTTGTTCATGTTTTAGGTAAGTTTATTCATGTTAGATTAGCTATTGTAACCCTTTAGTTAAGAAAGCATGAATTTTTCTTGTTCTAGATCTAAAAGTTCGAACTTTGCATGTCAAAATTCCGGGAAATTTTTAGCATGTTAGGGATGGGTAATTGAGTAAGTATGGGATGCTTTTACCCAATGAGGGAATTGTGGAGAATAATAGAAGATTGCATGCTTGATTTGTGCTGAATTAGAGGTAGATTTAATTTCGGAAATTTCTGGTTTTGCTCTCGGCGGGTCGTTAACGACCCACCCAGGCTCGTTAACGACCCTGCACTTCATAGATGATCGATCCGAGACCAGACTCGTGAACAACCCAATTGGGTAGTTTATGAATAATTCCGAGGTTAATTTTTAGACCAAGTATGGTGTCTCGTACCTATTATTTTTGAGTGGATCTTATCTTGGAAAATTTTCGATTATTTTGTAGGATCCATGGCTAGTTCAAGCAGACCCGCTACCCGAGCCCAGAAGAAGAGGAGGAACCATAGGTCTCCATCTCCACCCCGGGTGGACGATGTGATTTTGAGCAGTGAAAGCCAAGTACGGCGCTACCGGGATTTTATGGAGAAGGACCATTACACCCGATGGTTCTCGAAGTCTAGCGCCGTCTCTACGGGCATCTACACGGATGTCAAGGACGCCTTTATCATCCTTGGGGCCGCACACTTATTGAAGCAAGAGAGCTTGCCACATTATCCGGCCCTCACATCCGAGTTCTTGGCCACCTTGGAGACCAACTTCTCGTCGAAGATCTCGGCGGGACGCATTCGGTTCCGGCTCGGTAACGAGGACCGTGACTTCACCATGGCGGAGTTCAATGCAATCTTGGAGCTCCCAAACCCATCTAGAGACTATAGCTTGAAGGACTACCGAGTGACCCGCACTTGGAGCTACATCACTGGAGAGGTTCAGTCCTCCACCGCGGCGCTATCCGGGGCAACCATAGTCAACCCCATCTTACGGATTATCTTGAGAGTCCTCGCCGCAACATTTTGGCCGAAGAAGGAGTTGAACCGGCCTACAAGGACGGAGGTCGCTTGCTTCCGCACCATCCTCTTCGAGGAGCCCGGCCCCTTGAATTTGGGGTAAGAATGGCTCTACTATATCGAGAAGTCCCACAAGTCCAGGGAGGTGTGGTGTGGCAATTTGGTTAGCCTCTTGGCTAAAAATCTTGGAGTGGATCTCACCCGCTACACACCGGCCCACGCTCAACTCCTCAACAAGAACTATTGGTATAGTGCCGGGATTTTCGTGCAAGCCGAGGGAGGCTACAAAGTGAAGGTTCGAGATCAAGTCGTCATACCTTCCCTCGACATGTACGAGCTACTCTACGTACCGAATTGGTACGAAGTGCCTTACCCATTGGAGCCAAAACCGGAGGATGAGCTCTCGCTTCGACCATGTCACACCCGGTTTGAGCGGGACGATGTGGACGAATATGAAGAAGAAGATGAGCAAGAGGATACCGAGGTCGTAGGCAATGACACCGAGGAAGCCGACACCGAGGGCGGCACTGAGGAGCTCAACTTTACAGAAGAAGACATGGAGACGGAGGAATTAGGAGGCAACATCTTTGTCAACGAGCCAACCAGGGTCGTTAACGACCATTTCCAGCCACCACCCAACACTGTTAACGAGGCAACCAGCTTCGTTAACGAGGTGCCGCAAGCTCCTGTCGACCCTCCACCAGCTCCTGTCGACCCTCATGCATATGGCTTAATGCCTTACAACCCGGTGATGTATCAAGACCATTTCCAGCCTCACTACCCACCACCTCCTCAGCCCGAGTACGCAGGATCGAGCATACCACCACCATGGGCCGAGGATCTTTCTGCACGGATGCAACAGCTTCACCTTCAGACCGATCACATTCATCGATGGGAAACCGTCTATTCCGCTCATATGTCGAGGGAGGACGACGGCAACGTCAGAGAGAGGCAGAGGATGCTGAGCGTTGGAGGACGATGTATGACTTCATGGGGCACTTTGAGCACTATTTTCCTCCACCGAACCGTTGATCAAGCTCAAGATGAAGTTTCCTTTCCTTGTTTCCACTTTTGTAAGTTTTATGTCTTTCTTTTGCTTTTTAATTAATTTTTTTTTTGTTTTCTTTTCTATTTCTTTTCCCTCTTCTTGTTATTTTTCTTACAGTGGGGACACTGTAATTTTAAGTATGGGGTGGGAAGAAAGTAGAAAAATTATGTCCTAGGTGTTTTTATGTAGTTGTTACTTTTGTTAAATCGAAAAACCAAAAAATTGAAAAATTTAAAAATCCAAAAAAAGTTTAGAATTGATAGATATTCCTTCTTAAAGTTCTATGATAGCAATCACTAGTTTAATCATATAATTCTTTGCAACATGTCTTTGAAAGTATAGCCGGATTCTTAAAATTTGAAATTATTGTTTTTAGAAGAGAATAGCATTAGATGAAATTGAGCGCATATACTTTATAGCATAGATGATGCAATCCAACAAAATCTACCTTGTGAGAAATTTTTGGCCTTATAGGGAGAACATTTATAAATCCCTCTTCTTTTTTGTGTGATTTACTCTCCTTCTTCATATTATCTCTTGGAATTGTGATGGTTATCTATTTCTTGAGACCCTTATAAGATTTTTAGTTCATTACTTGTGAAGATCATATGATAGAGAACTTATTTTTATGAGCCCTATTATCCCCTATCTACCTTTACATTATTCCTTCTTTTGATAACCAATTCTGGCCTGAAACCTTTTATTTTTAGCTCCACAAAAATTGTTCCCTAGCCAAGATAAGCTTGACCCTATCCGGGAATTAGGACTTAGATTGGAGAGGTAAAGTCTTGTGTTTTGTTAAAAAGAAGAGAGTTTTTATTTGCTTGAATTAAAGGGTATTTGGGAAGGGTAGATTGGAAGTCTCTTGTTATTATATGTAAGAAAGGTCTCTTGATAAAAAGATGCACAATTAAGTGTTAAAGGGAAGAAATGTATACGGTGGATCGTTAACGACCCGGATTTGGGTTCGTTAACGAGGCAGCGAGAAGAATAAAAAAAAAAGAAGGAAAAAGAAAAGAAAAAAAAAATAAAAAAGAGAGAAAGAAAGAGGAAAAGTTGAAGTGCATTTGTGTTTAAAAATAATATCAAGAGATTCTTTTATTTTTGATTATGAGACTTTCTAGGATGATAAATGGGTGAGTGAAAATGAGTGTGCATAATATGAGAGTGAGTTTGGTTATCTTATATGAGAGTTTTGATGTTATGTGTGAGTTTTTAGGAGTTTTTGATTCCCGGATATTATTAGCACCACATGACCAAAATATTTCCACTCCCTATTGTTATTACCAAGCCCCATTACAACCCGGCCGAATGGAAGCTTCTATGAAGTTTTTCATTGAGCCTAAGTTATCTTGATGATTCTTTGCTTGTTTTGACAAATCTTGGGTGGAGAGTATTGGTGATATAAGTTCCAATTTCTATGAGTTTTTGTATATAGGATGAGTTGAGAGATTGATATTATAAGCCCAAACACTTGAGAGTGGAGTGAAACACATTATATCCCTTGAGAGGTTGGATTGTATTATTTTATGTCTATTTAAGTGCACATATGTGTGAGGATGTTAATAGTCTTTCGCTATAATTTTCTTATGTGTAGATGTTGCTTTTTGAAGATGGCTATGTCTTGATAAGCGTGATTTGTTTTGGTTTTGATTAGTATCTTGATTGTTGCTTTAGGACAAGCAAGTGTAAGTATGGGGTATTTTGATGTTCGTATTTTTGGTATAGTTTTTGATAAGTTTTCTTTGCTTATTAGGACTAATTTTGTCTAGTTTAGGTTTAGTTTTGAGTATTTTTAGTTAGTTTTGCATAAATCTATGAAAAGGGTGGAATCTACGCTATTTTGTGTATTTTGCAGGTTTTAGCGAGGAAAGGAGCTAAATTTGGAGCATCACAGTGAAGGACGGGAAAGTGCAAGATTTAAGAAGTCAAAGCTCAAGAAAACGAGAGGAGGTGTTGAAGAAAACAAAACCCCAGGCTCGTTAACGAGGCTGTAAAGGGTCGTTAACGAGGCCACGAAGAGAAAGATTTCGGAGTATTATTTTATTATTCACTGATCCTGAACGGGAATTTATTTCCGTATCGGTTGAGTATCTTTTTAGAATCTTTATGGGTTATTAGAATATGTATTTTAGGGTTTAATATCTTTCTAGATTTTATTTCTATCTTTTAGAGATTGTTTCTATCTTCTTAGGAAAGTTTTTATCTTGTAGCCTTTTTAGTTGTTTAGGATTTTCTAGTATAAATACCCTTCTATCTAGCATAGAGAGGGGAGGCTTAATTTTGGAGTAGAGTTTTAGAGCTAGTTTTGGAGGAGAAGGAAGGCCGAAGGAGAGAGAGCCGGATCGGAAGTCGGTGACGAGGGTCGGTGACGACGGTTTCCGAGATTCGTTGATCGAGTTTGTGGTTCGGTGATTGTTTTGTTTTGGTTTTCTTCTGATTCTCTGTAAGACGATATTTTTGTTATTAATTTAAGTTTGATTTTTGTTTCAATGTTTATTTTTATTGAAGTTTTTTAGTTTCTTAATTATGAGTAGTGAGTAGTCTATTTTTCTAGGGTCGGGGTTAAGCCCGACATAGTTGAGCATGTTTGATGAGTAAGATTGTGTGTTGAATGCCTTTTATCTTTATTGAGATTGTTTGTTGTGCTTAATACCGAAACGGGAGTTGAGGTAATTTGAGTTTTAACTTGATTGAAAGAGAAAGTTAGTAACTTGAAGGTTGATATTGTTTGAAAACGGAAGTTTCAAGCTTTAGATCCAAAACAAGCAATTGAGTGAGTTAGTTTATGAAAATAGATTAATTTACTTGTTAAGTCAATGAAAGTTGATGACTCTATCTATTTAAAGGCATGATCTTATCTTCATACGAATTCTTATGCTTGGCTATGTTGTGGTGTCCCTTATCCTAGATATTTGTTTTATTGAATTATTTCTGATAAATCTTCGTTGTTGAATGCTTGCTTCGGTACCGAGTATTAATTAGAATTTTATTAGGTCGTTAATTGGTATTTTTGTGTTCGGTGATTCGGTAACGATCCTGACAAGATCGTTAACGAGGCATCTCGTGAGTGATTGTGTTTGATTTTATTTGAGTTTTATTAGATTGATAGACAAACAACCTTGCTTCCTGTGGAACGATCCTGACTCCACTGTACTCAGCGGGGTCTTGACTTACAAATTTATTTGTTGGCCGAGAAACTCTATCAACATCTGCTTTGGCTTATGCTATGGCCACAACCCGACAGAGTCAGCTGGAGGTGCATACCACGGGAGCAAGAGGCAGAAGTTGTCTGCCCCGACAGAATCTAGGAGAGATAGTCGTCCCGGCTCATCTCAGCCGCAACGATCAAGGTTTCAGCCACAAGGTCGTCAGGACCATCGCCGTCTGAGTCAGTCCACTGGAGGGCAGAGAGAGTGCTTCAACTGTGGAAGCACTGCTCATTTGAGGAGTCAGTGTCCGAAGCCAGTCAGGAGTTGTTTCAGTTGTGGGAAGCCTGGCCATTTGCAGCAGTATTGTACTGTGGGGACACCTTCACAGGGGTCTTCACCGGGAACGGTGAATCAGATGCCTCGTCACCAGCCTCAGCAGTTTCAGCAGGCACCGAGCCAGGGCAGAGGACGCGGCGCAGGAGTTAGCAACACCGGGGGCAATCAGCCCCGAGTGTTTGAGATGAGGAGGGCCGATGCCCTACACGCGCCGACTGCTACAGGTACGATTTGGATTCAGTCTAGACTTGTTCACATACTGTTTGATACGGGTGATACCCATTCTTTTATGTCTTCTGCTTGCGTGGCTAGACTAGGACTGACTTGCACTGAGGGGGTATCTTTTGTTGTGGGGCTGCCTGACGGCAGTAAAGTAAGAGGGAATAAGGAGATTTTACAGTGCCCTATTAGAATAGGGAATAGGGATTGGTATGCAGATTTCATAGTAATGCAGTTGTCTCCAGATGATGACGTGATTCTGGGGATGGACTGGATGATGCGTTATCGAGCAGTTTTGGATACACACAGAGGTACGGTTACAGTGACCGCAGATGATGGGACCAGACATGTGTGCCAGGAGGTAGAGCAGGAGGGGCCCGGATCGGTGATTAGTATGGTGAAGGCCGCCAAGTTGCTCAGTGACGGATGTGTAGGATATTGGTGTTATGTCCTTCAGGGGGACAAGGCAGAACCGCACATTCAGGACATACCGGTAGTGTGCGAGTTTGAGGAAGTTTTTCCCGAGGAACTTCCAGGATTACCTCCTCAGAGAGAGGTGGATTTTGGGATTGAGTTGGAGCCGGGAACGAGGCCGATTTCGAGAGCCCCATATCGCATGGCCCCGATGGAGATGCAGGAGCTGAAGGCACAATTGGAGGAACTGTTGGAGAAGGGTTACGTACGACCGAGTGCGTCGCCATGGGGAGCTCCAGTTCTGTTTGTGAAGAAGAAGGATGGTTCTCTCTGACTGTGTATCGATTATCGGGAGTTGAATCGAGTTACCATCAAGAACAAGTATTCGCTGCCACGTATTGATGATTTGCTGGATCAGTTGCAGGGGGCTACTGTGTTCTCCAAAGTAGATTTGAGATCAGGTTATCATCAGCTGAGGATTAGGGAGGAAGATATACCTAAGACGGCTTTCCGAACGAGGTATGGACATTATGAGTTTGTAGTGATGCCGTTCGGACTGACGAATGCACCCGCTGTATTTATGGAGTTGATGAACCGGGTGTTTATAGACTACTTGGACAAATTTGTAGTAGTATTTATCGACGACATTCTGATCTACTTCCGGAGTAAGGAGGAGCACGCCGAGCATCTTAGGTTGGTGTTGGGAGTATTGAGACAACATCGATTGTTTGCTAAGCTGTCCAAGTGTGAGTTCTGGTTGCCTGAAGTTACCTTTTTAAGGCATGTGGTTTCTGCTCAGGGAGTTATGGTAGATCCTGCAAAGATTGAAGCTGTAAAAGCATGGGAACCTCCGAAGAATGTGAAGGAGGTGCGGAGTTTTCTGGGATTAGCAGGGTATTACAGGAGGTTTGTGGAAGGGTTTTCCCGGATAGCCCAACCACTTACCAATTTGCTTAAGAAGACTACTCGTTTCGAGTGGAATGAAGCTTGCCAGCGGAGTTTTGATGAGCTGAAGAGAAGGTTAACTTCGGCTCCTATACTTGCTCTTCCTCAGGGGAATGAGGATTTTGTGATTTACAGTGACACTTCTAAGATAGGTTTGGGCTGTGTGCTGATGCAGAGGGACAGAGTGATTGCTTATGCTTCTAGATAGTTGAAGCCGAATGAGCAGAATTATCTTACTCATGATTTGGAGTTGGCAGCTGTGGTACACGCTCTGAAGATTTGGCGTCATTACTTGTATGGGAGTAATGACGGATCACAAGAGTCTCACGTACATCTTCACTCAGAGAGAGTTGAATATGCGACAGAGGAGATGGTTGGAGTTACTGAAAGATTACGACCTTGAGATTCTGTACCACCCAGGGAAAGCGAATTAGTCGCTGATGCCCTTAGCAGAAAGACGCCTCAGGAGAGTATGTTGGCTCATCTGACGGCTCAGCCAAAGCTACAGAGGGAGCTGATGAGGTACGGAATCAAAGTGCAGATTCAGCGTTATCAGGGTAGTCTGAAAACCCTAGAATGTCGGTCGTCTTTACTTGAGGAAGTAAGGCAGAAGCAGGAAGATTGCCCGATGATTCAGGATTTGAGGCAGAGATTGAGTCGTGGAGAGGCACCCGACTTTGCAGAGAGGGCAGATGGTATTTTGTGTTTACGGGGTCGGATTTGTGTGCCTCGAGATGCAGAGTTGAGACAGAAGATTTTGCAAGAGGCTCATGCTACACCTTACTCAATCCATCCTGGGGCGAGTAAGATGTACAAGGATTTGCGGCAGTTTTATTGGTGGGATGGCATGAAGCCGGATGTAGCGAGATTCGTCGCTAAATGTCAGGTCTGCCAACAGGTGAAGATCGAGCACCAAAGACCCGGAGGAATGCTTCAGTCGCTTCCTATTCCAGAATGGAAATGGGAGGACATCTCCATGGATTTTGTCACAGGTTTGAGACTCAGCAGAGGCCATGATGCCATTTGGGTAGTGGTGGATAGACTGACGAAGACTGCTCGCTTTTTGCATATCCGAGAGACGTGGCAAGTGAGCAAGTTAGTGGAGGTGTTTATTAATCAGATAGTTAGGCTGCACGGAGTGCCTAAGACGATTGTGTCGGACCGAGATGGACGTTTTACTTCCAGATATTGGCAGCAAGTGCATGAGGCATTGTGGACGAGATTACACTTCACGACTGCTTACCATCCGCAGTCAGACGGTCAGACAGAGAGGACGATTCAGACTCTAGAGGACATGCTGAGGTCCTGCGTATTAGACTGGGGAGGTCAGTGGTCGGATCACTTGGCTTTAGTAGAGTTTGCCTATAATAATAGCTGGCATTCGTCGATTCAAATGGCTCCTTATGAGGCTTTATATGGTCGGAAGTGTAGGACACCGCTGTGTTGGGATGATCCCTCGGATGTAGTAGGAGAGAGGCCACAGATGATTGAGGAGACGATCGGGAAAGTGGCCTTAATCAGAGAGAGAATGTTAGCTGCTTAGAGTCGCTAAAAGTCCTATGCAGACAAGAGGCGTAGACCGTTAGAGTTTGAGGTCGGAGCCCACGTCTGGTTGAGAGTATCGCCTACCCGCGGAGTAAGAAGATTCGGGGTGAAAGGGAAGCTAAGTCCCCGATATATCGGTCCATTCGAGATTCTGGAGAGAGTAGGACAGGTGGCTTACAGGCTAGTGTTGTCGCCTGCGTTGGAAGGAGTGCACCCTGTATTCCATGTTTCCCAGCTGAGACAGTACATTCCGGATCCTAGTCACAGACTGAATTATGAGGATTTGGTGGTAGAACCAGATCACACTTTCCGGGAACAACCGCTGAAGATTTTAGACCGACGAATGAAGAAGCTGCGGAACAAGGAGATTCCTCTGGTATTGATTCAGTGGTCTCGACGGGGAGTCGAGGAGGCCACTTGGGAGACGGAATCCCGGATGAGGGAGTGCTATCCAGAGATTTACCCGGGTTTAGTAGAGGCGTTTGAGGGGAAGGTTAGTAATTAGTGTGTTGTTTTCAGATTCGATGTTTGCTTCATGATCCTTGTTTGCTTGACTTATTGGTTGACTGTTTAAATTTTGTTGACGTGTCGTGTATTTTGGATAGCTAGTATTGGTTATTATTACCGTTGTCATTCAGTTCCGGTTCGGGGACGAACCTCTTTAAGGGGGAGAGGTTTGTGAAAACCTCGAATATCTTTCTTTTTCTTTCGTGTAAAAGTTTCGGGAAGAAACTTTCTTAAGGGGGGTAGTATGTAATATCCGTATTCGTTTTAGATCCCGTAAGTCGGAAAACGGGTTTCCTCCGCTTACAAACATTTAATAATTCGTTTGAATAATTCGTTTGATTTATTATATCTAATCTTAATTCTATCTAATTAAATCTATTTCTTTAACCGAAAATATTGCCATCCAAATCAGTAATTAGAAAATCTATCTAAATTACTTTTGGATAATTAGTTATCCAAATCTACCCGAATCTATCTTAAGCCAATAAATATATATATCCCCAAATCTTTGAATATTTGACCCCTGTTTTATCAAACCAACCATCAACTTAATCGGAACCCTTAAGTCGACCGAAATTCGTTCAAGTCCCGTTCAAGTTCCGTTCAAGTCCACCAAGTTGATCGAAATTGTGGAACGCGACCTCTCTCGTCACCTCTTTAACGAGCAGTGTCGATCGAAGCCGTGAACGGAGCTCGCCACCATTAACGACTCGGCGATTTGCGCTCGCCATTGCCGCCGGTGCCGATCGAACGATCATCGGTGAGTTCTCCTCTATTTTCCTCTGTTTTTTCTTGTTGTTGTTGGGTCGGGGGTACGAGCTTTGAGCAGGGGAGGGGTCGGAGGGTGTGTCAACCAGAAAAGAAGACGGGGCCAGGGAGAAGGTTGCCGCCGGAGGAGGGCGACTCGAAGCCTCCTGGGGAACGCTGACGGAGAGCGTCGGTGGAGCGCGAACTGGGGCGGCCGGGGCGTCTCATCTCCGCGCTCTTTCGATGCCGTCGGGCAGGGACTGCGAGCGCAGCCAACAAGGAAGCGAAGGCGAAACCAGAGGGCGAGGCCGGAGTTGCTTGGGGCGGGGCGAAGGCGAAATTGTCGGACGAGAGGCTCTCGTTTGCAGCGGCGTGAAGAGGAGGAAGACGCGGCGGATTTGCAGTCGCGAGGTTGAAGACAAGAGGCCGAGTTCTCAAGGTTGAAGACGGAAGGGGTGGGACCCGCAAGGCTGGTCAAAGTCAACTCATTCAATTGGGAGATTGGAGAGAAGGGTTCGGATGGATTTGGCCAAAAAAAAAATTGGGCCGGATTGGTTCTCAAATTTTTTTTATGATGGGCTGGGTTACAATTGTTTTTTTTATGTTGTTGTTGGGCTGGGAGATGGGTAAATAAATTGGGGCTGGTTTCTTCTTTTATTTGGGCTGGTCCGATTTAATGGAGAGGGGTTTCGAATTGGGTAAAATTGTTCCTTAGTGTTAATGTATGAATTAGATTGATAAATTTTGAGATAAATTTTACAAGGGGTTAATTAGCATACTCTAATATTTATTAATTAGAATTTTATTAATAAAAGTTAGGTATATCGGTTTGTTTTTAAGTTAATCTTTCCCTTAATAATTCTTTAGGGAATCGTTGCGTTTGAGATCGTAGTTTCGTCTTTCCGAGGATTCTCCATTCGAGGTAAGTCATTTTTCGACTTGCTCGGTTCTTTTCTCCCTTGTTAGATTGCGTATCGATATTGTAGGACGGGTTTTGGGAACTAGTCCCGAATATCTTGTAAATTGTTTTGAACTCCTTGTGTGTTGTGTGCGTTAATGATTTTAATTGTGATTTATCGGAAAATATTTTGGAACGTTTTCTCTGTGTTGGTACCGTTTCCGACACGGCCCATCGTAGCTGGTGTTGAGGAAGAGTTGGCTACTTTGACCCGTGTGATTGGGAAAATCGTACCCCTTCAAACGAAAATTATTATCTGTGTGTTTTTGGCAAGCGCTCCAGTGGAGGCTTAGCCCAGAGTTAGAAGGGAGATTGGTAAGTGGAGTGGGAGGGCCTGCCTCTGCACTCGGCGCGGTGATGAGCGCCTTGGAAGACGGATTGTGGACAAAGGAAGAATTGCATTGTTGTGTGAATGTGATTGTAAATGCGTATGTGACTTGTGTGACTGATATAATTAATTTAGGTATCGGCCTCTAGAGTTATGATTGCTATTGTGGATTTGTATGCTGACTTTAGATAACTGATTTCAAAACGTTCTACAGTTCCGTATTCTTTCTAGCTTGGTAGATTAGACGCTGACCCTTCGGGGAACATTTTTCAGTTTCAGGTATGAATCAGGGAGCCGTGCAGGAACCGAGGCAAGATGGCGGGCTGGAGCGGTAAAGAGCGCGTGTCATAGTGGGATTGTTTATATTAGTTTATTTATATTAGTTAGAATATTGATTTTAGTATTTGTTAGACGAAGTTGGTATTTTATTTCGGATATTATCTTTTTGGTTCAGATAGTTCAGTTTCAGTAGGCGTTGTGACGTATTTGATTATTTATAATTTTCGGGGATTCATGCATGATTACGTTTTCTAAGTTTTATTAAATAAAGGTTGGATGTTTTATTATGTTTTCTCGTCGTGCCTGAGTTGTAAGGTCCTACAGTGTAGTTGTCAACCTAAATAATAGTACCTTGTAAGGTCTATTTCCTTGTAGCGCCTCGTCGAAAGACAGGGTGTTATAGATATAAGAGCGGAATCACCATGGGAACTGATAAGAAGAAGTTGATGTTCTTACTCTTCTTCGCCCTCTCCGTTTCCTTCCTCCTCCTCCTCTCCGCCATCTCCGATCTTAGCACCACCTCCTACTACTTCACCTCCCACGCAACCAACACCGCGGACGCCGGAGAAGTCGTTTCCGGTGGCCGGCGAGATCAGTACCCTCCTTCGTTCGCGTATTACATCTATGGTGGTCGTGGAGATAAAGAACGGATCTTCAGGCTCTTGCTCGCAGTCTACCACCCCAGGAATCAGTACATATTACACCTCGCCATGGATGCGCCATCAAATGAGAGAGATTGGTTAGCTGCGACATTGATCTCTGTGCCGGCAATTCAGGCATTTGGGAATGTGGATGTGATCGGAAAGCCCGATTGGCTGACCTACATGGGTGGCACCAAACTTCTATGTCAAGTTAATCATGCAAATTAATTCAAAGCATTCAATAGAAACATAGTTCACGAATTCCACCGTCTATTCACGAAGTTTTGTGATTGAATTCTCCTCCTTTGATTAATCTTATTCCATCGTCTATAAGTTTAATCAAAGGATTCATCCTTGAATAATCAAATTCCACCATCTATTTAATTATTCTAGTTATAATTCAACCTATAAAGAGAATAGATGATCAGTCTATTAAAATCCTAAGCGAATTTAATCGATTAAGTATGGGAGATTCAATCTTGTCAAGGCAAATTGAAATATTTCAAATCTCACAAACAATCATGCATACAACTTCGACTAACTAGTTGGACAAGGGAAAATTAGCTAGAATATGACATTAAAGAAAAATTAAACTTACAAGAGTTTGATTTCTCTTCAATATTGCAATCTAGGGTTTTGTCTCCCAAGAGCTCTCTCAAATTGAATACTAACGTAAACAAAGCATAAGTCTCCAAAGAGACCCTAAAAGAGTATTTAAATGATATCCATAAACATACAAATATACTAATAAAGTCGGCCCAAAGATAACACAGAGGCCAAAAATCAGCGTCACAAACGCGTCGAAGCGCGGTCAAGACATACCGGAGCGCGGTTGTGCTCCACCCCGTTCTGCCCGCGCCCCGGCTGCAGAAGCTCCATCCTCTCGGCGCTAGCGATGTCTTTCGAGCGCAGTTTAGCCCTTTTGTCTTGAATTGTGCTTTCCCTCTTGTTTCTCCACTTCAATGTCCTCCACTCATTCCTAGCTCCGGTTCTTAGCTTCACATCCACCATGCTTCACCTTCCAACCTGCAATAAAGCACAAAAGTGCGTAGATTCCGAACTAAATCAAAACAAAACTAAACTACAACTTAAAGCAAAACTCTAGCTAGAAGTGCATAAAAAGGGAATAAAAATATGCTCTAAAACATATATCTATATGCTCTATCAATGGTGTGTTGACGTCGTTCTTTCTCAAAATGTGCTATACTCTACAACCTTTGGTGGACCAAACCTTCCTCTATTTGGATTTTAAATAACACCCATTCCTTTCTTTGGTAAAGAACCATCTAATGAAAATACGAACTCATTTGAAGAAAGGAAATCAAGAACCACCTAGGTTGAGAAGAACAAAAATGGTGGTGTTTATACCATCCAATTTTTGTAAGAACATGGACATATTCTTTGATTGATCTTTTCTGACTCTTAGGTGTGTGTCAAGTTCCCCATCGGCTTGTTCGTCCGCCCTCATCCTCCATCAGCTTGTTCGCTCACCCTTCTCTAACGTCGTCTTGTTCGCTCGGCCTATATGGTCGGATTTGTCGGCTTGATTGCTTGGCCTTCCGTCGCCAACTGGATCGCCCACCTACCCGAGTTCTCGTCGGCTTGGTCGCTCGACATGAACCCTTGTTTGTCATGAATAATAAGATAAGGAAAAAATATATATTTGAGAAAAAAAATGTGCTTGGGTCGCAAGGCTAAAAAAATTAAAATTAAAATAAATTAAGTCCTTGTAAGGCAAGGCAAAGGCGTTTTTTTCTTATGGGGCAAGCCGAGCTTATATTGCTATACAAGCTTGGAATACTTGTGTTGTACTTAATTTCTGCACTTCTTTTGAAGATTTGGAGCCGTGGTCGGTACATATAGATTTGAGGTTTGAAGATCCTTCATTTTGGTGGAGGGAACGCTAGCTGTCCATTTTAAACACCTCATCATAGATTGACCTATTGCTTGGGGCACTATTCTATTTAGTGCTTTACTCACCCCAATTCCGATTTCATTTTGCTCTTCGTTTCGAGGACTTGTACTTCCTTAGTAATTTCTACTTGCCTTGTGTGGCTTCTTTGTTTACCCTCCTAGCCGTTCATAGTTGTTGTTTTCTTACTGGCATCTCAAACTACCAAACATATATGGTACTTCGAATCCTTACCTATTTCAAAAATATGCTCTATCCTCCCTTTTCAAACCTAAACTATAATATCCGCTAAATTCTAAATAAAATAAAATAGATAATTATCCCAATAACTTTTTTTCTCTAAAATAGAGAATTTAATAAACTTTATAATTTCATATTATATTATGAAAGGTCACAAAAGTTTAATACAATGACAATGAAGAATTTAATTAAATATATTATGCAAGTCGGATATCTATTTTCTCTTGAAAGGGAGTTTAAGTATTTTTATAATTGTCTGAATAAATTATAAAAATGTTATAAAGGTAATATCTGCAATATTCCAAGGTTTTAAAACCATTAATAATCCTTTTTCTCTTAAACAAGAGAATTTAAATAATTTAAATAAATAAATTCAAGAATAAATAATTTAAAAAGTTAATAAAAAGGATGCAAGAGCCGAGACTTGAACTCGAGAACTCTTGCAATCCCCTCTCACACGCCCACACCCATAATCCGCTAAGCCATTGTAACCTTCTATTTTCTCTACCCAACATTATATTTTTAGAGTTTGGTTCAAATGAAACGAACTCTTATCCTGAAACGAACTCTTATCCTGAAACGAATGCACTTTTTCTAAGTCATACTGCACTTTTAGCACTTTAGAGTACACTTTTTCGCATTTGCACTTTTCGTACTTTATAGTGCACTTTTCGTACTTTTTGTAGTGAATTTCTTCATAGTGCACTTTTTGTGTTTTTCAATGCACTTTTGTATGAAAAGTGCACTACTAACTAGGAAAAGTGCATTCGTTTCACGTTTTAGGGTAAGAGTTTGTTTCATTTGAACTAAACTCTATATTCTTATACTATTTTAATCTTCTTATTCCTCCCAAAATCAAATCAGACGCTTGTCTGATTGATGAGACGCTCATTCCATGTCCATTGCTTCTCCTTCTCCTCCCCCTTTTCTTGCAAGAATGGCCTAATGACATCCTTCCTTACCTCATCATCAAACAAACACACCCATAGCCAATCCTCTTCCATCTCCCTCTTCTCCATTGGTGGGATTCCATAGCCATGGATCACCAAGCTCCATGAAATTTCCTATATAAAGGGCTGATTTCTCCTCTTAGAAGACACACAATCTCTCTTCAGTCCCTCCCTAAGCCTTATTGCTCTCCAAATTGTCAAAATCCAGCCTAAATTCAATTTCCCCATTGTTGATTTTTCCCTTCAAAACACCATTAAACCCTAGCTTTTCACCACCAAGCCACCATCGGACCACCTTGGACCTCCCCCTGTGCCGTGCGCCGACAGTGGAGGATCATCGGACAACCAGGCCGCCCTCGGAGTCCCGCCCACTGGTGCATCGCCCCTGCCTCCTTCTTCCTCTGTTGCGTTTTTCTTTTAGAGCGTACAACCTATAAAAGAAGGTCTATCTCTAAATTATTTTTATTAATTTGTTTTAAGGCTTTTTAAGTAGATATTTTATTATTAGAATCTCTTAAAATCAGCACAAGATTTAAATTGTTAGAAAAATTAGATTTTTATTTTATTACTTTCCTTATTGATTAAAAGAGAATAAAACTAACATGTTTTTATAGAATATCTAAAGATAAATATTTCTTTTAAGTACTAAATAAATTCCAATAAATTGTAGAATCATAAAAATAACATTTTAACATGAAATTCGGTTTTTAATTTGAGTTCCCCTTGTACATATTTTCTTAAGTAATGAATTGGTTTTTAATTTGATTGCGTGTTCCCTTCTTCCTTATTATTTCTTTGTTTGTTTTCGATGATGTCAAAAGGGGGAAAGACAAAAAATGCGAGATGAGTTAAAAGTTTAAGTTATCACAGAACATGCATAAGCTAAGGGGGAACAATTGCATAAAAAGCTAAGTAAGATCTAAGTATCTCACCAGAAGTGGCTCCCTAAATCTAAGTGTTTCACTAGAAGTGACTCCCCAAAATCATACTTAGGAACTCGTCAGCATATCATTCATTGAAATACTTGCATATTTTGTGATGGGTTTGTCATCATCAAAAAGGGGGAAATTGTTGGGACGTTGTTGGGACCTCTGGTTCTAAACAACGGATCAACGATGTCATTCTCCGTGTTTTGATAATGACAAACACCATAAGGAACTAATGTGGTTTGTTCAAGTATTTCTAAGGAACGCAGGTACAGCCAAGAACTCCCATGAATGACCAAAAGCCACAGAAGCTCACAATGCAGAGTTTCCACCAAGGGAACTCTGAAGAGAAAAGTTCTCATGCAGTGGGAACTCCCAGGAATGATCAAGAGAACACAAGCTTACAACGATGAAGAGTTTCCATCAAGGGAACTCTGAACAAGACAGTTCCCATGACATGGGAACTCACATGTGAGGACAACGACCGTTCAGCGCAGATCGCGGGATTTTGTCTTGGACATCCCGAAGGAACAGTCTGAGGATCAGACTGTCATGCTTGATCCAACGGTCCGATTGATTCAAGAAGTTGACCTAGTTCAAACCAAAGTCACATGTGAAGAAAGTACACCTTAGGCATCAAGCAAAGGGCATTTTGTACACAGTTGAAAGATGCGACTGCCCAAGCTCACCTGGACTATAAAGCCAAATGAATAGTACTCGGATTGAGTACTTCTCCCAGAACTCAGAAACACCCACACCAGAGAAAAGAAAGAAAAGGAAGAGAAGTCCCCGCCGGCGAGTGTGTGATCTCGACGACGGTGAAGCCGAAGTTCCCAGGGGCAAGGGAACTGAGAAGTCGGTGTAAGGTTTGAGTTATTTGTATTTTGCTGTTGTGAGCTTAGGAACTCAGTTGAGAGGATTTACTAGTGTTGCTAGAGTTAGGAAGAACTCGTAGGAACAGAGAAGTGTGAATCCGGCTGTTGTAACTAAGAAACTAAGCAATCAATATAAGTAAGTCATTCAAAATCCTCCAAGCGGAGGTAGAGGTTTACCCATAGAGCTAGTTGGTTGTAGTGAGGTTCCTCTATAATGGAACTGCGTTCTTTACTGCTTTTAATACTTGCGCTTAATTTACTTCCGCTGCCTTGGGAACAGCTTAACAACCAGTTCCCAAGCTCTTTGCTAACGGTTTACGATCCAACAAAAAGGTACTACAATAATTCTTCTACTCGTACAGTCGCTTTAACTAAAGAACGAAATGTTCTTTAAGGGGGTACTAGACTCTTTGTTGTTTCCCAATAGTTGTTGGTAGCTACTTTCCGTGTTAACCTTGTACCGCCCGAAGCCTATCCTAGTTTCGGGGTCGAAACTAATTTGTAAGGGGGTACTATTGTAATATCCGCTAAATTCTAAATAAAATAAAATAGATAATTATCCCAATAATTTTTTTCTCTAAAATAGAGAATTTAATAAACTTTAAAATTTCATATTATATTATGAAAGGTCACAAAAGTTTACTACAATGACAATGAAGAATTTAATTAAATATATTATGCAAGTCGGATATCTATTTTCTCTTGAAAAGAGAGTTTAATTATTTTTATAATTGTCTAAATAAATTTTAAAAATGTTATAAAGGTAATATCCGCAATATTCCAAGGTTTTAAAACCATTAATAATCCTTTTTCTCTTAGACAAGAGAATTTAAATGATTTAAATAAATAAATTCAAGAATATAGTATAACGGATTATGGAGGCATAAAAAGCATTTAAATAAAAATAATGCTTTATAATTTTTGGAATTTTTATTAAATAAAAAGGGTACAATAAGCTAAAAATATACATTAAAAAGTTAATAAAAAGGAGGCAAGAGCCAGGACTTGAACCCGAGACCTCTTGCAATCCCCTCTCACACGCCCACACCCATAATCCGCTAAGCCATTATAACTTACTATTCTCTCTACCCAACATTATATTTTTATACAATTTTAATCTTCTTCTTCCTCCCAAAATCAAATCAGACGCTTGTCTGATTGATGAGACGCTCAACCATTCCATGACCATTGCTTCTCCTTCTCCTCCCCCTTTGCTTGCAAGAATGGCCTAATGACATCCTTCCTTACCTCATCATCAAACAAACACACCCATGGCCAATCCTCTTCCATCTCCCTCTTCTCCATTGGTGGGATTCCATAGCCATGGATCACCAAGCTCCATGAAATTTCCTATATAAAGGGCTGATTTCTCCTCTTAGAAGACACACAATCTCTCTTCAGTCCCTCCCTAAGCCTTATTGCTCTCCAAATTGTCAAAATCCAGCCTAAATTCAATTTCCCCATTGCTGATTTTCTTTCAGAGCCCCGCCCACTGGTGCATCGCCCCTGCCTCCTTCTTCCTCTGTTGCGTTTTTCTTTCAGAGCGTACAACCTGTAGAAGAAGGTCTATCTCTAAATTATTTTTATTAATTTGTTTTAAGCCTTTTTAAGTAGATATTTTATTATTAGAATCTTTTAAGATCAGCATAAGATTTATTTTGTTAGAAAAATTAGATTTTTATTTTATTACTTTCCTTATTGATTAAAAGACAATAAAACTAACATGCTTTATAAAATATCTAAAGAGAAATATTTCTTGTAAGTACTAAATAAATTCTAATAAATTGTAGAATCATAAAAATAACATTTTAACATGAAATTCGGATTTAAAAAAAAATAATATTAGCTTAGTCATATTTTTCTTCTATTGTAAAAGAAATAGTTTAAAATAAGAGAGGTTTAATAAAATAAGACTATATTAATAGAAAAATACTTGCTTTTCTTTCAAATTCATATTATAAATTTTGAAATAATATGGATAAGATATTCTTATCATAAGATGAATTTTATATGATTAAGTTGAAAAATAAAAAGATATATTAAATAATTCGTATGTACTTTTATGTAGAGAAATATATTATAATAAAATCATGGGATTAAATTATGAGCTTCATATAAATAAGAAGTATAATATAAATAATATGATTACCCTGTTTGGAAGTTATTATATAAATATAAAGGTCTAAGTTGTTAGAAAAGATATGTTAAAGATATTATGAATAATTATAGGTATAGTAAATAGTTGCATGCTCTTATTTTACAAAATAATGTTCTAGACATGAGATTTATTAAATAAAAATAATAGATATGATAAGAGTATTATATATATAATTAATGTCATAAGATATTGAGCATGCTAGTTTGTTAGAAGAATATATATATATATATATATATATATATATATATATATATAAAGAGTTTGGTTCAAATGAAACAAACTCTTATCCTAAAACGAACTCTTATCCTAAAACGAATGCACTTTTTGTAGTTAGTAGTGCACTTTTCCTACTTCGGCGTGCACTTTTTCGCATTTGTACTTTTCGTACTTTTTAGTGCACTTTTCAAATTTTTTTAGTGCACTTTTTCGTAATGCACTTTTTGTATTTTTCAATGCACTTTTATATGAAAAGTGCATTACTAACTATGAAAAGTGCATTCGTTTTAGGATAAGAGTTCGTTTTAGGATAAGAGTTTGTTTCATTTGAACCAAACTCTATATATAAAAGATATTATTAATATGACATATCTCTAGGTGTAGAGATTTTAAAGATATAAGCTTTATTTAATAAATATGGTAGTTGTGATAACAAGTTATTATATGGTATAATATTAATATTGCTAAGTTGTAAAGATTGCCTTACATGAAAAGATAATGGAAAATAGGAAAGAAGATATTTCTTGAACTAAGATATCATAAAAAATTTATGCTTTGATTATAAAATAAGATTTCTAAGACATGAATATATTATCTATATAAACTATAGATATGGGAGGATATATGTAAATAAGGTAAATAAGATTATTTTAATATCATACTATAATTATAGAGAGCTTGCTTTATGATTAAATCTAGAAGGTTCTAATTATGAAAAATACTAAAAAGAGACCTAGTAATATTATTATCTACACATAAGTTTATCTATATATTTAAATGAGGTTTTTAATGAGATCATGTTATAATAAATTATCACTTGATAAAAGATAGTATTATAATAAAACTTAGATATGTTTATAAGGTCATAATAGAATTTTTACAACCCTAAGAATATTATAAGTTCAATATACTTTTTAAGGTTGAAAATTATATCATATGTTTTTAATAAAGATGTCATTGCTAATTTATATTAAGAAAATAGCAAGTGAAGTTATAAAAGAATATTCTAATAAATTAAATAAGGACATTATTGGTTTCAAGAATGGAAATTATTAAGTATTAAGAATAAGGATTTTTATAAGGATAAAAAGGATATTATAAAGTTAAAATAGTAATAAAGAAATATTATTATTTTATTTAGCCCCACCTAAATTATTATAATAATAATTTCAATTTTATTCCCTTGTAATAAGTATACAAGAGAATTTCAAAACTTTAAAAAGAATTTAAAAAAAAATTCCTATTTAAAGTCCGTTCATAAATTTCCGTGTCGATAGGTCGAATTCCCGTTCCAAGTCGCGAAACAACATTTTCCGCTCTTTCGCTAAATCCGATATCGTCAGAACAAAGGCAAGTGGAATTTCCCCTTGTAACCTTATATATTCATCTCCGTGAAATTCTCGATGTTGGGAACAACTTGTGTGCTAATTATCAAAAGGAACCTAGGAAATATCGATTGTTAGATATAACGACCTCATTGTTAGTATTTATTTATTTATAATAGCATAGGTGAATTAATATTTGAATTAGATAATATTATTATAATATACAGGAAAATAAATATTATAATACATATGAAAATAAACATTGAAAAAATTAAATAATATTTCCATACACATTAGTTGATTATGGTAAGTAATATTAATAAATGAGGTAATTTATTATAATAGGCATGAAATGCTTATTAATAACATAGCTTATTGTTTATTTATTTATTTAATATGGTAAGTACTAATGATAAATAAAGATACTACTATTATAATATGTAGGGAATGTAAATACTAAAGAAAATTAAGGATAAAGAGGAAAATGAACAATTAAACTTTATGTGACATAGCTAGATGAGTGATACTTAAGAGAGATTGATTCGACTTTAGTAAGACTATATTGATTGGACTTAAGCATTCCCATCCTTATTTAAATAAATAAATAACAAGGTAAATAAAAAACAAATGAAGTACTCCGTATAAAGTTTAAGAAATGAAACTGCCCATGTAATGTTGTAATACTTTATGAACAAACACGTGCCTCACAAAATCTCCTCCAATATTAAATAAGTTTCTACATCCAAATGATTACAATTTAGGGCTGTTCATTGGTTCGAGTAATTCTGTTTTGACCTGATAACCGAACCGATTTAAGGTACTTTGGTTCAGTCATCGGATCAAGATTTTTAGTAATTCGGTTTTCGGTTCGGTTTGGTCTCAATTCGATTCGGGTAAACCGATACATTTTAAAAAAATAAAAATAAAAATATAAACGGGGGAAGTGGTGAACTAGGGAAGTGGGGAACCCTAAATTCCTATTTACATTCTTATGCTATGCCTCGGCCTCAATCCCTCACTCTCTCTCCCTCGAGTCCTCGAGTCGACTCCTCGACATCCCATATCTAGTTTCCTCGAGCCCGTTCGCCATCTTCGACCGAGCCCTCTCGCCCAAACGGCCAGGCCAGTCTACGGTCGCCCTCGAGAGTCGACGCTCGAGTCCTCTGTAGTTCGCCTCTCCGACTCCGCGACACTCGACCTTCTCAGCCGCTGCTCGCCTCTCCGGTCGTTTACGGTGAGTTGCTTTGTTGCTAGGGTCATTTCCCTAGTTGATTTACATGGTTTGCTCTGTTGCTCTATTGCTAGGGTCGTTTATGGCTGTTTAATACTTCTGTAGTTATGTGGTTGTTTTAGTTTCATTTTTTGCTGGTGTTTAGTAGAAGTTATCGACCGTATTTTTGTTAGTATACGGTGGCTGTGGTTCTGTAGTTCTGTAGTTTTGTGGCTGTAGTTTTGTTGCTCTGTGGATTTACATTTTGTGGCTTTAGTTTTGTAATTTTTTGTTACTATACTTCTGTATTTATGTGGTTGTAGTTTTGTTGCTATTTTTATTGATTAACATTTTACTAATCTGATTTAGTTACTTACTGCCTTACTAGTGATTTTTTTTAATTATACAGAGAAGATTAAAGGGGAGGATTGGAAAGTTAATATAATTAATCACAAGATTCACAATGAATAGACATTCATCAAATGTGAGTAATTTTTTTTACATACGAAATATGAAATCAAAATTTTAATTTTATTTGTTATAAACTAATACCAATCTTGTTATATTATTATTTGCTATAGATGTCGAGATCCCTTTCCAAAAGAAAATGTGGACCAAGCAACACCCTAGAAACCCCAACTCCTTCTACAGGCCCTCAAGAAGCACTCAACAAGAGTCTCAAGACCTACTACGCTCTCATGCATCAAAGAATTCTCCTGAAATTGAGGATGATGAAAACTATGAAGAGGAGAAAGATCATATTAATCCAGAACCAGAAGAGAAAGTGTCGGGGGTTGCAAATGACGAAGGACCTCCAAAACCCAAGAAGAGGGTCATGGCGAAAAGGAGTGAGAATTGGGCACACTTTAGAGAATTTGAAGAGGATGGTACCAAGAAGGTTGAATGTATTTACTACAAGACTGTCTATGCAACTGATCCATACAAAAATGATGTTGCCAATTTGGGAAAGCATCGAAAGGTTTGTCTGTTGAATCCTGAAAATCAGAACAAAGGTACCCAATCTAAACTTGTTTTAGAAAAGACTGATGCATCTGGAAATTGCAAGATGAAAATTTGGGTTTTAGATTTAGAAGAGGTGAGATCAAGGGTGTGCAAATTTGATGAGGTTTTTTCGGTGGTCGTTGATACCTATCAAAGAAACCTTAGCTTAACCAACTTAGTAGAGCGGTAAGTAAGAGTCGAACCCACATAGACTCGTGTAAATGTGTTATTGCTTAAGTGCCAAGTAACCAAAGGTTTTTTTTTATGAATGAATATCTAGACTACTTATACTAAAAATAAAAACAAATATGAATGCAAAGATGAATTGAATTTATGAGAGACAAACGTGTTCAACTAGTTAAATCCATCATGATATTGATTTGTTGATCATCGATTCTCTTCTCACTTGAATAATCTATTCTGGATAATGACCCTACTAAGGATTAAAACCCAAACTTCATATCTAGTTGATAGAACTACCAATCTAACAACCCTAATTAAATAACAACCTAGAAGACCTTCTAGATTCAATTAAATAACAACATGATGATTCAAGTTATCAATAGAAACAAATACTTATTGCAACCAGACATCTAAGTGACTTGTGAATTTATTCCCTTCCTTAACCAACTTGTCCAACCGGTACTAAATTGATTAAAGTATACTCTTGATCAAATTAACTCCGACCGATAATTAATCAGATTCAGTTATAACTAGAAATTTAATTAGGTAGCTAATCTAATAAAACCCTAGTTTAGATTCAATTAGGCACAGGGAATAATTTATATTCAAGTTTGTTGAGAATCAAGCAAACCTCACAACTACATACAAATCATGATTTCAATAACTAGTCAAACACAAGAGAAATTAGCAATGCATAATTAAATTGAAATCAAACTTACAAAGGTTTCAAGGTTGCTCTCTTGAGAGAAAAACCTAGCCTCCAAAAGTATGATAAAAGTTATGATCTAAGTTATGAAAAGATAAACTAACAAGAGTTTAAATATGCCCCACAAAATAATCCTTCAAAACCCTACAATTAAGCTTCAAAGTCGGACAAGATATAATCTAAGCCCAAAAAGGTCGAGCCCAATTCTCGGCCCAATACATCTCCGCGTAGAAAGCCCGATTGCTCTATCTTGCACATTGCACGGCCGCGGATTTATACTGTCCCGCGCAATTAGCCTCGGTTCAGCATTCAAGCGACACTTCAGAGGCTATTTTGACCTAATTAAAGTTGGAATTTGGACTCGGATTAAAAACTAAATTGTAGCTCTTTGAATTAGCTTTCCAGTGATACCAAATTGAGCTTCATCCGAGCACTGTAGCTCCCAAGCCAAGCATTGCAACATAGAGGTGTCGAAACAAGAACTCCAATGCATAGCCCGGATTTAAGCGTTCTTTTCAAAGAAGCTCTTGGGTCTTGGTTCTTCCAATCTTCACTTGTATCACTCTAAGCTTTATCAAACTCCTCCATAGTCCACTAAGATCCATCCCGTCCACGCTTGTTTACCTAGAGATCTGCAAAACCGAACAAAGCAAGCGCAAAACCCGAATTTCCTAGAAAACCTAAAAACCTAATAACTACACTAAACTAAGCTAAAAACATGCAATATAAACATAAATATGCCCTACTTTTATAGTGCCTTCCCGTTCTACCATGACACGTGATGCTTATGCTATGTATGTTGAACAACGGGATAAGTTAAAAGGATTTTTAGAGAAGAATTGTCAAAGAATTTGTTTGACCACTGATACATGGACTTCCATTCAAAGGGTGATTTATATGACTTTGATTTCTCACTTTATTGATAACAATTGGACTTTACACAAAAGAATACTGATTTTTTGTGTAATTAGTGGTCATAAGGGGGACGGTATTGCTAGAGATGTTGAAGATTGACTATCATCTTGGAATTTATTGGATAAGTTCTTTAGTTTGACAGTAGACAATGTGAGCGCCAATGATTCTGCTTGTCTTAAATTGAAAGATATGTTGTTGAAAAATGATCCTTGCATTGATGGAGGGAATAACTTTCATATGAGATGTGTTGCTCACATTGCTAATCGTATTGTCAAGGATGGTTTAAAGGAATATCTTCCATGTGTAGACAAAGTTAGACTTCTTGTCAAGTATGTTAGAAGCTCTCTAGGTAGATTAAAGATGTTCAAAGAAAAAGCTAAAGGGCTGAAAATTGAGTGCAAGTCTTCATTAGTCTGTGATGTTCCCACTAGATGGAATTCAACGTACTTGATGTTGGATGTTGCTTTGAAATATAAAGATGTGTTTCCTTGATTAGATGGTTTGCCAATAGATGATGATGGTAACTACTTAGGAAGGATTTCAGCTGAGGAGTGGGCTAATATTAAGGTCATTGTGAAGTTTTTAAAGCAGTTTTATGACTTCACAAACAAAAGTTGGAAGTACACAACAAAGAAATGGGAAAAATGGAATCTCCTCCTTTGTGAAAAAAAAGACAAATGGGAAAAATAGAAATTATCCACAACAAAAGTTGTGACCTAAGTTTACGGGTAAAAAATTATTACATTTACAAAAGAGGGAAGCTAAAACTTATAAGAACATTAATGGGTTTGGGCTTTTCAACTTCTTTGATTAGCATTTTAGATTTCAGGTTCAATCTATTAGCCTTTCAAATTCCTCCTTCAATGTTCTGAGCGTACTCCATTCAACTTCTTTCTTCAGTGTTGTAACAACATAATAAACACTTTCTTCAGCAAGTGGCCAGATGTTACAAAAAAAACGTCCGGATCAGAGCCTTCCGCATCGGCGATTGGGTCCTCCGAAAGGTATTCCAAAACACTGCTGAGTTAAACGCTGGAAAACTCGCTCCTACCTTGGAGGGACCATACAAGATAGTTCGCATCACAAGCCAGGGCGCTTACAAGCTAGAATCCCAGATTGGTGAGTTTGTACCGCGTAGTTGGAATGCTACGCACCTGAGGAAATACCACTTCTGAAAAGCGCCGGACAACGGCTGAAATAAACACAAATAAGATATAATCTGCGGTACACGTTTTTTATATGTTTGAGTACTTCCAAGATCATGTGAATTAATCTCTTTTACAATTTCTTTAGAAATAATGGGTCTCGGAGTTGTCCCCGACAGTTATCGCCAGAATGGATAAGTCTCAGGTTCAAACAAAGAGAAAAAACAATGAAGAACCACGATACGATTACCTAAAAGTACAAAGATTAACACACATAAGGCATAAAGGTTCTGAAAAAAAAGCTTTACAAACAATTACAAACCCGCTATCCGGCGATTACCGCCAAAACCAGCATAATTGGGAGAACATCCTCAGACACTTGCGGTCCGGCAAAGAGGATCCATCCCTCGTGTCTCCAGCACCACCGACAAGCGCAAGAACACCGACGGATAACCTTAGGGCAATGCAGAAAGACGACGGGTAACGTCCATCGCGCGCCTTCAAGGTAGGTAAGCCTTCCTGCAGGCAGGGGCTTGGGGACACCCCTTTGAGTCACCCATAACGCCGGTTGTGGTTTCCCTTACTTTCCAAAGCCATAGCTATGCACATTTTCGACTGATTGAGAGCCTTTTGCAAGGGCTGCTCCTCCGACGAACCGCCACGCGACAGGGACACCTGCAAAAGACACCAGAGAAAAGGACAAGAAAAAGCAACAAGCCAAACAAGATGCAAATAAGCAATAAACCCCCTGCCCCGTGACGAGGGGCAAAGAAAAACAGTATACGTGGCCTCGCCAGCATCCAAAAGCTTGAGAACCGCCCGGTAAACGGCACGACCCAGAGGTATTACTTGTGCATCATTCAAAAACAAAAACATCCAAACATAAAAAAAAAGAGTAGCACGGTTACTTTACAGACGACCGTAATCGCCATAATTCTTCTTCATTCTTGAGGCAAATTATGCAGGATCAGTCGGGGCTCCGTCTTTCTCCACCTGCTCACTATCTGCATCCACCGCCTCTGCATCTTGGCTCCCTTGAGCACTGGGAGTCGTTAGAGAGCCCACAACACCAATCATAGCAGCAACCCGAGCCGGGGGAGCACCACCTGGATAAGTCGTCAAGAACAAGGCCTGAAACTTCTCTGCATTCCAGGCGGTTTTCCTTGACTCTTACTCTTTCATGGTTTCTAGGCGAGAAAGCATGCTGTAATAAGCCCCTATGTCTTCAGCCTCATCCTTCCTGACAAGAACAAAATCAGTGGCCTTGGCCTCAAGTCTTAAGCCTCATCCCTCCAACGTAGAAATCTTCTGCTTAAGCTCCGCGACCCGTGCCCTAGCAACCTCCTCTTAAACAGCCAACGCCTTCGAGCGAGAAACAGCCTGCTCACGAGCTTTTGCCACTTCCTTACGATACTTGGCAATATCATGTTTCCTTCGCTTCTGCTCAGCTATGTCTTCCCCTATTTCGTCGATGATCAAGTTGATCTCCCGAAAGAGTTGTATTCAACCACGCAACTCATGTGTCAAAAGAAATCCATCAAGAATAGGGGGAGGGGAAAACAACAAAACTCGTAAAAGCTATTCGCACAATAACATTACCTTACAAGCGCCATCACCTACCTCGACAATCATGGCGCGAACAGAGATGGAGGCATGTTTCTTCTTAAAGTTTGGATCGCGATACTGTTGAAGATATTTCCAGTTAGAAGACGCATCATCTTGCAGGTCAAGCGGGTCTCTATTGTTAAACGCTTAGCGTTTGCGAGAAGACCGAGGAGCCTCAACCCTGACAACAAGAATGGCTATAGGGGTTTGGAATCACTAGACCTAGTCTTCCGAAGGATAAGGTTAGAGGCAGAAAAGGCTGAGACAGACTTGTGAGAGCGAGCATCTGAAAATCCAAGAGCAAGAGAATCAGACATAACAGGTGAAATAAGGTATGTCACCTACCAAAACAAATAACGCTTCTTTCATACCGTTGGAAGGGCCCAATACAGTAGCAGAAACAGGGGCAGATGTCATTTTCACCGCAAGAAGATTCTCTTCCTCACTTGATTCTTAAAATTCCGCAGACGTAGCACTTTTCTCACCGTCAGATGGGCCATTCGGGGATACTACCAAATTTCATTGCACAGAGGACAACTTGAACAGTTTGGAAATGATCTTCTTGGATTGGGCTCGAGCTTCCACCGTGTCAAGGATGCCTGCGTAAAAAGCAAGAAGAAGGTAAATAAAAGTTAAAAACGCTGAGGGAGGAAAACACAAGGAAAGCAGAAATCTTACTAGACTCGTTCAATCTGTCAAAGAGGAACGAATGGCGCTCAGGGCCTAAAGATGCAATCTCAACAGAAAAGAAACGGCTAGCCCAATTCTTCCCGTTCACTTTCGAGTTCAAGACCAACGGCCTTTGCGCAGTCCGCGACTGCAGAATGAACCGCCCGCGCCGGACCGTCTTGAGATGGTAGGACTGGAGTAGATCTTGGACAGTGAGTTCTACTCCGGCGACGTTGGCCATCTGACTCTCCCAATACAAGATCTTCCAAGTCGAAGGGAGTAGTTGGGCGGGAGAAAGCTTAAATCTTTTCAAGAACTCTCTAATCAGAGGAGCGAAAGGGAAGTGGCAAGAGATAGTGAAAGGGAACTCGAAAAAGCATGCCCAACCGGGGCAAACCTAGTCAGGGAATTCGCCCTCGAGACACACATCCACCACCCCTCCAGGAAAGCCGCCGTCTTGGAGGGTCTGGTTTATTTCTTCTAGATTCATGACATTCGCCATGCTATCGCACTCTTGCAGTACACCGGAGGGTTGGAAGCCGTGCTTGGAAATTGCGCAGTTTCTCTCCATTGAACGAAAGGGGAAGAAGAAAGGGTTTTTCGAAATTAGAGTGAGAACGAAGGAAGATTTTTACCTCGGGAAAACTAGAGAAGAAGGATGAATGATGATTTCCAAAGAGCGACAGTAAATATAGGCAGGAGACGTCTCTTGAACTTCGATATCAGGAAGGCCCCCTAAATCTTGACGCTACCCATGGCATCACTGAAGAAACGAGGATTGCAAAAGGTGAACAGTGAAAAGATCTCGGCAATTCAAAAAATTGGCTCGATCTTTTGGGGCTATTGTTGGGCCCAGAACTCCTGCAACCCATCTCTACGATGGCCCATCAAGGGAAGGCTCCTCCAGTCCGGCCCAACGGTTAATCCTGGATATTGAAATACCCATGAAGAGGCAGCAACCATCCGGGAAAGATTCAGAAGGTGGGAGACGAGCTAAATGGAACGTGGGCAGTGGAGAAAATCTGAGGACAAAAGGAAGAAACCAATTGTAAACGGGGGCGGGAGAGAATTGACCAGTTGTAATCACTCTCTTGAGATTAATACATTCAATTTGCAATTGAACTTCTGTATTGTTGCTTGGGATCCAATCAGAATATTACTTTATCGGTTAGAAAACCCTCATTTCAATCTCAAACACTAGTTGTCTCTTTTCGTCGAATTTTTGCCAAAACAGTTGTCAATGAACAAACAAGCCACTTCTGTAGCATTATTTGTGCTTTTGTAAGCAATAAAGTGAGTCATCTTAGAGAATCGGAACACAACAACAAATATGAAATCTTTTCCTCTTTTTGACATTGGAAATCCCGTTATGAAGTCCATATAAATGTCTTCCTAAGGGGTGTTAGGCACATGAAAAGGAGAGTAAAGACCATATGGCAGTGTAGTTGACTCGGCCTTCTAATATGAAACACAACTCTTGAAAAATTGTGTGACTTTGGTGGCCATGTTAGGCCAAAAGAAGTGTTCACGCAACGTTGCAAGCGTTTTGTTCACCCTGAAATGACCTCGTCCATCGTGAGCCTCTTTAACCAAGAGGTGCCTTATATAAGAGCATGGAATACAAAGTTTTCCAGTCTTATACAAGTACCCTTCGTCTAAAAAATAAGAGTCCCACTCACGATGAACTGAGAACTTCTCAAAGATAGGACCAAAGAAGGTGTCTGAAGCATAAAGCTCCTTAATCAAAGAGAAGCCAAGAAGACTAGCTTGCAAAAAAGTTAAGAGCACATACCTGCGAGAAAGGGCATTACCTACCACATTCTCTTTACTTTTCTTTTGTTGGACAACATAAGGGAATGTCTCCAAGAATTACACCCATCGAACATGTGTTCCATTCAAATGTGTTTGGATCTTAAGGTAGGAAAGCGCCGCATGGTCACTATGGATCAAGAATTCCCATGAACACAAGTAGTGCTTCCATGTTTGGAGCACTCGGATCAAGGCATATAGCTCCTTGTCATATGTAAGATTGTTGAGTTGTGCCCCGGTTAGTTTCTTGCTAAAATAAGCGATTGGCTTCTTCTCTTGATGTAGGACGCCACCAATTCCGGTGTTGGAAGCGCCACATTCCACCTCAAATGGCCTAGAGAAGTCTAGCAATTAGAGCAAACGGGCGTGGCACAAGGCATCCTTCAAATCTTGGAACGCTCATTCATGGTGTGTTTTCCATTCTATAATGGTGCCCTTTTTGGTCTAGGCATGTGAGGGTGCCGCTATAGAAAAGAAATTGTGCACGAACAAATGGTAGTATCCGGCCATGCCTCAGAAAGAGCGCACTTGTATGGTCGTAGTAGGAGTAGGCCACTCGGTTATGGCTTGGATCTTAGCAACATCCACTTGCAAACCACTAGAAGACACAAAAAAGCCAATAAATATGGTGGACGGGCTGCAAAAAGCACACTTACCCAAATTGGCATAAAGTGTCTCACGGCACAAACGGGCCAATACAAGCCTTAAATGGTCCACATGGTTAGTCAAAGTCATAGACAAAAATTAAAATGTCATCAAAATAGACCACATGGAACTTATGATACATAACAATCTTCGGGTTGAAGATTATCACGTGAAGAGATTGTGCCAAGAATATGGATTTCAAGCGAACAAGTTGATTGATGATTCGATCTTGATTGATTGTAGTTGAATGAATTCAAACTTTGGATTTGTACGAACACTATGATTTGTTTGAGTTTGGAATATGAGAATAATAAAGATAAAATATAGAGTTTGGGTAGGAAAACCTTGGAATAAGAAAACTAATTAAGGGCTTGTTTGTTTCTGTACATTTGGTATAAGGAATGGGTATGGGAATGAGTCAAACACATACAAGTGTTTATTTTCACTAAGGGGATAGGAATGAGTGATTCCCATACCACCAAATTACACTTGAGTTCATACCCAACTTAAAACTAGGGTATGAGTGATACCTATTCCAACCTCATGTACGACTCTCAGTAAAACGGAATTTTGATCATATTCCCGTTGAATTCTCACCTTGATGTCAACTGTGAAGTTGTAGAAAAGTGAATAATCTTTTCAACGCATCTTGAATCACTTCGAGATCAATTGTCTCGCCAAAGATATAACCGTTTTACTAAACACTTCTCTGAATGTGACGAGATCTTAAACTTCCGAAAATATCTTCACTTTGATCCTTTTCCTTGGAGGTCTTGGACGCCTCACTTGATAGTCTTCAAAGCATAATTTGACATGATTCAACATCTTCTTGAATTTGAAAGCCCGAGACCTTGGAAAAGGTCGTGGTCTAGGCATTTGTGACACCTTCTTTGCAACCTTATCCTTCATGATCCTTTGATTGCTATCAACTTACCAATGAAATCATGGAGAACGTGATTCATCAATCTCATGAAGGTACTCGGCGCATTGGTGAGGTCGTAAGGCATCACTAACCACTCGTAGAGACCAAACTTGGTCTTGAAAGCAGTTTTCCATTCGTCTCCCTCCTTCATTTGGATTTGGTTATAGCCGGATTTCAACTCAATCTTGGAGAAGATGGAGGCGCCGTAAAGCTCTTCTAGGATGTTTTCAAGCCTAGGAATAGGATGTAAATATTTGACAATAATTTGGTTGATCGATGGAAATCCATTCACTTACGCCATGAGCCGTCCTTTTTTGGAACAAGGATGACCAGCATGGCACATGATGGGCTTAATGACTCGTGCACATAGCCTCTCTCAAGGAGCTCCTGAAACAGTTTTTGAAGTTTCCGAGTCTCATCTGGGCCGACCTTATAAGGAGCTCTATTAGGCAACGAGGCACCGAATATTGAGCACAAAATCGATCTGGTGCTCAATACCCCGAAAAGGTGACAAACCAACATGTAACTCATCAGGGAAAACATCATTGGATTCAGTAAGTAATGAGGTTACCTCGCTTGGCAATGCCTGTGTGTCGGTGCTAGGAGACGCCAAGGACGTCAACACCAAAAGGAAACATGGGGAGCGCTCTTGCAGCGGCGCCGTAAGCAACAATGACCGTGCCAACAAGACCCGATGCTTGACCGTGTCTTGAAGAGGCATGCCATGGCCTGGATTGGGGTGTGGCCAAGGCTGCATCGACTAATGTGGTGCCGCTCAGCACGGTGCCCGACCTTGAGTTGTGTCGGTGCACTCATCTACATGGGAGGCGACCTTTGTGACACCGGGTGCGGACGTGCCTTGCCCAAATTTGTGTCGGGCGTGCCAGTGCCATGCTTATCAAACAGGTTTGGCTTTGGCACATCTTTGGATTTGGAAGCTTGCTCCTTGATGTCAATTGCTTTTTGCCTATCCCGTTATACCTGGTTTTGCAAGATCTCACTTGGAGACATTGGTAAGATATTGACGCGCTTCCCATGGTATGTAAACACATAAGTGTTCGATGAACCATCGTGAAGCACACGCCTATCAAATTTCCACGGAGTTCCCAACAATAAATGTGTGACATCCATTGCAACCACATCACAAAGAATGATATATGTATAAGGACCAATAACAAAAGAAATAGTGCATTGTTTAGAAACATGTGTATCTGAGCTCGAGGAGTGCCACTGAAGACCATACGTATGGTTTGGTGTTGTAGGCAACCTAAGATAAGCAAAAACCTTCTCATTCATAAAATTTGTGCAACACCTGAAATTGATAGGCTATTTTCCTACAAAGCAAGTATACAGTTCAGTTGTAGTATCAAGGTGTCGAACTCAGGGAACTTTGTAGTATTAATTATAGCTCGATTCAGTAGACTAAGCCAAAATTAAGAAAACAGGAGTTGCAATTATATTAAAAAATAACTAAAATCGAAAATAGAATTAACTATCGATGGAGAAAAGCATTCCAAGGTCAGGATTCCCACAATGACTATTCAGTAGATTATTGGTGATATTTATTTGGATTTCAATTCAAAAGTTGTTTGAAGGACTAACTATCTCAAATGTCAACATTAACTCTTTTCAGATGATTAATGCATGTACCTAGACTCGACTAGCAGTCACTCTCGCACAAAGCAAGTTCTTTAGAAATCATTGAATCAATAGAAATAACATCCGCTCTCGCGCTCCGTTAAGACTATTCAATCAATAATTTCTAGGATAGGTTAAGTTTCACATGTGAATTAAGTCACTCTCGCACAAATAATACAACAAGTTCAAGCCTAGGGATCTAACATGAATTAACAAATTGTGAATTCAATACAATCGACCTCTTGTTATTCTTATTTCCTCTCAGTCTCAAATCATAACAAGATTCCTAATTCAAGTAAATTAGGTCATTAAGCATCCTAGATTAAATCAAGCAACAATTCAAATCTCAATTCAACCAAACATCATAATTGAAATCAACCTACTTCATCATTGCGTTCACCCTTCCTTGGAATAAAAGAATTAGCTAGACATGGGAAGAGAGGAAAGCAAATCAAAATTTAATAAACAACATACCAAATTGTTTGCAAATATTTTTAATCTCAATCCAAGCAAGTCTAGAGCAAAAATCTCCAATCAATCTACACTAGGGTTTCTTTCAAAAGGGAGGCTAAAGAGAATAAAACCTAATTTATTATCCAAACTTAATATCTAAGTATTTATACTAAACCCTAAAAACAAGATAGAAAAAGCCCGAAATAAATAAAAGAAAACTCGCGGAAGAGAAATTCGGGAAAAAGATGCGACTCGGTCCAAAACTTAGTCGAGTTTCAGACCGAGTTTTGTAACCCTCGGTCCAAGAATCAAACATGACCTGTGATGTTTGTTTTCAGTATAGTTTTAGTTTCCTTTATTAGGTTGTTTGGTTTAGTTTTAGTGAGTTTAGTGTTAGTTTTGTGTGTTTTTGGATAAGTTTGCATATTTTGTGAAAAGTATGGAAGCTACTCCATTTTGTGTCTTTTTGTAGGTTTTTGAAGCGGAATGAAGCATTTTCGAGCAAGCTGAAGTCAAGTAGTTTATGGTGGAATACATAGAGAAGAAGAGCGAAAAGAATATGTCTTAAAGATCCCAGAGAAGTCAAGGAGAAGTTGTGGGAAGTGTTCAATCAAACGCAAAATAGAGGGCTCCTTACCGACCTGTGAGGGTCGGTACCAAGCTGTGCAACGAGATTTATCTGGGAATTCAGCAAGTCTCTACCCACCCTGTGCAGGTCGTTACCGAGGTAACCTGTGTCGGTAGAGCAGCGTCGACTTTCGGAAATTATATCTTTTATCTTGTAATCTTTTTAGTTTAGAAAGTTTTTATCTTTTAGATCTTTGTTAGATAGTTTTCTCTAGTATAAATACCTTGTTCTAGTTCTAGTTTAGGAGGTTAGCGGTCGTGAGAGGGGACGGACGATTGAGATTTCGATTCTGTCGATCGATCGATCGATCGATAGAGAGAGAGAGAGAGAGAGAGAGAGAGAGAGAGAGAGAGAGAGGGGATTGTGATCGAGGTTGTTGTTCTTGTTCTTCATTGTTTTGAGTTTGAACGTGGTTAGTTGGAGACGAGATTTCTTTAATTTTAAGTAAGTTTTAATTTAATGTTTTCTTTCAATCAAGTTGTTTGTTTTGATTTAATTATGTGTGAGCAGTTTACTTTTCTAGGGTCGGGGTTGAAACCTAACATAGTTATGCATGATTGAATGAATGTGTTGATGTTTGATTGCCTTTTATCCTTTTATCTATTTGTTTGTGTTTATACTTAGATGAGATTCGAAGTGATTTGAGTTTGTCGCTTGACCGAAAGAGAAAGTTGTGAACTTGAATGTTGATATTGTTCGATAACGAAAGTTTCGAGCTTTGGATTCAAACCAAGTAGAAAAGTGAATTGGTTTATGAAAATTGATGGATTATCTTGTTTAGTCAACGAAAATTGATAGATTTATCTTTAAAGGCATGATCTTTATCTTTCACACTAGTTTGAATGCATAATTATGTCGTGGTAACCCTTGTCCTAGATCTTTTTATCACTTGAATTCTCTCCGTCTTTACTCACGAATAGACTCGTTACCGAGGCACATAGGTCAGTATCGAGCCTGCACTTGCTTCGTGTTGTTTGCTCTGTTTTCGTAGAAATCCAGCATCGTTATTGACCCGAACAAGGTCGGTACCGAGGTTTGTCGTAGTTGTTTGCTTTTGTTTTGTTTTGTTTCTTTTTTTCGTAGTTCGGTAAACAAATAACCTTGCTTCCCGTGGACGATCCTGACCTCCCTATACTCAGCAGGGTCTTGACTACAAATTTATTTGTTGTCGAGTTAAATCTTCCTATCAACAAATTGGCGCCATTTCCGGAGAAGCAACAATGTTTGTTTGTTTACCTGTGGGTCTAGGAGTAGCCCGACCCCGTTTTTGTTTTTAACTTTGTTTTTCTTTTGTCTGTTTTGTCAGCTTATGTCAGTAGGACGTCGAAGGCTTGAGTTTGATAAAGCCGGTTATTATTCTGAACCTGAGCGTACCCTCCATCGCAAAAGAAGAGAAAACCAAGCCATGGCGATAACTTCTGAAGAGATGGCTCAACAGATGGCTGAGCTTCAAAGGCAGCTCGATGCCACAAAGATTGAAAGCACCACTCTATAGGAAAGACTCGATGCCTATCCGAGGAATGCCAAACAATACATGCATCCAGAACTGAGGGTGCCAAAGTCTGCAATCATGCTTCCGAAGATAGAGAAGACTTTTGAGATAAAGTCTCAATTTATATCCTTAATAAAGCGGGCTCAGTTTGAAGGGAAACCTACTGAGTGCCCTATGGAACATATTAAAAAATTTCTTGATTTATGTGACACTATTGCCGCTGAAGGTGTTTCACTAGAATATGTTCTATTAAAAGCTTTCAGGTGTCTCTTAAAAGAAAGGCCTTGTGCTGGTTGGAGAGCTTACCTCCTAAGTCTATTAGGACTTGGAAGGCTTTTTACGATCAATTTCTAACAATGTTTTTCACTCTTGCTAAGACAACGGAGTTGAGAAAATGAATCACCTCCTATCACCAACATCCTAACGAGACCTTTGTGGAGACGTGGGAGAGATTTTAGGAGATGCTCAGGCAGTGTCCTACTCATGGGCAACCACCATATGTGCTCCAAGAAATATTCTTTCAAGGGATTAATGTTGAAACGAAGAACCGCATTAACATGCACACTGCCTGCGGTTTTATTTAGATGGATCCCACCGCTGTATGGGAGTTGCTATACAAGCTGACCAACTATGATGCCATGTATGGAGCCGAGCAGCCACCTCAGCCACAAAAGCGTCTCTACATGCCTAATACAAACGAAGTTGATCCCGATGTCAAAAATCAATTTCTACAGGATGAGATCAACCGTTTGAAGAAACAGGTAAGTTTTCTAAAAACCTATCAACCTTGTCAAGAGTGTGGCTCTTTTGCCCAAAAATCTCTGCTTGCACTAACATCGAGCAGGTTAGAGCCGCTGAGACATATGCTGAGATGAACTATATGAGAGGTCAATACAAAAACCGCCTAATAATTTTGACAGGCCAAATAACTACCCGGCTTGGGGAAATCAAAATCCAAATACGAGTTATGCAGCCCCCCTCCGGATAGACGTCCCGCACCATATCGACCTCCAAGCTATCAAGAGCCACCATCTTGGGTGCAAGGACTCTATGAAGGGATCAATGGAGTAAAGAACGAAATCACTTGAATCCAAGCCAACCTTAACAATCAGATGAAAAGATGGGGAGAGTTCGATATATGGAAGAAGAGTGTCGACTCACAACTAGGGAACCTGGATGCACAGATTCCGAGGCTGCAAGGGCAACTCCCCGGCCGACCCAATGAGAACCCTAGAGGACAGATCGCGGCTGTACACCTTAGGAGTGGGAAGACGCTACCAGATCGTGCCGAAGCCAAGGAAAAGAACACCGGTGCTGAAGAAGAAGCCTCAGCCCAGATCGACAACGTGCCGAAGAGGGTCGTTAGCGAGCCTGAACCACTCGATACCGATGCTCCCAAGCTCGTCACCGACCCCAACTCAGGTAAGATCTCTACACCGAGCCACTTCTTAGTTTTAGGCTTGATACCGACTCTATCAGGGTCGGTACTGATCCTTCTACGGCACTGGTCGACCCTATTGTCGACCCGGTAGCGCCACCTCTCGAGCCCGCTTTGGCTCCGAGAATGGTGAATTCTCTCCCCTTTCCTACTAAGAAGTATAAGGACTCAACAAAAAGCAAGTTAAGCGTTATGGGCTCCTTACAATTTAATGTATGGCAAGGCATGCAATTTGCCGGTCGAGATGGAGCACAAGGCATTATGGGCTCTCAAAGAGCTCAATATGAACCTCGATGCATCCGGAGCAAAAGATTCATGGATTTGCAAGCACTAGAGGAGTTGAGGCTGAAGGCATACGAGAACGCCGAGATCTATAAGGAGCGTACCAAAAGGTGGCATGATCAGAAATGGTGGCCAAAACTTATGAAGTTGGTGACATCAACAAGCGGTGAAATTGTGAGGAGTGGTGCAGCTCACATGGCTCTTGAAGATGCACGGCATAACAAGCGGATGCTTGTTGGAGGATGATGGAGCAATGAGTGACGGTTGATGAGGAGTGCCGGAGGACGATGTACGAGTTCATGGGCAACTTTGAGCGACAATTTCAACCACCACAATGATGATTCAGCTTTCAAGAATGTTTCTTCTGCTTTTTTGTGATCTTGTGAGTTTCTTTCTTTTCCCTATTCTTTTCTTTTGTTTTACTTTATTACAGTGGGGACTATAATTTTAAGTACGACGTAGGAAGGGAAAAGAAAACTTGCTTGCTTGTTTGTTTGTTTAGTTTGTTTTGTTTCTTATTTTTAATTGTCTTTGTTTAAGGAAAAAAATCACAAAAAATTGATATTTTTTCGAAAAATTCAAAAAATATTTTAGAACAGATGGATACCTTGTCAGTTCTATGATAGTTGATTGCTAGCATGACCATGTAATTTCCTTTCAGTATGTTTTTTATGGTATAGCTTGAGTCTTATGATGAAATTGTTTTTATAGAGGAATATCGTTTGATAAAATTGAGCATGTATAACTATTAGCTTGAGTAATTACAATCCAACAAATGACCTTGTGAGTTATTTCTGGCCTTATAGGGAGAACATCAAAAATCCCTCCTCTTTTCTTCTGTGATTTGCTCTCTTTATGCATATTATATCTTGGAATTGTGATGGTTATCTATTTCTTGAGACCTATATAAGGTTGTTAGTTCATTACTTGTGAAAGTCATATGATAGAGAACTTATTTTTCATAAGCCCTATTAATCCCTACCTACCCTTATCATGATCCTTCTTTTTGACAACCAATTTGAGCTTTAGCCTTTTATTTGTTGCTCCACAAAATTATTCCCTAGACGAGGTAAGCTTGACCCTATCCGGGGATTAGGACTTAGTTGGAGAGGTATGTTTTTGTAGAGTGCAAAAGATATGTTTTGGTTCAAAATAAGGGTTTTGGTGGGGTAGATTGGAAGTCTCTTGTTTTATTTTGTAAAAAGATCTCTTGCTAGAAAGAATGCACAAATGAAAGAAAAAGGAATGTTTGGATCGATACCAACCTATGTGGGCTCGGTACCGATGGTTATAAAGAAAGAATTCGAGGAAGGAAGTGAAAGTGTACCTCGTTACCGACCCTCTCAGGTCGGTACCGAGGCAAGTCGAGAGAAAAAATGAAAAAATGAAAAAGAAGGAAGAAGAGAAAGAATGAGGAAATTGTGCAGTGTGTTTAAAGTTTAAACCAGATATTCTTTATGTTTTAAAGAGGCTTTCTAGGATTAATTGGTGAGTGAAGAGTGTGCTATAAAGAAAAGAGATTTTGGTATATGTTTTGAGAGATTTTTGGTGAGATGTGAGTTCTTAGGAGTCTTTGATTCCCGGATTTTATTAGCACCACATAGCCAAAATATTTCCACGCCTACTTGTCATTACCAAGCCCCATTACAACCCGACTGAATGGAAGCTTCTTTGAAGTTTTTCATTGAGCCTAAGTTCTCTTGATGATTTTTGCTTGTTTTGACAAATCTTTGGTGGAGAGTTTGGTGATATAAGTTTGAATTTCTATGAGTTTTTGCATATAAGATTGAGTTGAGAGATGAATTTATAGCCCAAACACATGAGAGTTGAGTGAAACACTTTATCCTTGGTGAGGTTGGATTGTAGTTGCTTATGTCTATCAGTGCTTATATATGTGTGATGACGTTAATAGCCATTTGCTATTTTTGCTATGTTTTGATGTTGCTTTTTAGATAAAGGCTATTGCTTGATAAGCATGATGTTTGGTTTTGGTTAATGTTTAGTGATTGCTTGAGGACAAGCAAGTTTAAGTATGGGATATTTTAATATTCGTGTTTTTAGTATAGTTTTAGTTGTCTTTCTTAGATTGTTTGGTTTAGTTTTAGTGAGTTTAGTGTTGTTTTGTGTGTTTTTGGATAAGTTTGCATATTTTGTGAAAGGTATGGAAGCTACTCTGTTTTGTGTCTTTTTGTAGGTTTTTGAATCGGAATGAAGCGTTTTCGAGCAAGCTGAAGTCAAGTAGTTTATGGTGGAATGCATAGAGAAGAAGAGCGAAAAGAATATGTCTTAAGGATGCCGGAGAAGTAAAGGAGAAGTTGTGGGAAGTGTTAAAACAAACCCAAAATAGAGGGTTCGTTACCGACCTGTGAGGGTCGGCACTGAGCTGTACAACGAGCTTTATTTTGGGAATTCAGCAAGTGTCTACCGACCATGTGCAGGTCGTTACCGAGGTGACCTATGTCGGTAGAGCGGCGCCGACTTTCGGAAATTATATCTTTTATCTTGTAATCTTTTTAGTTTAGAAAGTTTTTATCTTTTAGATCTTTATTAGATTGTTTTCTCTAGTATAAATACCTTGTTCTAGTTCTAGTTTAGGAGGTTAGCGATCGTGAGAGGGGACGGACAATTGAGATTTCGATTCTGTCGATCGAGAGTGAGAGAGAGGATTGTGATCGAGGTTGTTGTTCTTGTTCTTCATTATGTGTGAGTAGTTTACTTTTCTAGAGTCGGGGTTGAAACCCGACATAGTTATGCATTATTGAATGAATGTGTTGATGTTTGATTGCCTTCTATCCTTTTATGTATTTGTTTGTGTTTATACTTAGACGAGAGTCGAAGTAATTTGAGTTTGTCGCTTGAGTTTTCTTAATTTTCACTCACAAATAGACTCATAATCGAGGCACACAGGTCGGTACCGAGCTTGCACTTGCTTCGTGTTGTTTGCTCTGTGTTAGTAGAAACCCAGCATCATTACCAACCTTGACAATGTCGGTACTAAGGTCTGTCGTAGCTGTTTGCTTTTGTTTTGTTTTGTTTCTTGTTTTTCGTAGTTCGGTAAACAAATAACCTTGCTTCCCGTGGACGATCCTGACCTCCCTATACTCAGCGGGGTCTTGACTACAAATTTATTTGTTGTCGAGTTAAATCTTCGTATTAACAACCTGGACCGGGTTTCTCACTGGTCCGCGTCTTTAGTCAAAATCTTGGACGAGCTTCCTTCCGTGCCTTTCATCAAGCCTTTTCCCATCTTCTCTTCAATTCCTTGCATCTTCTTGACTCCTAGCCACTTCCTATCGGGTTACTTCTCTCGCCCTTGTCCTTGTTGTTGCTTAAACTCCTTGAATCCACCTCCAAATGATCCTGAAATCGAACACAGTAAGAGTAGAAACCGAAACTACAAACTCTAAGAAAAATACAACAAAACGAAAGAAAAGAAAATAAAAACAACTAAACTAAAGGAAATAAACATGCTTTAACTTAGCCTAAATACATGTTGTCGGAAATCTATATTCACATTTAAGCTCGTTGATCCCATGAGAGCTTGAGTGTGGAAAAGGCTCTCTCGTTGGTCATTGAGTGTGATTTTATGAAGGATTAAAGTCATTCAGGACACCAAACCTAATGGAGTCCCAATATTATCCTCCGGTGGAGCACAATCAAGCTCTTCCTCTGGAGGAACCGAATATTCCTCATATGACATTGAGACTGAAATTTCTCCATCCATGGACTCATAACCAACATAAGCTTGGAAAAAGATCACCTTCTTGCGGTTGGGGCAGTCCTTTTGGTAGTGACCATTCCCACCCAGTGTTCTAAAAAACGCTAGGCCGGAGCTAGGCGGTGGGCTAGGGCCTAGCGCCTAGACAGCTAGGCGGGGGCCTAGGCGGAATCTGGGCGGATTAGGCGGATTGTTTTGATTTTTTTATATAGGATTATTATTTTTTAATTAGTAAGAATATATAAATAAAAAATAATCATATTATAATGTATTTGTATAAATTCAAGCCTAGAACCTTCTTAGAGTCCGCCCAAGCTAACAAGAAGGCTGCCTAGCCCGCCTAGAAGGCCGCCCAACCCGCCTAACCCGCCTAGCTCGCACAACTTGCCTAGCCCGCCCAACCCGCCTAGGCCCCCGCCTAGCCCGCCTAGGCGCCCGCTCAGCCCGCCTAGCCGCCCAGAACACCGCCCAAGGTAAAATCGCGACGGTGGACCACCGCCCAACGCCTAGGCGGCGCCTAGACGGCCACCTAGACCGTTTTTTAGAACAATGTTCCCACCACAAGCGTAACACTCCAAATCTCGGGCTTGTTCACGGTTTGGTTGGGTCGGCTTTTGTGAAGTCGGATGTGTGGGAGTAGGATTTGTGGTCTTGCCCGAATTATGAGTAGAAGAACCTTTTCTTGTGGCACTAGGTTTCTCATTAGTAATATAACCATATTGACGAGGGTTAGAAGAATCATACCTGCCCGAGCTAGGTCGGGAATTGTAGCTCTTTTGGTGCACTTGTTGATTATGGATCTTCATGGTTGTATGCACTAATATTTTGAGATCCGTAATAGGAAGTATCACAAGTCGGTTCTTAATAGACAAGTTAACGCCACTTATAAATTTTGTGTGCAATGTCGATGGGGCCACATAAATGTTCGCGTTGAAATACATGTCTTCCAATTTTTCGACGTACTCGAGTAGAGACATGGTTCCTTGGTGAAAACTAGCTATGTCCAATCGTATTTGTTTACAGTAATTAGTTGGTATGTACTTTTTAGTCAAAACATAGACCAACTATTCCCATGTAGTCACTCCAGTAAGATTCCGGCGCATACGATCATCCACAAAGCGTTGCCAACAAACCCGGGTTGAACCATGGAAATGCAAAGTGACCGCTTGTACATGCTCTTAGGCTAGAATATTATCATTGTGCCAGGTATACGTCGTCGCGGTGACTCACAAAAAGACCACCGGGTCATAATGCCCTTCAAACAATTCAATCTTGACTTTGACTTCATGTCGTTGGTACCTGGGAGCATCTCGGTCTCTATGACCAACACGTATGTCATACCCATGATCTATCGGTGACCAAGGGCGGGCCGGCACCTGCCCATAATTATAGCCATGCTCTCAATCATGGTGTCGTGGCAGACCTTGGGCATTCCACTCGGCATCATGGTCCCAGGCACGCCAGTTTTGGCGCATTCCTTGGAATCTTGTCCGATGGGAACTCATCCAATTTAGGAGGGTCACCCAAAGGTGGAAAATTATGTGGATTAACCATGCCCGAGTCTTCGATTTGTTCGTCATCAAACTCCTGAAAGTCGTCATGGATAATCGGGGTAGCGGAGTTGTACCCCAAGGATCCATGTCATGTCATTCTCATAAGCTCAATGGTCATAATAATAATAATAATCAAGATCCAAAATCGGTGCTGAAAAGCATTGGTCACGCATGCTGAAAAGCTGGCACGCCCTAGCTCGTCATCATGTTGTTGGTGAGGCTGGGTACAACGAGATGTCATGTCAAAATAACGATCATCTCTTGGATCATAAGAGTCATAAAAAAGGGAAGGAAAAGACATACCTTGGTCTTCGACGTAGGGGACCAAAGACAAATCATAAGAATACGTGTCACTTTGAAGCACCCGAGTGTCTTTGCCTTGACTATACTCAATGACGAAATCGATCCTTTGGAGTTGAGGCTGGCTAGGCTTGGTGTGTCCCTTATGCATACGCCCTTGGTATTGGTTAGCTTAGGAGATGGGCTGGACGGGTATGACAAGCGCGACGAACATGACAGGTGCGATGTCCTCGCCAACACTCGTGGCGGCATCCTTGGCGCACGCGTGACCTTCCCTGACAAAAGCTATTGCAGTGGCGCTTGGGAACCAACCAAGGCAAGGTCTTGTGGTGTGCTGAGGTGGGCAATGCCAGGCTGGTCCAAGGGTGTCGATACAAGTGTCGGTGGTACCCGCTCTTGGGCTTGGGCGTGCAAGAAAGCACACAAGTCAAGAAGTTCCCAACGCAATAGAGTGTTTTCTTGCTTAATTGGAGAAAGTTGAACCACAAGGGTGGGGTTGATTGTATGGTCCACCTCATGCTCTAAAATGGTATCTAAAACCACATTGGAAGACATGGCGAGAAAAAAAGAAACAACAACAAAAGTAAGCAAACAAACACACAAAGTCGTAACTCTTGCTCTGAGGAATGCACTCACACAAAGTCACAGGTGGATTTTGTACGAGAGTCGGCTTAGGGTCATGATTAAAACAATGGAATTGTTGAACAAAGAAAGCTTAAATACACGACTGATAGTATCATCAAAACAAGTAGTACTAAACAAGCAAGTAAAAAAGCAAGCACTATCAGTGTCACAACCAAAACCAACAAGTGTGGTAGAAGTGTGTTAGTGGTGGGTTGCCTTATCTTGGCTATGCCACCCACGATTTTTTTTAATAGACTAGAGTTCTTCGAATCTCTTGGGGTGTTCTTACATCACCCTTTTGCTAAATTTTGTTTGTATAACAACCTAATAGAACATTTTTTTTAATTTATTTTTGCTAATTTCGGCACAAGAAAACACAAACCCTAATGGTATATGACTCACAAGTGGAAAATGGAGTAACAATCAAGTTCAACTCAAAAAATAACAAGCAAGAAAGCCTATCAAGTAATGAAAAACACTAGATGATGGACAATCTATTCATGTAAATAAGCAAGCAATGAACAATTGCACACCACAAGTCTACTCGAAGGACAAAACAAAAGCAAGAGGATCGAACTATGGTTAGAACAAAGAGAAAAAAAATCTGTTTTTTGATGTTTAATGGTTGAAATATGGTGGTGAGAATGCAAAGATCGAACTAAGAGACTTACGAGAATGTGGCTTTGATGCCAGTTGATGTGTTCCCTTCTCGCGAATGCGAATTGGATCGCCTTAACCAGGACTGGAGTCTCGCATATGGAATCTTGGGCGTCAATCTAAGGCTATAGAGGAAGCTTGAAGTGTGTTGAGTCCTGCGATGGGACGACGTGGTGGTTGCGTCAAGAAGGCTCGCGTCCGACGATGCACGTAGGGCGCGACTTGATGGCGGTACCGAAGGGCACAAGACCTTATAAATTGAGGGCATTGGAAAGTAAGGGTTTCAGAAAGTTGACGTTTGAATGGCCTAAGGAAGAGGGCCTCAATTCTCAAAGGCAATTTGTAATTTTATTCAAACGTAAGAATAATAGAGTGCACTTGGCACTTTGATAATTCTAGGCATTTTAATCCCTAGTTAACCTAATTAAGTTATGCCCAAACATGCAAGTCCAACCCAAATCTACTATATATATATATATAAGCAATAAGGTTTGGAGCCTTCTCATTACGCCACCTAGGATTTCGCCACATGTCGATCCTATATTAAGCCATCTCATACTTTTATACTTGTCATTTTCTTATAATTTATACGTCTTTATAAATATTACATGTCATAGTCCACATGTCAAATTTATTAATATTTTCTTATAGTATATCTAAAAAAATATTGGGTCATAGTCGTGCAGGGCACGACGGGGACAACTAGTAATTATAATAATGTAAATAACATAAGTATAGTACCTACTAATAATAGAAAAGTGCTAGTAAAAGTCCGACGGGAATAGAAGTGCAAAGTTAGCTGGGATAAGTGCCAAGAGTGCCGAGGGCATCGGCACGCTGGCACGGAGAGTTGCGGGCTGGCGTCGGGGACGCGGTTGCATTTTGGGGCCTTGGCCCGTGCCTTGAAAACAAAACTCTTTATCCGACAGAAGGGGCCTGGGGGCCTAAGGCGCGGGCACATCTTGGCAAGTCAAGGTGGCACCTTCAGGCGCGAGCGCGTCTTGCCTTGGGAGAATCGACCCTTGGCTCCTCTAGTTGCTTGGATTGTTGTCTTAGACCAAATAGGTTACCACAATGATGGATGGAGGGTCTTGAATCGTGTTCATGGATTGAGTAGCCCGACCAATAAAGGATGTTGTGGCCCGCCCCTAGCTATGGCCTTTGCGCGGGCGCACGTCAAGGGCCTGTTGGAGCGCACAGACATGGCTTCTTATTTCTCGGCGGCGATCATAGAAGGGATCACATCAATAAAAGTTGTATGAAGAACATGGTTGAAGACTTGGGTATCCTGCACACTTCCTTCCCAACTAGTAGAAAAGAAAGTGAAGTACATGTCGAAGTCAAAAACTACCATCACGTTGAAGGTGATCATTCCCTTACGACCTCTATAAGGGATTTAGTGATACTATGGAATGAACACATCAATATGTGTGACATCAATGCATCCAATTACATTCTAAATGGTTTAGCTAAATTAGAGCGCTATCTTGTGAATCGAATTAACTAAGGCAAATAATTTTTTTTACCCTGAACAATCGATATCCTTGCTCAAACCCTATGAGGTTGAACATTTGACGAGCAAGCTCATCACACCCTCTTTCCTGTCACGTAACTACATTTAACACCTCATGGATTACCCAACTTATCGTATCGCCTGAATGCTAAAACCACTCACATACATCTCTACACTAAACTCCCAAGGCATGAAATTATGTGAATTTGAGTGATATTTAGCATGTATCCTCACTTCAAGTATGGGGTCATTATCTTGGAAATTTTTACTACGAACGACCTAAAACACAGGTTCGGTACCGAGGCAAATACTCGATAGCGAATGAGATCGAAAACAAACTCTAATAATAACGAAAATCCATGACAAGGGTTACCACAACATAGCCATGCATATAAACTCGTAAGAAGATAAAGATCATGCCTTTAGAAAGATAAATTCATCAACTCTCCCTGATTAGCAAGCAAATCAATCTATTCTCATAAACTAATTCACTCAATTACTTGTTTTGGATCCAAAGCTCGAAACTTTCGTAATCGAACAATATCAACCTTTAAGTCTATAACTTTCTCCCTCAATCAAGTTACGAACTCAAATTACCTCGATTCTCATCTAAGCATAAGCACAACAAGCAATCTAAAATAGATAAAAGGCATTCAACACTTCAACTTACTCATCAAACATGCATAACTATGCCGGGTTTCAACCCCGACCCTAGAATAAAAAACTACTTACTACTCATAACTATAAATCAAATAATTTCAATAAGAGAAAACATTGAAAACAAAACAAGACATAAAATATAAAATATAATAACCCTAAGACTCATAAAAAACCCTACCGACATGGAATTATCAGGATAAATTTCCGCACAGGGTCGGTAGACATCACTAAGATCCCACAAAAAAATTCTATCTCTAAGCCTCGTTAACGACCCTTTACAGCCTCGTTAACGAGCCTGGATTTGGTCTTCTTTAACTCTTCGACTCTTAAAAGCTTAAACTTCAACTTCTGATCTCCATACTCTTCCGTCCTTCACCATAGTACTCCAATTCAGCTCCAAAAAGCACTGTTTCCTTGCTAAAACCTACAAAAAGACACAAAACGGAGTAGCTTCCATACTTTTCACAAAATATGCAAAACCATCCAAAAACAGACAAAACTACCTCTAAAACTACTAAAACTAATCCTAACAAACTAAGAAAACACACTAAAAACTATACCAAAAACATGAATATCAAAATACCCCATACTTAAACTTGCTTGTCCTCAAGCAATCACTAAACCATAATCAAAACCAAACAATCATACTCATGAAGCTAATAGCCATGATCTAAAAAGCAACTTCAACACATAGCGAAAAATAGAAAATGACTATTAATTAGCAAAGCGGAACTGAAAGGCCCTTACGGTGGCTCCATATTAATGAACTGAAAGGCCCTTGACCAGGGACCTGGAGTTGAAGGCGGATTGTAGACGTTGTAAAAATGAACTCGTCGCCTTCGTGGGAGAGAGTTCCCTGAGTGCCGTCGTTGGTGATAGTGAAGTTGTTGTAGAATTGACGCACTTGTGAGGGATCTACGCTCACAGTTTCTTGGCAGAGTCTCTCCCAGCCCTGGGCCTTGATCAGGTCCCACAGTTCCTCCAGACCATTTTCAGTTAGCACTTCTTCTGAAACAATGAGGTGAGGAAGAAGCTTCCGACGCTCATCGACATGATGCTTGGTGGTCCCCTTCCCCTTCCTTGAAGTGCTTTTGGATGTGTTCCCCCTAGAGACCGTGCGAGGTCCTTTCTGCTGAGGGGGTGCAGCCGCTTCAATCATAAGCACGCGGTCCCTTGGTGGTTGGGAACTCGTGGACACCACCATTTGGTGTCCAGGTGTAGGGATCCGTGCTGGCTCCTTTGTAGCTGGAGCTTCTTCTTCTTCTTCGACCTCATCGTGGGAGGTCCCTTCTTCCTCGGAGGAGCTCGAACCTGAGCCCTCTGCGTCATCTCCAGGATGACTTGTTGTTGCCTCAGCACCTCCAGCTGGTGCGAGGTCCCTTCTCTCCGTGGGCTCTTGAGGAGCCACCTTTTCTGGGGACTTTGTCCCTTAGGAGACTGTGTGCTCAGAGGGACCCCTGTTGAGTTCTTCCTCGATAGCCTTGAGCTGGGCTTCCTCCTCCAAAGTTCCCATGATGATTGGAGGAGGATCCTTGGTCATTTTGCCGATGACTACAGAGAGAGGAAGATCGTCGTCGTCTGAGGTGAGAGCGACGGAACTTTTGGATGGTGAGGGAGAGGGGAGTTTGGTGGTGGTGGGAGACGTGATGGAAGAGGGGAGAGGAGAAGAGGGAAGAGGGGTGGTTAGTTGAGTGGAAGGGGGAGGAAGGGATCTGGTGACTGGGGGAGTAGGGATCCCCGAAGTGGAAATGGGAGTGGTGGAGATGTGTTTTGGTGAGGAGGGAGAAGGATAGAAAGGGAAGTGGAATAACCTCGGTAACCGTTGCCCAATGAACGTGGGGCGCCATTTCAACTTCTCAAGCACGCTTCTGGACACGCGTCACAATCTCTTGGGAAGTCCTTTTCAAATTTTGAATACTTGGCCTTTAACGCTTCAGAGCTTCTGACACAAAAGTCCGCTTCCCAAGTGACGGTTTTTCTTTGAAAATTAGTCAGCGTGCCCTTTGTAGATGCATCAGTTCTCATGATCTTTTCAAGGTCAGGGAGAGTGAAGTGGTTAAGGGAACTTCACACTCGTCTTTTTGTGGGGCTAGGGAACTCAAAGGGAACCATACAATTTGTAACTCGATAAAGGAAATGTTTTGGCTCATGAGAAGCATTTGTCTGGTCCCTAGCTTAGGGTGGGTCATATGATCAACCGTCATGGTGGCTTGTAATGAGGGATAAAGGGAACTCTGGTTGATCATTTTGGGCCAAAAGAAATAGAGTTCCTTTGTACACATTTTTCTCTAGACTAGTAATCATGGCATAGTGAAAGCAATAAATCCAAGTTCCCTATCATGCAATCTTAGATAAACTAGTCAGGCATTGAGAGAGAGATAAACATGGACTTGTTTAGTTTAGAGTTATCATCCCTAGAAGCATTCGAAAACGCTGGTAGGGACGTCTGTCTAAAGCTTTGGTAAGAATATCCGCAATTTGCTCTTCAGTTCTACAGTGTTCCATCGAGATGTTCCCATTTTCAACATTGTCACGTAGAAAGTGATGCCTTATATCAATATGCTTAGTTCTAGAATGATGCACATGATTTTTGGAAATGTTTATGGCACTAGTGTTATCACAGAGTATGGGAACTGGGCCAAAAGACATACCGTAATCCTGGAGTTGTGACTTAAGCCATAGAACCTGGGAACAGCATGATGCGGCAACCACATATTCAGCTTCAGCTGTGGAGAGTGCCACTGATTTTTGCTTTTTAGATCCCCACGAGACTAAGCATGACCCTAGGAACTGGGCCATTCCTGAAGTGCTCTTTCTGTCAACCAAGTGCCCTGCAAAGTCAGCATCTGTGTATGCAATGAGCTCAAGGGAACTGTTCCTTGGATACCAAAGGCACAAGTTATCGTTCCCTTTGAGATACCTGAAAATTCTCTTCACCTCTTTTAGGTGTGATTCCTTAGGGTTAGCTTGAAAACGAGCACAAAGACATACAGAGAATATGATATCAGGTCTACTAGCTGTTAAGTAGAGAAGGGACCCGATCATACCTCGATAGTTCCTTTGATCCACACTGATACCTGTTTCATCTGCATTGAGCCTTGAATTTGGTGAGATGGGAGTGTCAATGGGCTTTGAATGTTCCATCCCATACTTCACAAGCATTTCCTTGATGTATTTCTGTTGATGAATCTTTGTTCCCTCCTTTGTTTGGGATATTTGAAGTCCCAAGAAGAACGTGAGTTCCCCAATGATACTCATCTCAAACTCACTGCTCATGAGGTCCTTAAACTTCTCTACAAGAGTTTCGTTAGTTGCTCCAAACACAATGTCATCAACATATACTTGCACAATCAAAATGTCTTTAGATTCTTTCTTTAAAAACAAAGTCTTGTCTATGGAACCACGAATGTATCCATGGGACAAGAGGAATTGAGCAAACCTGTCATACCAAGCTCGGGGAGCTTGTTTGAGTCCGTAAAGGGCCCTTTCCAGGAAATAGACATGGTTAGGCATTTTCTCATCTTCGAATCCTGGAGGTTGGGCCACATACACCTCTTCCTTGAGATGTCCATTTAGGAAGGCTGTTTTCACATCCATTTGATAAAGTTTGAATCCCTTGTGAGTGGCATAGGCGATGAGGAGTCTGATTGCCTCGATCCTGGCAACTGGTGCGAAGGTCTCATCGTAGTCAATCCCTTCCTCTTGCCTGTATCCTTGTGTTACTAACCTAGCCTTGTTCCTTGCTACAGCTCTAGTATCATCGAGCTTGTTCCTAAAAACCCATCGAGTTCCTATGATGTTCTTGTTTTTGGGCCTAGGAACTAGCTTCCAAACTTTGTTTCTCTCGAATTGGTGGAGTTCCTCTTGCATGGCTTGAATCCAATCTGGGTCCTTTAATGCTTCTTTGATATTTTTGGGTTCCACCATTGAAACAAACGCGTTAAAAGCACAAAAATTATTGAGAGAGGAACGAGTTTGCACACCTTTATCAAGAGGGGAGATGATGTTCTCAAGGGGGTGGTCCTTCCTTTGTTGAAAGGTTCTTGTATGAGTGAGTTCCTTTGCATGTGTATCATCCTCAGTCGGTGTTTCTTTGTTATGGGAACTCTCATCTCCAGCTTCTTCATTTGATGTTTCTTCAGAGATTTCTGGCAGGTTTCCTCTTTGTTCCCCTTGAATACTTGATTCTGGCAGGGTATTGTCTTGGGGGACAGCAGAGTTGTTCCCTGAAGAGGGGACCTCGAGAGAGTTGGAGGTGTCTTGTGGTTCTTCTGAGGAAGGAACCTCGAGGGAGGTTTGATCAGTGAGGGTTGGACCTTCGTCGTTGTTCCCTGGTTGCGGGATATTGCTTGCACTTGTATAGTCTTCATCCCTTTTTCTTGGCTCATCCTCGTCATCATCATCGTCTTCATGTCTGACTAGCTTGAACAGAGTTCCCTTCCCTTGGGTCTCGGTTCCCATCTTTACAGACTTTTCATTGAAGACGACATGAATGCTTTCCTCTATCTTCTTGGTTCTTTTATTGTAGACCCTGTAAGCTTTGCTTTGTGATGAGTATCCCAGGAAGATCCCTTCGTCGCTTCTGGGGTCGAATTTTCCAAGATTGTCTTTGCCGTTGTTGTGAACAAAACATGTGCAACCAAATGTTCTCAAGTGTGAGATGTTTGGTTTTCTCCCTTTGATGAGCTCATAGGAAGTCTTGTTGATCAGGGGCCTTGTCATGGCTCGATTTAGGATGTATGTAGCTGTGGAGATTGCTTCAGTCCAGAAGTACTCAGGAACTCCACTTTCGATCATCATGGTTCTAGCCATGTCCTCTAGAGTTCTGTTCTTTCTCTCGACCACTCCATTTTGCTGAGGAGTACGTGGAGCTGAAAAGTTGTGAGAGATCCCATTTTGCTCACAGAAGTTTAGGAACTCCGAGTTTTGAAACTCAGTTCCGTGATCAGATCTGATTGCTTTCAGTTTCAGCCCCAAGCTTACTTCTGTTCTTTTGATGAAGGGCTTAAATTCTTCAAACGCTTGTGATTTTGCCTTCAAGAAAATAACCCAGGTGAATCTTGGAAAATCATCAATTAAAACATACATGTACCTTTTTCCACCGTAGCTAGCTGTTCTCATGGGACCACAGAGATCCATGTGAATTAACTCCAGGGACCTGGTTGTGCTTACCACCTTCTTGGGTTTGAAGGAGGTCCTGGTCTGTTTCCCTCGAACATATGCTTCACACATTTTGACTGCTTCGAGATTGATCCGTGGAAGACCAATGACCAGATCCTGTAGATAAAGCTTCAGGATTTGATTTACACCAGCATGTCCCAGTTTTCGGTGCCAGAGTTCCGTGTCATCTTGGGAACTCGCAAGGCATAGCTTCATTGGTGGTTAAAAGTTGGTGTCCACCACATACACATTGTTGTATCTTCTTCCTCTCAGAATTACTTTGTTGGTCTTCTTGTTGATGACGAGACATTCATCTGAGTCGAAAGTGACGATGTTGTTCCCTTGATCACACATCTGGGAGACACTCAGCAGATTGTATCCCAGATCCTTTACCAGATTTACATTGCTAACTTTAATAGATCTATTGAGCAACACTTCTCCTTTTCCAATAACTTCTCCCTTGTTCTTGTTGCCAAATGAGACGTGGCCTCCTTCGGCATGAGTGTGGAGTGAGATGAGGATATCCTTGTTCCCTGTCATATGGTTCGAGCATCCACTATCTATGAACCATGTACTGTTCCCTCTCACTGCCACCTCACTGGGTTGTTCCCCAGTGGTTTCTCTTATGGCCATGCCACACATGTCTGGGAGTGCCCATGATTCAGGATCTTCGTCTTCATCATCACTCCAGGTAGAGATGTAGGCCTTCTTTCCTTGCTTTCTGCCATCAGTTCCTTGTGGACATTCCTTCGCAAAATGTCCTTTCCTGTTGCATTTGTAGCAAGTCACTTCTGAGAGATCCTTATCTGTGGGCTTTCTTTGGGAACTCTGTCCCTTTCCCCAGTTCCCACTGTTCCGTTGAGACTTTCCTTTGTAGAAATTTCGAAGAGCCCTTGTCACAAGAACTAGTTCTTCATCCTCTTCTTCTTCGGAGTCTTCATGTTGTTCTTGGGTTGATTTGAGCATCTTTTCGATCTTGAGTGCGATCCCTCGATGAGCTCGAGTTTGTTCCTTATCATCGATCTTCCTCTTCTCATGTCCCACTAGCTTTCCAAATACTTGATGGAGCATAAGCGTTCGATTTTCTGGGTTTTCCTTGAACATCGTTCTCTCGTTTGCCCATTCTCCAGTCAATCCATTGAAGAGCTGTTGGACCTTCATTTTGTGGGTGATTTCTTCTTTTGTGATCCCCAATCCTTCCATCTTAGTGCAAAGTCCTTCAAACCGGGATTGGTAGCTGTCGACGGACTCTCCCATTTCCATTTGGAAGTTGTAGAACTCCCTCTTTGCGTTCATTTGAAGATCTTCTCTGAGATCTGAGTTCCCAATGTGCATTTGTTGGATGGCTTCCCACATTTCCTTGGCTGTGTCAAGGTTTGCAACCCTGTCACAATCTTGTACGCACATGGGCCTTTTTAGATACTGTTTTGCTTTGTAGTTTGCCTCCATGCACTTGTACTCGTTGGGACCCCACTTTGAGAGGTCGTTGACAATAGCTGGATCGATTTCGAAGTTCCCCCTTTCGATGACACACCAGGCTTGGTAGTCTTGGCCACGCATCCAATCTTTCATGTCGCGTTGCCAGCTTTCAAATCTTCCTGTGATAAGCCTTGGCGGCTTGCTGGTATTGTTCCCCACCTGAGTAAGTTCCTGAGCCATTTTGACACCTGCGATGCTAACACAAATCTAGAGCGCAAGCTCTGATACCAATTGTTGGATCGTAATCGGTTAGCAGTGAGCTTGGGAACCGGCAATTAATCTGTTCCCAAGGCAGCGGAAGTAAATAATCGCAAGTAATAAAAACAACAAAAGGCACAGTTCCTTTATAGAGGAACCCCACTACAACCAACTAGTTGTATGGGTAAACCTCTACCTCCGCTTGGAGGATTTTGAATGACTTACTTATATTGATTGCTTTGTTCCTTAGTTACACAGCCGGATTTACAATTCTCTGTTCCTACAAGTTCTTCCTAACTCTAGCAACACTAGTAAATCCTCTCAACTGAGTTCCTAAGCTCACAACAGCAAAACACAAGTAACTCAAACCTTACGCTGACTTCTCAGTTCCCTTGCTCCAGGGAACTTCAGCTTCACCGTCATCAAGATCACACACTCGCCGGCGGGGACTTCTCTTCGTTTTCTTTCTTTTCTCTGATGTGGGTGTTTGTAAGTTCTGGGAGAAGTACTCAGACCGAGTACTATTCATTTGGCTTTATAGTCCATTTGTCTTGGGCAGTCGCATCTTTCGTTTGTGTCCTAAATGCCCTTTGCTTGATGCCCAAGTTGTACTTTCTTCACATGTGACTTTGGTTTGAATTAGGTCAACTTCTTGGATCAATCGGACCGTTGGATGAAGCGTGACAGTCTGATCCTCAGACTGTTCTCTCGGGCTGTCTGAGACAGAATCCCGCGATCTGCGCCGAACGGTCGTTGTCCTCACAAGTGAGTTCCCATGTCATGGGAACTGACTTCTTCAGAGTTCCCTTGATGGAAACTCTTCATCGTTGTAAGCTTGTGTTCTCTTGATTGTTTCTGGGAGTTCCCACTTCATGGAAACTTTCCTCTTCAGAGTTCCCTTGATGGGAAACTCTTCATTGTGGCCTGCAGTGGCTTTTGGTCATTCGTAGGAGTTCTTGGCTGTACCTGTGTTCCTTAGAAATACTTGAACAAACCACATTAGTTCCCTATGGTGTTTGTCATTATCAAAACTTAAGAGAATTGAATCGTTGATCCGTTGTTTAGAACCAGAGGTCCCAACAACGTCCCAACAAAGTTTGATAGGTTGTTATTTTGTTAGAAATAAAGACCATGTCGTTATTGCAGTTTTTGCGCTAGAACTGAATTTAGGACCATTGTATGATTAGTTGTCTCATGCTGAGACATTGCTGTGAAATAAGATGGTAGAGATGGGAGTTTAGACTCCAAGACATCTCTTTAGTGGTCCTGTGCTGAAACACTGTTGCAAAATAGGTAGTCCAGGGGTAGGAGCCGAGTCTCCAATGACCTCTTTATAAAAAAATCTGTATTGGGGGGCGTAGCTTGCTAGCGTATCCCAATATTGGATTCATGACTCATGTCACACTTCACGTTGAAGGAAGACAATGGTGTACTCTAGCTAAGTGCAATTGACACTCGGTTGTTGGCCGAGCATGTATAAATGATCATGGATGAAACAGGCCCTCTGATCTTGGTTGTTGGCCGAATCTCGGTTGTTGGCCGAATCTCGGTTGTTGGCCGAGCATATATAAATGATCATGGATGAAACAAGCCCTCTGATCTCGGTTGTTGGCTGAAGTACGAAAAAAATATTAAATGGTGCGAGTGCACAGTTTGAAAGTAATGAAAGATTGGTGCGTTAGGCACATTAAAGTATCAAAATAGTTAGTCCATTTGATAACCCTTCTTTTACCTGGTTATGAATGATTCTTAATCAAACTTTGATTAAGTTAATCTGAATAGCCGATGGAGGCTTTTCAAGATGTGAGGTGATTAATATGAGTTCCCAACAATTGTTTAATCTTCTTAAAAGAAACCACAAGTGGTGGTGTTCTCTCTCTTGATTATGCGAATCTCCTTCTTATTCTATATAAGACTGCTAACTGTTGGAACATAATCCGAGTCTATTCGGATTTTGGATGCCAATATGTTTAGTTACAACCATAAGAACCAAGTTAGTTTCTCCGCTTGCTAGTCTATCATTAGACTAATCCGTCCTTTTTCTTTTCTTTTATATGGTCAACTGGTGTCCACCGTTGGTTTACGACACATCAGGTACTTCTTGGAAGTTGATTCAAGAGGCGGATTCAGATGTGTGAAGCTCCAGAAGTTGAAGAAAGGATTCCAATGGCTATACTTGAGTGAAGGTCATGGTTGAACTACTTCAAAGTGAAGCTGAGTTTCAGAAATAAGAACTTAATGAAGATTGGATGAAGATTTTGTTTAAATAGAAGGTCGTTCTATTTATTTACTAATTCTTTTTAAGTTAAGGCTTGTATAAGACCTTTTATTCTCTTTTCCGCTGTAAAGTTTAAATTAATTTTGCAAGGTTTTGAATGGTTTTATTTACCTTGTTTTAGTTTGTTCAGTCAGTTTAAAGCCTTGGGTAGCTTCGGTTTAGTCTTAATCGGGTTACTAGCGGTAATACCTCCAAGGTAGGAAGGGGGTGTTACAGAAGTGGTATCAGAGCCAGGTTCCTAAGTCTTGCTTAAGACTTTGATGTCTCTTTATTTGGTGGTGTTTTTATATATGATTTCCTTTGTAAATATGTTTCTTTTTCCCCTTTTCTTGAGTGTTTTGTTCCTTTTTAGCTTAGTTCCCGTGTTTCTATGAGATTCGGAGACTATGCGCGTTTTATGTGTTTTGTAGGTGTTTTGGCATGGATCAAGGGTCGTTTTGAAGGAGACTCGGAACATGGAGCAAGGCCCGAGCTTAAGAGGGAAAGAGAGGAGCAAGCCATGAAGAAGAACAAGAGAAAAGCCAACAAGAAGAAGGTGGAATGAGGTCCGGATCGAGTTGGAACCAACGCCGGACCTGAGGTGAATTTTCGACCTCGGACCGACTTGCCCAGTAAGTCGGGCCCGAGGTTGCTCCGTGTCGGTCGCCTTGGCTATCCTCAAACTTGAAGAGATTGCCAAGAGAAAGAGAGAAGAAGTGGAAGTTGCTAAAGAGGTCATTGTGTTGAGAAGTGATGAAGGGTTCGATAAACAAATACAAGCATGGGAGTTGTTGGAGCAAGTTGAGGAACAAGATGAGTCAAGGATCAATGCTGGCCCAAGGAGAAATGAAGAGTATCCTTACTTATATCCTTTTGATGTTGGTGATGACCACAATTCTTTCCAAACTTTTGATTCCTACATTTGTTTAAGTGATTTGAAAGATGACTTAGGAGACTCCTACATTTGCCTTAGTGACTTGAAAGATGAATTGGTAGAATCTCCTAGGAATTCTTTGGATAACTTTGGTGTAGGAAAAGAGGAACATGATGGAGCAAGTAAGGAGTAGAAATCTCATTCGTTGGAGGAGTATGATGAGAGAGGCCCGAGATCGGAGAGCCATGCCTATATAGACCATCGTTGGTGGTTTTATGGGTATGAGGGCAATGGGAATGGGCACAACAATGGCGATCAATTCACTGTGTTTCACCCGCCATGAGATTGAGGTTAGGAAGTCAAGATAGTGACTCTAAACGAGCGCTTCTCGGGAGGCAACCCGAGCTAGTAGCTTTCTTTTCGTAATTTTAGTTTGATTTTTCTTAGTTTAGCCTAGCTTTTCTCTAACCAATCTCTATCTAGTGTTTTGTGGATTTTTGGTGTTGTGTATTCTTCAAGGTTGTGTAGGATTTGAGGAAAAAAAAATATATAAATGGAAATATGGAGAAAGAAGTTGCAAGAGGATGGAGTAAAATTGGTGACCCGAACACCCCACATCGAGCCCAGGTAAGTCGGGCCCGACACAGGGACGTCGGTCCGACCCGATCGGACCGAGTGGAATGCCATTTTTACCCTTTGACCTAATTTTTCCCTTTCCCCCATTAAATACCATCCCCCACCTACCTACCATCTTCATATTAACCACCATTCCTAAAATACAACCCATCTCCCTCACACTCTCAAAATCGGCCCCCTCCTCTCACCATACTCGATCCACCCATCCTCCCTTTCTTCATCTCGAATCCAATCACGAAAAAGCCTCCCTAGACCGATTCCAAAGAGAAATTTCGAGTTCAATCTCGTTCTTCATCCCCCATCTCGATCTAGGTTGAGAAAGTTTGAGTTCTAAGTTGTTTGTTTGTTTAAAAGTCCAATACTCTTCAAATCCGGTATGTGTTACTCGATCTCTACCTATTTCCTTGGAGATTTTGTGCTTTCATTGCATAGATTGAGTAATGCCATGTTTGATTGAGAGTTTGAGCTTGAGCATCAATGGTGGATTTGCATGATTTGTGAAATTGAGCTTCAAAGTTGTTTATGCATGCTTGGATCCATTTAGAACTTCGATTAGGGATGTTTGATGGTTGAATTTGAAATTTAAGTGCATGATAGAGTGATTTGGGTTGATTTGAGGTAGGAGTCGAAGCATGCACTAGGTCGAGATCGACGTGCCCAGGTAAGTCGGGCCCGAGTTGTGGAAGTCGGTCCATCAAGTCGGACCGAGGTTGAGGAAGTGTCGGGCCCGACATAGGTTGGAAGTCGATCCATGTTGCTTTTTCTCTCTTCTTGTGATATCATGTGGATTCATGTGTTTCATTGTTGGCTATAGCTTAATCATGATGTAGTATGATCATTTGCTTAGCCATTGTTAGAAGATATCCATGATGATTCATGTTGGATTATGGTGCATGTGTGTTTAGAGACTAAGTATGGGGTTCCCTTGTGTTGATGTGTTGTTGTGTGTTGATGAGTGCTTGTGTTGAGTTGTATGGAGTTTATCTTGGACCCTTTTTTTTGGTTGGATGTGTGTAGGTACCATGGAGACTAGAGCTTCATCATCTCATGCGTAAAGGCCAAAGAAGAAGTCCAAGAAGTAAAGAAAAGAGCCAAAGTTGGATGATGTTTACTTGGAGGATGATGAGCAAGTTGAGAGTTATGCAAGGTATATGGAGCTTAAGCATCACACAAGGTGGCTTGATTGGGAAACCGTGAGGAAGATGGACATGGATCAAGCTCTTCCAAGCTGCTACTCCCACATCGGTCTCAATGGGATGCTAAGGTGGGACAACACCCACTATCCCGCCCTCACCTCGGAATTCATGGCCACTTTTGAATGCACTTATGATAATATGGAGGATGAGGAAGGGGTGATCACCTTCCAATTGGGCAATGAGGACCACAATCTCTCTCTTAGGGACTTGGCTACCTACTTCGGGTTTCCATGTCCAAGAGAAGAGACCGACGTCGACAACGAGAAGGTGAACCAAGTGTGGCGGCATGTGGCCGGGAAGAGCGAGATGAGAAAGGGCGCCACCACAACCAAGATTGCTAGCCCTCTTTTTCGGGTCATGGTGCGAGTTTTGGGATGTGCAATCTATGCTCGTCATGAGTTGAACAAGCCGATGAAGGAAGATATTATGTTGCTACATGAGATGCGCTTCCACACCGAGAAGCCCATGAACCTTGCATGGGAGTGGGTCAGGATGGTGCGAGACTTCCAAAGCTCCTCTTGGATCTACTTCGGCGGGATGATAGCAAGGCTAGCCGTGCGTCTAGGAGTCGACCTTAACAAGTATTCTCCGGCTCCAAATGGTGTTGAGTATATGAACATGAAGTATTTCAAGAAGGCCAAAATCATCAAGGATAAGCTTTACATGACTTCTTTGGCCCCTCACTCGAACTATGATGGTGTGTCCATCCGGTTGGTGCCCAACCTCTATGATCTTTCTCGGTATCACAATTGGTACCAAGTGTGGGCCGGCAAGCCACACTCATTTGGTGACCCCGAAGGTGCAAGAGAGGGGCGGCGACAACAACCTCAACACATTCGGTTTACCTCCCCTCCATCTTCACCGGATTTCAACCAAGATAACTTTGTGTTTGCACCTCGTGGGGAAGACATGGACGTCGATCAAGAGCAAAATGAAGAAGATGAGCGCTTCCAAGGTTTGATGGCCAACCTCCGAGCCACGCACCAAGCTCTAACATTGGCGGACCGAGGTACACATGGCGTCGGGCCCGACTTCCATCAACGTCGGTCCGGTGCCTTCTATGGTGATGAGGTCCCGAGGCACTATGAGCATGGAGAGGGGAGTGGTACGAGGCAAGAACAAGCTCAAGGTGGCGGTTATGAAGGCTACGCCCAATGGTATGGTCCGGGAATGGTGTTTCCCGAGCGACAACAAACGGTCGACATGTCCTTCTTGGCCAACCAAATGGCCCATCTTCAACTTCAACAAGAGAATGTTCTTCAAGAGGTCCATCAAGTGAATCTTCAACAACAATACATGTACCAACAACAACAACAATTGCTTCAACAACAAGGTGCTTTCCAAGATAGCCAAGAAGAGATGAACCGAGCCCTCGGCTACACTAGGCGAGAGGTGGAGGAGCTTAGAGAGGTGGAGGACCAAAGGTGGCGGGTCCAAGATAGCTTCAACACATGGATGAGCGGGAACTTCCCTTCCCGTGAGGACCAATGGACGCGCCCGGATCCTCAACTCCAACCACCACCACAAGACTTCTACCAAGAGCAAGTGTACGAGAGGGAGCGGCAAGCGAGACTCCAAAGAGGACGTAGGCGTGACAACCCCTTCGACTGATCCTAGACATGCCATTGAAGAATAAAGAAATTATGAGCTCTTTGAACTCTTCTCTCTTGCTTTTAAGTTTTGGTTTCCTTGTTTGATGGGGACATCAAAATTTTAAGTATGGGGTGGGGGTAAGTGTGTTCATGATTTCACTTGCTTGTGTGTGTTTGTTATTTTGAGGATATTTGGTTTTCGGTTTCTAGTTTGTGTTTGGGATGTTTGTTTCTTGGTTTGTGGTTTGATGAATGACATGGATGATTGATTTGGTTTTGAATGGATGAGTCTTTTGTGGATATTTGAAGATATTTGGTTTCCATATCCTACCATGAAGTGAATCCTTTGTTTGTAGCCCCGTTTTAGCCTAGGCCTTTGTTTGAAACTCCTCAAAAATATTATTCCTAGCCTTATATGACTTGACCCTTATGGGATTGGACTTTAGAAGAGAGGTTTGGATTGTATTTGAAGAGTTGAGATTCTCTTTGGTTTAAGGGCAAAGAATGGTGTTATGAATCATGTGGGTAGTGCATCTTTGTTGTACAAAAAGAAAATGAAGAAGAAGAAAGAAAGAAAGAAAGAAAATGTTGGAAATGGGTCCGACCGAGTTACAAGCCACATCGGGCCCGATGTCATAAGAAAGTCGGTCCCGTGGAGAAAGTGTGGAAAATCCAACAAAAAGCCTAAGAGCAAAGACAAAGTGGAATGTTAAATGAAATTTTGGGTTGAAAGGAAAAATGTTAAGTCTTTTGGATGAATGTGAAATTGATTGTGGAATTTTGGTGAAGTTGGTGAGAGTTTAGGTTGTTCAATCCCCATTGTAAGCACCACAAGACCAAATAATTCCCACCTTGAGAAATACCAAAAGCCCCATTACAACCCGGCCGAATGGAACCTCTTTGAGGACCTCCATTGAGCCAAGTTCGAAATTCTTTGTGTACTTTGTATTAGGCATCTCTAGGTGGAGGATTTGGTGATATTAGCTTCAATAGTTGTCCTTACTTGCATGATTTTTGAGCTTGAGTGTTCATTGCTAAACCCATACACATGATGAGCGATACACATTCACATATCCCTAAAGTGAGGCTTAGTTGCATTGACTCTATTCCTTGGAACACTTAATCATGTGTGATGATGTAATCTTGCTTGAATATCAATCACTTGTGCTTAAATGTGTTTTCATACGAGGCTTTACTTGAAAATTATGTTTCGGTCTTGCTTACATTGTTATTGCTTGAGGACAAGCAAGTTTAAGTATGGGGTATTTTGATGTCTCTTTATTTGGTGGTGTTTTTATATATGATTTCCTTTGTAAATATGTTTCTTTTTCCCCTTTTCTTGAGTGTTTTGTTCCTTTTTAGCTTAGTTCCCGTGTTTCTATGAGATTCGGAGACTATGCGCGTTTTATGTGTTTTGCAGGTGTTTTGGCATGGATCAAGGGTCGTTTTGAAGGAGACTCGGAACTTGGAGCAAGGCCCGAGCTTAAGAGGGAAAGAGAGGAGCAAGCCATGAAGAAGAACAAGAGAAAAGCCAACAAGAAGAAGGTGGAACGAGGTCTGGATCGAGCTGGAACCAACGCCGGACCCGAGGTGAATTTTCGACCTCGGACCGACTTGCCCAGTAAGTCGGGCCCGAGGTTGCTCCGTGTCGGTCCGAGTCGGTCGCTGACTGCTTGGGCTCCAAGGCACAAAATTGTAAACTGCCACTTTTGCCCCTCATCTATAAAGGCTCTCTTGTCGTCTAATTGGAGGAGGTTCACACACAATTAAGAGAGGTTCCCACACTTAGCAAGGAAACAACCCTCAAAAACTCTCAAGAGGATACTTGGAGAGCAAGGAGGAAGGAGAGGAGAAGGAGAAGAGAGGGAATCGGCCTAGGAGAGGAGATTTCTAGGAGATTTGATAGGTTTGGTTGATAGATTAGCTTTGCCTTGTTTTGATTTTGTGGATTTGGAAACCTTTGATTGGAGTTTGTGGATTGCTTTTGATTTGTGAATGAAACTTTGCTTTGGTTTGAGATTGATGATGTCGATTGCTTTGCTTTGTGATTTGTTTACTTTCTTTGTTTGCCATATGGAGTAGATCTCCTTGATCTTGGGTTATGGGGGAAAACTCTAGCTAGGTTTGGGCTAGAAACCCCAATTCCATAAGCCTTGAGTGCTTGATCTAGGAACCCACTCTACATAGAGCTACAATTCCTTACGAAAGTAAGGAATCAAGGCTTGTGATTGGCAAAGTAGCGAAAGTGAACATTTGTCCATCTCAAGACCTTGCTTCGAAGGGGATTTCCCCAATGATCGATGTGTAGAAGTGGTTGGAACGAGGGTGAAAGCACTCGATCCTATTCCGATCATCACTTATTGCTTGAATTGGGGTGGAAAAGCCTTAATCTACTAGAGAAGGAACCCAAAAGCCCAAGATCTACTTTCAATCTTTGAGTTCGACAAACCCAGCTACATCGGGCCCGACTTGCTCTACGTCGGTCCCGACTTCCCTCTTGTCGCCAACATCGGGCCCGACGTGACACTTGTGTCGGTCCCGACTGTTCCCTTTGTTTTCCTTCGTTTTAAGTTCTCCTTTCCAGCTTTCTAGTGTCTAGGAACCTCAATCGAGTAGATTTCCCGAGCGTTTGACACCCACCACGTGCTACAACGGGGTCGGGTTATAAATTGTATCTCTAGACCCTCGCATTCCCGAGCGATCAACTTTCATCTTCCATATAGAATTATGGAGAATTCTGTATTGGTGTTGTCGTAGAACCATTTACGGAAAGTGGCTATGATTGGAAGCCAGACTCGTGAAGAGATAGGAGGAGGAAAGGAATTTGAGACATGAGGTAATACGTTTGTTCTATGGTGGACATTTGATTCCCTAGAGATGGGAATGGATTCCGAGAAGGATCCAGAGTAAGATTAGGTGAAGATTCCTAAAGTTGAACCGGTTCTAGACCAAGTTCTCAATGAATTCCTATTCTCTCTTGAGAGTCTGATTTGGGTGTACCCTCGTCGTTTCTTCCATGTTATTAGGAAACTTCTTGTGAGATTTTGAAGTTAAGTATTGTACTTCATAAAGACTTTCTAGATTGAAGGTTTCCTATTTTAAGCTCGTATGATGGAAGATTTCAAGTTATGAATTTTGTTTATAAACGTCATGATTCAAAGTTATGTGAAAGAAATTGTTAATTCCTTTTCTTGAAATGTGAAAGCTCAAGTATTGTCTTTAAAAAAGAAATTTTAAAGTGAGTTTCTTTAAAGGGTAACGGTTTTCTGGAGTATATTCTTATAGGAATTTCTGAATTTTGAAATTCGAGTATCAATAGAAGTTTGGAGTTGGAACCTTTACTTCTCAACGTTGAGATTTGGAAAATCTTATGAGTCTTGAGTGATTCTAAAAAGATCAGTATGGATCATGAGGTGATATAAGAGAATCTTAAAAACAAAAGGATTTTCTTTGGAAACTTTCTTCAACAACTATGTTTGTGACTCGATAGTATAGAATCCTGGATATTCTGTACTTTTCTTTGCTCAGTTGGAAGTTAAAGAGCTTTGAAGTGCTCAAGTGTTGGATCAATTAAATTGTTAAACTATTGGAAAATGCAATTCAATTTTTAACTTGATAGTGTTCAAACTCGGATTTTCATATATGTTGTTATCCTTTGAGTTAAGAGGATTGAGAATCCTAAATGGAATGTGAATTTATTATGGTATAGTAAGAAAGAAAGGAAGAATGCTGGTTTAGTCTAAGTTGTGAACAAGTGGTTAATCATCAAGGTTGTTGTGAATAAGGTTGATTGGTTAAAATGGATTGAACAGGTAAAAGTTCATCAGTAATGTGTTTATGTTCAATTAACTACTTGGCACAAGTGTTAATTGATTACATGAGTTGTTGATATCCCGATGATTAACCTACGTGACAATGTTATGAGAATTTCGTTGTATGATACCCATCTCGGGATAATGAGAAGAGACTTGAGGTCTATAATTGACCAATAAAGGAATCATCAATAAAATTTTCTAAATTGCCAATGGTATTGACTTATATTTCTTTAAGGATGGAAATGATAAAGTTCAGTTTTGAGAAGATCGTGCAAGGAAGAATATTGGCATGTTGCCTTTGATATTTTAATCGGTTGGGAGAAAAATATCAATCATTATTGTGGTCAATAAGGCTTAGCCCTTATCGCTGAAAAATAATTTCAATTGTGTTTGGATTTTGAAGATTTTATATCTGTCAAATCTAATGCCTAAGGTGGTACTGGTGAAATTGTTAAGCTGTCGGTAAGCTTCCTAACCATAAGCTCTTCCTTTGCAATGTGGTTTGAAGTTAAATTAATGAAAAGGTATATGCAATCTCCTTATGGTTAATTGAGAAGACCAGAATGATGGATAAGTCTAGTTTGTTTACCAATGTTGAATTGGGATAGGTTCAAGAATATTTTGTTTGGCCATGTGCATTCATTCTTCTGCTAAAAGAGATTGGAACTTAAAGGAATTTCCTTATATGTAGAGAGACATAAGGATTGGATGTCTTGAATTAGATGCAGAGTTTGGAAATTTACTTATTGTGTTGAAATTGAAATGAAGATTAAGTTGTAGAAGGACCGTTGTTCTGCAAATGGATGATCTCAAGCATTGAATTTTGGTAATATATCATTGTTACATCACTTTAAAGTAGTATGTCAAGGAGGCATACAAGTTGAGAATGATTGAAGAAGAATCTTTGCTATGAGTATGAAGATGTCGGAATCACATTTTCCCTAAGGTTTGCAAGTAAGTGGATTGGAGTGATCAACTCTTTTATTGAACTTGTGAAGTTAAGTTGGGTTTAGACTGAGTAAATCAGGCAGAGATTACTCAATACAATGGATTATAGAAAAGTTTAGCAGTATGTCTAATTAAGAAAAGTCAAGGTATGTCATCAAGTTCTATCTTGAGGAAGGAATGAAATATTACATTCGAAAGGAAATGTAGTACGCATAAGTGAATTGGATTGTCTTAGGTCCTTTGAGGCTCAGTTTTGATTCGAAACTTTGGTCAAGTTGGTAAGGCCAGCTAATGTGCAAATGTAAGCACAGAACTAGGGCAAAGCATCAGTAGCATCATGAAATTAAGGTCAACAATTTTATTTGATGCATTGACCTCACACGCCCGTTTCCTCATAAAGTAGCTAATGTGCATATGTCGAGTTTCCTGTCAAGCTGTCATGAAGTAAGGAATATTTGAAATTGTCTTGTGATTTTCTCTTTTGAGAAAAATCTTAGGACTTTGTAGAATTCTGGTATGAATTGTTTTTAAAAAAAAAGAAGTATCGAGTTGATATACGGGATTTATGAGTAAATGTTTTTACGGTTTTCATGGTGGTGAGTAAGAATGTGATTTGTCTTCCATCTTGATCACATGGTAAGGCAAGATTATATGTCTTATTCCTATGAGAATGCAGTAAAGGATTATGTTTATTTTATCTCCCCATCCTGATCACATGGTGGAATAAGATCACATAATTCCTTGGGTTTTAAAAAAATAGTTTCTAGTATGATTTGACAATCATATAAGTTTTGCAATTATATGAGTTTTGCAAGTATAGTTGGTTGAGATGAAAAGATGCAAGCTTTCTTTTGCATTATAGCAATTTCTATATTTAGTATCTGGTATAACTCTTTTGAGTTAGTATATACTTGGTACCCTATACCATTTAAGGAGTATGGTTAAATTCCCAAAACAGTTCGATTATAAGTAAAGAAAGTTGGTAAGATTCTTTACAAATCTGTGTTGATCTTTGAAGATCATGGAGTAACTCTGTACTTCTCTAAAAGTTTGGGATTGTTTTCAGTCAACGATTATTGGAATTCTCTAAGCAGTTTGCTAGTAGTTCATCTTGGTTGACGACATGACCTAAGAAAGTCATTGCCTTTTTAGCGGAATTGTCTTTGAAAGTAAATTGATATGGACTCCTGGAATGGAACCCTTTCTAAGGAATGATATTTTAGTAATCCTTTCCCTAGAATAAAGGATATACTAATGTTTGGTCCATTAGTTACTATTGCTTTCATGTTGCTTTGAAGATTTAAATCTCTTTGAGAAGAGATGGTCAAGTAAGGACTTTAAGCAGAACTCCAATGGGTCTAGAGTTTGGATATGTAAATTAGTATTGATATTCAATCTCAGCCTGACAAGTTGTTGGATATAGAGAGTGAACACGTGAGGATATGTTTTTAATCCTAAGAGTTAAGTTGCTCAACAAGTCAGAATGTTAAGTGAAGTCTAAACAGTTCTTTGATGAAAAAGACTGAAAATTGTCAATGGAGACAATTTTGTTGGAAATTCTTGGACTAAAGGTATTATTGTCCAATATGTTGGTATAGTAATGCGTAAGAGTGTAGTTTGAAGTAGTTAAGAGAGATAACTGCTTTTGAATGTCAGTATGCCCAAGCTGAGTTTTGATTGCGAAAAGGATGTAAGGGATTGACAAGATAGGTTATTATCTTGTCATGTGTTGGATAAATCTCATATTCTTGGTGAAGGTAATACTGGGATTTTATCTCAAAAAGGAAATTGAGTAAGGATTTTAAATAATCCTTGTAAAGAAACTAATTTGAGAAGGACTAAAGGTTTAGTTTGGATGACAACAAGGTTGTGTGAATCCCCTAGGTTTTTATTCAAAATTTGTTGATCAGATCAAGGAAAAGTGGTATGGGAAAGTAATATTATTTAAGATCACTGGGAAAGATCAAGAAGGTAAGACACCAGAAATTGTTATTTAAGACCATGGATTGATTGATTTCAAGACTGTTCATGTGTATCTGTTGTTGATGAGCTTTGGAAGCTTATTTCAAGGGAAGCATAGTTATTTGCTTAATTAGTTCATCCTGGAACAAGTAAATGTATAAGGATTTAAGATAAAACTTTTGATGGATTGACATTAAGCGAAATGTCACCGAGTTCGTTTCGATATGTTTAGTTTGCCTGGAAGTCTTGATTGAGCATAGAAAACCAAACAAAATGTTATAGTCTCTTCCTGTTTCAGAATGGAAGTGGGAAGATGTTACAATGGATTCTTGTCATTAGTCATTCAAGACTTAAAGAAAGAAAGATGCATATGGAGGTTGTTAATAAACTCACCTAGAGTGTTCTTTTTAATGCAATTAAGCTGACTTAAAGAGTATAGAAGTTAGCTGAGGTGTTCATGCATGAAGGCTTTCATCTTCATAGAAATCCGAAGATTATTATCTCTGGTTGAGATGGATGGTTCATGTCAATGTTTTGAAAAGAGTGACATCAAGCTTTATGGAGTGAACTGAATGTTAGCGTTGGCTTCCCTCGTTAAACTGATGAGTAATGAAAAGAAACAAATTCAAACTCTCGAGGATATGTATCATGGATTCCACAAGAGTTGGAATGGTAGTTTGAGTTTGAGTGAATTCACATACAAGAATTTTGATTTCACGATAAAGAAAATGACTCTTCTGAGGCTTGGTAAGGCTGGAAGTGTTGGTTGTCAATTTGTTGGAATGACAATGCTGATAAGGTTCTTCATGGGCTAGACTTGGCCATGAGACCAACAATTGATATCGCACTAACATGTTCAAGGGTGCTAGCTGCTCAAAAGCGACAACATTTGTATGTTGTGCTAAAGCGAGAGCATGTTAACTTCATTGTAAAGAACGACGTTTTTGTTCTAATATTCGCCTTGAAAGGCATATTCTACTGGGGAATGCGAGACAACGTAGATGCTCACTATGTTAGATCTGTTGAGATACTGGAAAGTGTTGGATCGTAAACCGTTAGCAAAGAGCTTGGGAACTGGCTGTTAAGCTGTTCCCAAGGCAGCGGAAGTAAATTAAGAGCAAGTATTAAAAGCAGTAAAGAACACAGTTCCCTTATAAAGGAACCCCACTACAACCAACTAGTTGTGTGGGTAAACCTCTACCTCCACTTGGAGGATTTTGAATGACTTACTTATATTGATTGCTTTGTTCCTTAGTTACAACAGCTGGATCCACACTTCTCTGTTCCTACGAGTTCTACCTAACTCTAGCAACACTAGTAATCCTCTCCACTGAGTTCCTAAGCTCACAACAACAAAATACAAGTAACTCAAACCTTACACTGACTTCTCAGTTCCCTTGCCCCTGGGAACTTCAGCTTCACCGTCGTCGAGATCACACACTCCCCGGCAGGGACTTCTCTTCTTCTTCTTTCTCTTTTCTATGGTATGGGTATTTGTGAGTTCTGCGAGAAGTACTCAATCCGAGTACTATTCATTTGGCTTTATAGACCAGGTGTGCTTGGGCAATCGCGTCTTTCAATTGTGTCCAAAATGCCCTTTGCTTGATGCCCATGTTGTAATTTCTTCACATGTGACTTTGGTTTGAACTAGGTCAACTTCTTGAATCAATCGGACCGTTTGATCATTCGTGACAGTCTGATCCTCAGACTGTTCCTTCGGGCTGTCCAAGACAGAATCCCGCGATCTGCGCTGAACGGTCGTTGTGCTCACATGTGAGTTCCCATGTTATGGGAACTGTCTTCTTCAGAGTTCCCTTGAGGAAAACTCTTCATCGTGTAAACTGTGTTCTCTTGATCATTCCCGGGAGTTCCCATTTTATGGGAACTTTCCTCTTCAGAGTTCCCTTGATGGAAACTCTGCATTGTGAGCTTCTGTGGCTTTTGGTCATTCATGGGAGTTCTTGGCTGTACATGCGTTCCTTAGAAATACTTGAACAAATCACATTAGTTCCTCATGGTGTTTGTCATTATCAAAACTTGGAGAATGGCATCGTTGATCCGTTGTTTAGAACTAGAGGTCCCAACAACGTCCCAACAATTTCCCCCTTTTTGATGATGACAAACCCATCACAAAATAAGCAAGTATTTCAATGAATGATATGCAAATGAGTTCCTAAGGATGATTCTGGGGAGCCACTTCGATTAAAAACACTTAGATCTTACTTAGCTTTTTATGCAATTGTTCCCCCTTAGCTTATGCATGTGCTGTGATAACTTAAACTTGTAACTCATCTCGCATTTTTTGTCTTTCCCCCTTTTGACATCATCGAAAACAAGCAATGCAATTAAAAGGAAGAAAAGGAACACGCATTCAAATTAAAGGCCAATTCATTACTTAAGAGAATATGTACAAGGAAATTTAAGTAACATAATTTGGTGGGAGCAAGTGAGGCTAAGGAAGAAAGAAGGGAAGATCATGGGCTTTGTGGGAACAGGACATCACACATGTGGGTCAAGACCTTGACGAACTTGTCTTGGCCTTTAGCAATCTGTTCATGGTCTCGTGCTATCTTGTCAAGAGTGTTGGCAATGTGAAGCAACACTTGAGAGTTCCCATCTCCACCAGACTCCAGTTGAGCCGATTCCTCCACAGGCTCTGAGTGCCTCATCTTCTAGACCACTGAGATGTCCAGTTCCCTTCCAATCATAATTTCTTCCCTAGAGGCGTCGTAAAGACCCTCTTTTTTTATAAGCTTCTTGATGAGCCCAGAGTAGTGAAGGGAATGGGACTTGGACGCCATACACTTCTCCATATGCCCTAGTATGATTCTGGGAAGGTTGATTGGCTTCTTGAGGAGGAAGTGATAGAGGATGATGGCATCGGGGATGTTGACGACCAGACGCTTCTCCTGGCGAGGGATCACCATATTTATGATGAATTGATGAGCAAGCTTGGCGATGAGGGACAGATGGTGAGTCGAAGGCACTTTGGTGGGAACTCGACCCTCAAATATGGTGTTGTACACCTCGGCGCTGTTCAACTCTCCCCATATTTTCTGAGGTAGATCATGAAATCCCTGAACCGGGACCTGAAGCTGAAGGCGGATAGTGGACGTGGTGAAGATGAACTCGTCGCCTTCGTGGGAGAGAGTTCCCTGGGTGCCGTCTTTGTGGATTACAAAGTTGTTGTAGAAATGACACACCTGTGAGGGATCTACACTCACGTCTTCCTTGCATATATGCTCCTAGCCTTAGGCCTTGATCAGGTCCCAGAGTTCCCCCAGTCCATTTGCGATGAGCATCTCTTCAGAAACTATAAGAGGGGGGAGAAGCTTGCGAGGGGGTTCAGCCGCAGGTCCCTTTCCCTTTTTTGTTGTGCTCTTTGAAGTGTTCCCCTTTGAGACCGTTCTTGGTCCTTTCTGCTGAGGGGCTTCAGCCGCTTCGATCATCAGCACGCGTTCCCTTGGCTGATGGGAACTCTCGGACACCACCATTTGGTGTCAAGGTGTTGGGTTCCTAGCGGGCTCCTTATGATACGTGATCGCCTCGGATTACTCCTCAGAAACCTCGTATATGACCCACACAAGTCCCGATCTTGCCAGCAATTATGATTCCAACCTACAAAAGCTTTCAACTTCAGATTCCTTGTTGCGCAAGTAAGAGAATTTCGAAATTGAATGGAGTCAAATCTGGTTTGAACACTTAAGATTGAATCAAAAGGGATAGTTCAATTGGATTGGCTCTAACGCTAAATCCAATTGATGAACTAGTTTGATCTTTAACAATCAAGACTAGAACTAATCAATTGATCAATTTGAAGGAACAAACTGAATTAAACTCAAAAACAAAGAGAGAGAAGTCGGTGATGATGATGATCGATCAATGCAGAAATCAAAGCTCTCACAAATATATTTTTGGGCCCAAGAGATAGATTAAACCAATTTGGGTTTAATCTCTCTCAAGCTGATTTTTATTAATGAAACTGAAAAGTATTTATAGAGAATACAAAAGCTAATACTTGGGGAGCAAGGAAGGGGGGTGGCCGGCCCTAGATGGGGAGAATGAGCCTCCTTTGCTTGCTTCCCAAGATATAATAATATCTAAATAAATCTAACTAGATTCCCTTAAATAAAATAAATCATGGCTGATTTATTTATTTAAGGAAATAATCCTAACAAACTCAAAATATCTCTAACAAACTAAAAATATCTCTAACAACCAAGAGAGAGAAGATCAACCAACTAACATAAGCCTATTGGCTGATTTCTCTACATTATTAAAATAAATAGAAATTGTTCATAATAAAATAAATAAGATATTTTCTTTAATTTAGAATGGTCAAGTCAAAGGGTTGACTTTGACCCATATACCAATTCATCTCACCCGGTCACTTACTAAATTCAGCCCTAAAGTGAGACAAATTAATACATGTTTCTAAATAAAGAAATAGTGATTTTCGGCCCTCATATAATCAATCCATGGAATCCGGGCTCAATTGATGTCGAATGCACGAGACCCACTTCGCCTTGCTAGGCTCTTCAATAACCGCTGCCAATCGAACCCACTTCGCCTTGATGTCGAATGCACGAGACCCACTTCGCCTTGAGCAATCTTCTTAGCTCGACTTCTTGTGATTGGTCCGTCAGAAGGCACTCGAATCAACTCATCGACGTCGGTTTGAGACATGGCAGGCATGGGCCTTGTACTTCATGGATTTCCTTTCCAAGTGCATCTTCGTCCTCTCATGTAGCTTCTTCACAAACTCAGCCCTCTTGTTAGCTTCAAAACTCTCTTTTCCCTTGTATGGCTGAGGCGTCATATCCATCGGTGTCCTCGGATTCAGCCCATAAACAACCTCAAAAGGGGTCATCTTTGTGGCTGAATGGATTGACCTGTTATAAGCAAACTCCACAAAAGGCAACACATCTTCCCAATGTTTGAGGTTAGCTTTAAGCATAGTTCTAAGTAAAACCCCTAACGTTCGATTAGTAACTTCCGTTTGCCCATCAGTTTGTGGGTGACATGAGGTAGAAATCAACAATTTAGTTCCCAATTTAGACCATAGACTCTTCCAAAAATAACTCAAAAATTTAGCATCACGATTTGAAACAATAGAACAAGGAATGCCATGCAATCTAACAATTTCCCTAAAGAACAAATCAGCAATATGCACAGCATCATCAGTCGTGTGACATGGAATAAAGTGAGCCATTTTGGAAAATCTATCTACCACTACAAAGATAGAATCTCTACCCTTCCTAGTTCTAGGCAAACCTACAATGAAATCCATAGAAATGTCTTCCCAAGGTGAACTAGGAATGGGTAAAGGCTAGTACAAACCATGGGGGTGAAGTCTAGACTTAGCTTTAGCACAAACAACACAACTCTTGACAAATCTCAGCACATAATTACTCATTTTAGGCCAATAGTAGTGTTCTTTTAAACCTTCTAAAGTCTTTTCTAAACCCCTATGTCCTCTTGATTCATGAACCTCTTTAGTTAGAAGCCTACGTATACTAGATGAAGGAATGCACAATTTTCCCGCTTTAAACAAGTATCCATCATCAATAAAGTAGGTATCTATTTCACCCCTAGACATGCAATTCTTATAGATTTCAGCAAAGTGAGGATCACTAGCATATAATTCCCTAATCATTGCAAATCCAAGGATCTTAACATCACATTGGTTCAAGAGTACATACCTCCGAGAAAGGGCGTTAGCTACCAGATTCTCCTTGCCTTTCTTATGTTTCACAACATAAGGGAAAGTCTCCATAAATTCAACCCATCTTGCATGTCGCCTGCTGAGTCTGGATTGGTCTTTCAAGTACTTCAAGGCCTCATGATCAGAATGGATTACAAACTCTTTAGGCCACAAATAATGAGACCAAGTTTTCAAAACCCTAATTAAAGCATACAACTCTTTATCATAAGTAGGGTAATTCAACTCAGCCCCACTAAGCTTTTCACTAAAGTAAGCAATGGGTTTCTTGTCTTGCAAGAGCACGCCTCCTATGCCATGTCCAGAAGCGTCCACCTCTATCTCGAATGCCTTGGAGAAGTCAGGGAGTTGAAGCACTGGGGCGTGGCATAATTTGTCCTTCAAAGTGTTGAAGGCATTCTCTTGTTGCTCCCTCCATTTAAAGGTTGTATCCTTCTTTGTAAGCTCGTGGAGGGGGGCTGCAATTGTGCTAAAATCACGCACAAATCTCCTGTAGAAGCCAGCCAAGCCGAGAAATGATCTGACCATTGTTGGTGTAGTCGGTTGGGGCCATTCTTTGATTGTCTTGATCTTGTCTTCATCTACCTTCAATCCACCTTTAGACACAACAAAACCAAGAAAAATGGTAGACTCCGAGCAAAAAGAACACTTTTTCAAGTTAACATAAAGCTTTTCTAACCTTAAAGTGTCCAAAACAGCCCTAAGATGATCTACATGTCCATGCATGGTTTTGCTATAGATTAAGATATCATCAAAGTAGACTACAACAAATCTGCCTAAGTATCTTCTTAAAACACGGTTCATAAGCCTCATAAAAGTACTAGGTGCATTAGTTAATCCAATAGGCATTACTAACCATTCATATAAGCCATACTTAGTTTTAAAGGCAGTTTTCCATTCATCCCCTTCCCTCATCCTAATTTGATGGTACCCACTTCTTAAATCAATCTTAGAAAAGAAATTATCACCATGCAATTCATCAAGCATATCATCTAATCTAGGGAGGGGATGATGGTACTTAACTGTTATTTGGTTGATCGCTCTACAATCAAAACACATTCTCCATGTGCCATCCTTCTTTGGCACCAAAATCACCGGAACCGCGCATGGGCTGAGGGATTCACGCACATAGCCTTTGTCCATGAGATCTTGCACTTGTCTTTGAAGCTCAGCGGTCTGTTCTGGACTTGCTCTATAGGCTGCACGGTTTGGTAAAGAAGCGTCGGGCACCAAATCGATTTGATGCTCAATGCCTCTAATTGGTGGAAGGCCTTCTGGCAACTCTTCAGTCATCACATCTTCAAACTCCTGTAATAGGTCCGGTAGACACTTTGGAAGATGTGAAATGTCTTGACTAATAAGAAGTATCTCTTTCCTCATAAGAAGTAAGCAATAAGAGTTAGGGAAAGAAATACTAGACTGAGTCACAAGAGAGCGCTTTTCTACACTGCCTTTCAAGCCGATTTTTGGCTCTTTCTATAGGCGTTCGTTTTCTAGATTTGTACCTCTCTATGAAGTGCTCCCAAAATTTGAGCCAAAACGCTCGAGTGGATTGGGAGATAGCCCCGTTTTCGTCCCAGATGCACTACTGGTAGTGTTGCTCGGCACTTTGGACGTTTTAGGGGGATTTTCTCGGCGTTTTTCGTCCCCAACAGTAGCTCCACCTGTGTTTGATTTTGTCCCAAAATTTGAGCCAGAACGCTCGGGTGGAGACTGGGAAACGCCGCTTGGCTTTGTCGATGCGTCGGGCGCCGAACGCCGGGCCGCAACTTTGGCCGTTGAATCAGCCTCTTCTTTCTCTTCCTTGGCACGCCTAAGTGCCCTAGCTTGATCTTGACGTACCTGATCTTATAAAACTTGTTGAGGAGACAAGGATAGAAGAGAAACTCTCCTCCCATCATAGTTAAAGGAATAGGTGTTTAACATGCCATCATAAATCACTCTCCTATCAAATAACCATGGTCTTCCTAACAAGATATGAGTGCATTCCATGTTTACTACATCACACATAATGTCATCAACATAAGTACCAATAGCAACACGGACTAAACACTGATGGGTGACAAGATTAGGACCTTCTGAATCATTAATTCCATTGAGACCATAACTAGTAGCCCTAGGTTGGGTTTTTAATTGCAAGTGATCAACTACCTTAGCATTAATAATGTTACAGCAGCTACCACTATCAATTATCATGCATAACACTTGATTCTTTACTGTACACCTAGTATGAAAAATGTTTTCCCTTTGATCTAGCCTAGGTGTTTCTTGTAAAGTAAGAGTACGCATTGTTACCAAAGTTAGAGGCTGTTCGGTGCAATCTGGATCAATGGCCTCTACTCCCTCCTCTTCTTATCCATTGTTGTCCTCCTCCACTTGATTTGGAGGTATATCTTCATCACTCACATATCCTCCATTGGTGGTGAGAAGCACTTGCTTTAGATTTGGACAATCCTTGGCATAATGACCTCTTCCTTGACACTTGTAGCACACTAAATCACGTGCTCTAGGCTGGTTTGGAGGTCCATTGGTGGGACGCCTTTGGCCTTGAAAACCTGTTGGTTTAGGTGGTCTAGAAGCTCCCTTTTGTTGCATAGAAGGGTTAGAAGAAAAAGAGTTGGAATTTGAACTAGGATTAGACCCATACCTTTTTGGAGCATTCCAAGCTTCCTTCTTCTTCCTTTGATGCTGCTTATAGAGTAGTTGGGCTGAATGTACTAAGGCATTGAGATCCTTGATTTGTTGAATCTCCAATGTGTCTTGAATGCTTTGATTCAGTCCAGCCATGAATTGGGTCCTTAGAGACCGTTGGGAATGATGAATTCCCGCTTTAAAACTCAGATCCTCTAGCTCATTGAAGTACTCAATTGGAGACTTGGTGCCTTGTTTGCAAGTTACAACTTTCAATCTCATGTGCTCGGTATGCTCTTCAGGCACATATTTCTTCCTCATTACAAACTTCAGCTGGCCCCAAGTTTCAATTGGTGGTAAGGCCTTTCTAATTCGATCCTCCTTCATTCTAAACCACCAATTTCTAGCGGTCCCAATAAAGTGGATGACAATAACAACAACTTTCTCCCATTCTTCATAACCCATGTGATCTAGAATGAAATTTGTAGCCTGTTCCCACTCTAGATACTTCTCCGGATTAAGCTCTCCATTGAATGGCTCTATCTTGATCTTTATATCACGTTTCCCAATCTGATTTACAGCTTGGTTAACGTTGTTGTTGTTGTTCGACCTTTGTACTCATTAGGCTGGTGGGAGATCCTCTACAACCTCAGCTCTGATACCACTTGATACGTGATCGCCTCGGATTACTCCTCAGAAACCTCGTATATGACCCACACAAGTCCCGATCTTGCCAGCAATTATGATTCCAACCTACAAAAGCTTTCAACTTTAGATTCCTTGTTGCGCAAGTAAGAGAATTTTGAAATTGAATGGAGTCAAATCTGGTTTGAACACTTAAGATTGAATCAAAAGGGATAGTTCAATTGGATTGGCTCTAACGCTAAATCCAATTGATGAACTAGTTTGATCTTTAACAATCAAGACTAGAACTAATCAATTGATCAATTTGAAGGAACAAACTGAATTAAACTCAAAAACAAAGAGAGAGAAGTCGGTAATGATGATGATCGATCAATGAAGAAATCAAAGCTCTCACAAATATATTTTTGGGCCCAAGAGATAGATTAAACCAATTTGGGTTTAATCTCTCTCAAGCTGATTTTTATTAATGAAACTGAAAAGTATTTATAGAGAATACAAAAGCTAATACTTGGGGAGCAAGGAAGGGGGGTAGCCGGCCCTAGATGGGGAGAATGAGCCTCCTTTGCTTGCTTCCCAAGATATAATAATATCTAAATAAATCTAACTAGATTCCCTTAAATAAAATAAATCATATATGATTTATTTATTTAAGGAAATAATCCTAACAAACTCAAAATATCTCTAACAAACTCAAAATATCTCTAACAACCAGGAGAGAGAAGATCAACCAGGAGAGAGAAGATCAACCAACTAACATAAGCCTATTGGCTGATTTCTCTACATTATTAAAATAAATAGAAATTGTTCATAATAAAATAAATAAGATATTTTCTTTAATTTAGAATGGTCAAGTCAAAGGGTTGACTTTGACCCATATACCAATTCATCTCACCCGGTCACTTACTAAATTCAGCCCTAAAGTGAGACAAATTAATACATGTTTCTAAATAAAGAAATAGTGATTTTCGGCCCTCATATAATCAATCCATGGAATCCGGGCTCAATTGATGTCGAATGCACGAGACCCACTTCGCCTTGCTAGGCTCTTCAATAACCGCTGCCAATCGAACCAAGATCGTTGTTGTGCCTTGAGCAATCTTCTTAGCTCGACTTCTTGTGATTGGTCCGTCAGAAGGCACTCGAATCAACTCATCGACGTCGGTTTGAGATATGGCAGGCTTCACTGCATCACCTTAGCAGCTGGAGCATCTTCGTCTTCTTCGACCTCCTCACTGGAGGTCCCTTCTTCCTCGGAGGAGCTCGAGCTTGAGCCCTCCTTGTCATCTTCAGGATGACATGTACTTGCCCCAGCACCAACAGCCGGTGTTGGGTTCTCTTGCTCCATGGGCTCTTCAGGAGCCACCTTTTCCAGGGACGAGGTCCCCTTTCCAGTTGTCGATGCGGGGACCGCGTTGAGCTCTTCCTCGACATCCTTGACCTGGGCCTCCTCCTCGACAGTTCCCATGATGAGAGGAGGAGGGTCCTTGGTCATTTTTCCGATGACAACAGAGAGAGGAAGGTCATCGTCGTCCGAAGTGAGGATGACGGCAGTTTTGGAGGGAGAGGGAGAGGGAATTTTTGTGGTAGTTTGGGATGTTGTGGAAGAGGGAAGAGGAGAGGAGAGAGGAGTGGATATTTGTGTAGAAGGGGGAAGAGGGGTGGATACGGGAACCTGGGGAGTAGGGGTCCTAGAGGCAGGAGTTTGAGCGATAGACGTGTGTATGGATGAGGAAGGAGGGGAAGGAGTTTTGTGGGGTGGAGGTGGAGTTTCCTTCGTTGTGGGAACAGAAGGAGGTGGTGGAGGTGGAGTTCCCGTCGTTGTGGGAACATAGGGAGGTGGTGGAGGAGTCTTTTGTTTTGGGGGAAGAGTTTTGGGAGGTCCCTCAATCATAGTATGAGAGAGGGAAGAAGAAGTGAGTTGGCTCTGGGATTGGGAGGTCCTAGAGTCCGAATGGAAGACGAAGGGTAGTTTGGGTATACAAGAACTGTCCTTGGAGCAGTTCAAGTAGTCGTCAATCGTGAAGAAGGATTTCTTTCTGGGCTCTGAGTATTCAGAGGCCTCAGAGTGTTTACGCTTTTTGGATTGTGAGGGATCTTTGGAGTGTTTGGATTTTTTGGAATGTTTGGATTTTGAGGGGTCTTTGGATGAATGGAATTTTTTGGATGAATGGTGGTGTTTGGATTTTCTGGGCTTCTCGTTTAGAGAAGGACGAGCATCTCCGAAACTGTCAAGGATGACAATACCGGAGGAGACGTTGGTGGAGGAAGGAGGAGGAAGAGATTCAGAGGAGGTGACAGAAGAGGAGGTCCAGGCCAAAGTTTGGTCGGCCGGAGGAGGAGGTGGTAAGAAAGGGCTTACTTGGTTGTAGAGCCCTCCGATGAGGACATCTTTCATGACTGGATCTGATTCTTTCTCAATCTCGTTTAATTTCGAGACGAAGAGGGTTCTAGGATTTTCAAGAACCCAGGCTTTAATCTCGGTGAAGGTGTGTTGTGCGGCCATTTTGAAGGAATTTTGGGAAGAGAGAAGGTTTTGGAGGTTTCTTGAAAAAGAGAGTGAAAGGGATGTGGAGAAGAAGAATGACAGAGGTGGAAGATGGAATAAGATCCCAAAAATAGCAAACAAGGGTTTTAAGGAGAGAAGGGGCGAAGGGTAGAAAGGGAAGTGGGAAAACCTCGATAACCGTTGCCCAATGAACGTGGGGGCATCGTTTCAACTTCCGTATCACGCCTCTTGACATGCGTCACGATCTCTAGGGAAGCCCTTTCAAAATTAGAATACTTGGCCCTTAACGCTTCAGAGTTTCTGACACAAAATCTTGTTTCCCAAGTGACAGTTCATCTTCTCAGAGGAGTCAGCGTTCCCTTGTTTGTGTGTCCCAGGTCCCATGATCGTATTAAGGTTAGGGAGAGTGAAGTGGTGAGGGAAACTTCACACTCATCCTTTTGTGGGGCTAGGGAACTCAAAGGGAACCAGACAATTTACGACTCGATAAAGGAGTAAACATTTTGGCTCATGAGAAGCGTTTGTCTGGTCCCTGGCTTAGGGTAGGTTATATGATCAACCGTCATAGTGGCTTGTAAGGAGGGATAAAGGGAACTCTGGTTGATCATGTAGGGCCAAAAGAAATAAAGTTCCCTTGTACACATTTATCTTTAGACTAGTAATCATGGCAAAGTGAAAGCAATAAATCCAAGTTCCCTATCATGCATTCTTAGAAAAACTAGTCAGGCATTGAGGGAGAGACAAACAGGGACCTGTTTAGTTTAGAGTAATCATCCCTAGAAGCATTCGAAAACGCTGGTAGGGACCTTTGTCTAAAGCTTTGGTGAGAATGTTCGCAATTTGCTCTTCAGTTCTACAGTGTTCCATCAAGATGTTCCCACATTCAACATTGTCACGTAGAAAATGATGCCTTATATCTATATGCTTAGTCCTAGAATGATGCACAGGATTTTTGGAAATGTTTATGGCACTAGTATTATCACAAAGTATGGGAACTGGGCCAAAAGACATACCGTAATCCTGGAGTTATGCCTTAAGCCATAGAACTTGGGAACAACAAGATGCGGTAGCCACATATTCTGCTTCAGCTGTGGAGAGTGCCACTGAGTTTTTCTTTTTAGATCCTCATGAATCCAAGCATGACCCTAGGAACTGGGCCATTCCTGATGTGCTCTTTCTATCAACCGAGTGCCCTGCAAAATCCGCATTTGTGTATGCAATGAGCTCAAGGGAACTGTTCCTTGGATACCAAAGGCACAAGTTATCGTTCCCTTTGAGATACCTGAAAATCCTCTTCACCTCTTTCAGGTGTGATTCCATAGGGTTAGCTTGGAAACGATCACAAAGACATACGAAGAACATGATATCAGGTCTACTAGCTGTTAAGGCCATCTCCAACAGCTTCCCCAAACTGTTGGAAAATGTGCATTTGGAGAATTTTACCCATTTTTTTAGCCCCAACAGCTTCCCTATCCAATTCTCTATAATGGAGAATTCTCCAAAAGATTCAAGTATGTTCCCTATATTTAGAGAATTCTCCAAATAAATTTGGAGAACGCATTAATTAAAAGTGTATACATGGAAACTTGTGATTGGTTATATGAAATTTTATAAGAAAATTATATATAAATAAAACTAATAAATATAAGATTATCTAAAATGAAGAAGCTGTTGGAGTTAAAGTAAATTTTATTTGGAAAATATGACTTTTGGCTCCTCATTTAGGAGAAAATTATAGGGAAACTGTTGGAGATGGCCTAAGTAGAGAAGGGACCCAATCATACCTCGATAGTTCCTTTGGTCCACACTTATACCTGTTTCATCCGCATTGAGCCTTGAATTTGGTGAGATGGGGGTGTCGATGGGCTTGGAGTGTTCCATCCCATACTTCACGAGCATTTCCTTGATGTATTTCTGTTCATGAATCTTTGTTCCCTCCTTAGTTTGAGATATTTGAAGTCCCAAGAAGAACGTGAGTTCCCCAATGAGACTCATCTCAAACTCACTGCTCATGAGGTCCTTAAATTTCTCTACAAGAGTTTCGTTAGTTGCTCCAAAAACAATGTCATCAGCATATACTTGCACAATCAAAATGTCTTTAGACTCTTTCTTTAAAAACAAAGTCTTGTCTATGGAATCTCGAAGGTATCCATGGGACAAGAGGAATTGAGCAAACCTGTCATACCAAGCTCGGGTCCTCTCCAGGAAGTAAACATGGTTGGGTAGCTTCTCATCTTCTAATCCTGGGGGTTGGGCCACATATACTTCTTCCTTGAGATGTTCGTTGAGGAAGGCTGTTTTCACATCCATTTGATAGAGCTTGAATCCCTTGTGAGCAGCATAGGCAATTAGGAGTCGGATGGCCTCGATCCTGGCGACTGGTGCGAAAGTCTCTTCATAATCAATTCCTTCCTCTTGCTTGTAGCCTTGTGCCACCAGTTTGGCCTTGTTCCTTGCTACAACTCTAGTATCATCGATCTTGTTTCTAAAGACCCATCGAGTTCCTATGATGTTCTTGTTCTTGGGCCTAGGAACTAGCTTCCAAACTTTGTTCCTCTCGAATTGGTGGAGATCCTCTTGCATAGCTTGGATCCAATCTGGCTCCTTCAAGGCTTCTTTGATATTTTTGGGTTCCACCATTGAAACAAATGCGTTAAAAGCACAAAAATTATTGAGAGAGGAACGAGTTTGTACACCTTTATCATAAGGGGAGATGATGTTCTCAATGGGGTGGTCCTTCCTTTATTGAAAGTTTCTTGTACGAGTGGGTTCCCTTGCACTTGTGTCATCTTCAGTAGAGACTTCCTTTTCATGGGAACACTCGTCTTCAGCTTCTTCATTGAGTGTTTCTTCAGAAATTTCTGGCAAGATCCCTCTTTGTTCCCCCTGATCACTTGATTCTGGCAAGGTATTGTCTTGGAGAACAAGAGAGTTGGAGGTGTCTTGTAGTTCTTCTGAGGAGGGAACTTCGAGGGAGATTTGATCAGTGAAAGTTGGATCTCCTTCGTTGTTCCCGGGTTGTGGAATGTTACTTGCACTTGGATAGTCTTCATCTCTCTTCCTTGGCTCATCATCGTCATCATCATCGCTTTCTTGTCTGACCAGTTTGAACAGAGTTCCCTTCCCTTGGGTCTCTGTTCCCATCTTTACAGATTTCTCGTTGAAGATGACATGGATGCTTTCTTCTATCTTCTTGGTCCTCTTGTTATAGACCCTGTAAGCCTTGCTTTGTGATGAGTATCCCAGGAAGATCCCTTCATCGCTTCTAGGATCAAATTTTCCAAGGTTGTCTTTGCCATTGTTGTGGACAAAGCATGTGCATCCAAAGGTCCATAGGTGGGAGATGTTTGGTTTTCTCCCTTTGATGAGCTCGTAGGACGTCTTCTTGATCATAGGCCTTGTCATGGCTCGGTTCAGGATGTACGTAGTTGTGTCGATGGCTTCATCCCAGAAATACTCAGGAACTCCGCTTTCAAGCATCATGGTCCTGGCCATGTCCTCAAAGGTCCTGTTCTTTCTCTCGACCACTCCGTTTTGCTGAGGAGTGCGAGGGGCTAAGAAGTTGTGAGAGGTCCCATGTTTGTCACAGAAGTTAAGGAACTCTGAGTTTTGAAACTCAGTTCCATGGTCAGACCTGATGGCTTTCAGCTTTAGCCCCATGCTTACTTCTGTTCTTTTGATGAAGGTCTCGAACTCTTCAAAAGCTTGTGATTTTTCCTTCAAGAAAATAACCCAGGTGAATCTAGAAAAATCATCAATTAAGACATACATATACCTTTTTTCACCATAGCTGGTTGTTCGCATGGGACCACAGAGATCTATGTGAATTAGCTCTAAAGGCCTGGTTGTGCTCACCACCTTTCTGGGTTTGAACGAGTTCCTAGTCTGTTTCCCTCGAACGCATGCTTCACACATTTGGACTCCTTCGAGATTGATCCGTGGAAGACCGATGACCAGATCCTGTAGATAGAGCTTCGGGATTTGATTGGCACCCGCATGTCCTAGTCTTCGGTGCCAGAGTTCCGTGTCATCATGGGAATTCGCAAGACACAACTTCATTGGTGGTTCAAATTCTGTATCTACTACATAAACGTTGTTGTGCCTTCTTCCTCTCAGAATCACTTTGTTGGTCTTTTTGTTGATAACTAAGCATTCTTCTAAGTCGAAGGTGACAACGTTGTTCCCTTGATCACACATCTGGGCAACACTTAAGAGATTGTATCCCAGATCTTTCACCAAATTGACATTGCTGACTTTGATTGATCTATTTAGCAACACTTCTCCTTTTCCACTTACTTCTCCCTTGTTTTTATTGCCAAATGAGACGTGGCCTCCATCGGCATGAGTGTGGAGTGAGATGAGGATATCTTTGTTTCCGGTCATATGGTTCGAGCATCCACTATCTATGAACCATGCATTGTTCCCTCTCACTGCCACCTACAAGGTAAAGTTAGTGTTTTGAGACCCAGGCAAGATGACTCTTGCCAGGTCCCTTGCAAGGGAAAATATTCTCATTTAAAACATAGTCAGCGATGTTGATATCATGAGTGATTTGAGAGTTGGAGTTCCTTTGGTGATTAGCATGATGTTTTTGTTTGTTCAGGAACTCACGGTTTCTGAGGGTTTGGGCTCTCTTCTTGGGACATGCTTCCTTGTAGTGCCCGTGAGCACCATAGTTCTAGCACGTTTTATAGTATTCTCCCAAGTAGTATTTTGGATGTGGTCTCTGGATTCTGTTCCTATCCATGGTTTCCTTATTGTACACCCGTGACCCGTTTCCCTTAGCAATTTGGACATAAAGTCTATGTCCAGTGTTCCCAGTGTAATAATCTTTCTCACCACCTTTCCCACTCTTTAGGATCCTGATTTTTCTCCTCGAGATGAGCATTTTTTTGTTTCTCACATTGGAGTTCTAAGGCCCTACACTCATGGATTTCATGTTCACTCAGGGGTGACTTCCCGTTCTTTGGGCTCTCAGTTTTGTATCCTATGCCGTGTTTGGCTGGGACAAACTTGATTTGGGAACTAGAGGCTTCAAGATGTTCGGGAGTCTTACTCAGGTTTTATAAGAGAGTGTTCTCATCTTTTTCTAGAGTTTTGATTTCATTTTCTAGATCTACGATGTGAGACACATGGGACTTGAGTTTTTCGAGAAGGGATATGCAGTTGGGACAGGGTTCAAGACCAACTAATTGAGCATTTATGTGTTCCTGTTTTTCCAACTTGTTTTGCAGTTTTATATTATCTTTGACAAGACTTGAGAGAATTTTCAACAGCTTAGGTTTTTCATAGTTATTCAAAGAAGCAAGAACAGTTTCAGTGGTTACCTCACTGGGTTGTTCCCTAGTGGTTTCTCGTATGGTCATTCCGCACATGTCTGGGAGTGCCCATGACTCGGGATCTTCGTCCTCACCATCGCTCCAGGTGGCGATGTAGGCCTTTTTCCCTTGCTTCCGGTCGTCCGTTCCCTGTGGGCATTCCTTAGCGAAGTGTCCTTTTTTGTTGCACTTGTAACATGTGACATCCGAGAGGTCCTTCTCTGCGGGTTTTCTTTGGGAACTCTGTCCTTTTCCCCAGTTCCCACTGTTCTTTTTGATCTTCCCTTTGTAGAAGTTCCGAAGAGCCTTTGTTACGAGAACTAGCTCCTCATCCTCTTCTTCTTCGGAGTATTCGTGTTGTTCTTGAGTTGATTTGAGCATCTTCTCAATTTCGAGTGCGATCCCTCGATGTGCTCGCGTCTGTTCCTTATCATCGATCTTTCTCTTCTCGTGTCCCACTAGCTTTCCAAACACTTGATGGAGCATGAGAGTTCTATTTTCCGGATTCTCCTTGAACATTGTTCTCTCGTTTGCCCATTCTCCAGTCAATCCGTTGAAGAGCTGTTGAACCTTCATCTTATGGGTAATTTCTTCTTTGGTGATAACCAAGCCTTCCATTTTGGTGCAAAGTCCTTCAAATCGGGACTGATAGCTATCGACAGACTCTCCCATCTCCATTTGGAAGTTGTAGAACTCCCTTTTTGCATTCATCTGAAGATCTTCTCGGACATCTGAGTTCCCAACGTGCATTTGTTGGATGGCTTCCCACATTTCCTTAGCTGTGTCAAGATATGCTACCCTGTCACAGTCTTGTACGCACATGGACCTCTTCAGGTACTGTTTGGCCTTGTAGTTGGCCTCCATACAAATGTATTCGTTGGGTCCCCATTTGGTGAGGTCGTTGACTATAGCTGGATCAATTTCGAAGTTCCCTCTCTCGATAACACACCAGGCTTGGTAGTCCTGGCCATGCATCAAATCCTTCATGTCGCGTTGCCAGCTTTCGAATCTTCCTGTAATAAGCCTCAGAGGCTTACTAGTGTTGTTCCCTATCTGAGTATGTTCCTGAGCCATTTGATACCTACGATGCTAACACAAATCTAGAGTAAACCCGCTCTGATACCAATTATTGGATCGTAAACTGTTAGCAAAGAGCTTGGGAACTGGTTGTTAAGCTGTTCCCAAGGCAGCGGAAGTAAATTAAGCGCAAGTATTAAAAGCAGTGAAGAATGCAGTTCCCTTATAGAGGAACCCCACTACAACCAACTAGTTGTGTGGGTAAACCTCTATGTCCGCTTGGAGGATTTGGAATGACTTATATTGATTGCTTTGTTCCTTAGTTACAACAGTCGGATCCACACTTCTCTGTTCCTACGAGTTCTACCTAACTCTAGCAACACTAGTGAATCCTCTCAACTGAGTTCCTAAGCTCACAACAACAAAATACAAGTAACTCAATCCTTACGATGACTTCTCAGTTCCCTTGCCCTTGGGAACTTCGGCTTCACCGTCGTCGAGATCACACACTCGCCGGCGGGGACTTCTCTTCTTCTTCTTTCTCTTTTCTCTGGTATGGGTATTTGTGAGTTCTGGGAGAAGTACTCAAGCCGAGTACTATTCATTTGGTTTTATAGACCAGGTGTGCTTGGGCAATCGCGTCTTTCAATTGTGTCCAAAATGCCCTTTGCTTGATGCCCAAGTTGTACTTTCTTCACATGTGACTTTGGTTTGAACTAGGTCAACTTCTTGAATCAATCGGACCGTTGGATCATTCGTGATAGTCTGATCCTCAGACTGCTCCTTCGGGCTATCCAAGACAGAATCCCGCGATCTACGTTGAACGGTCGTTGTCCTCACATGTGAGTTCCCATGTTATCGGAACTGTCTTCTTCAGAGTTCCCTTGAGGGAAACTCTTCATCGTGTAAACTGTGTTCTCTTGATCATTCTCTGGAGTTCCTATTTTATGGGAACTTTCCTCTTCAGAGTTCCCTTGATGGAAACTCTGCATTGTGAGCTTTTGTGGATTTTGGTCATTCATGGGAGTTCTTGGCTGTACCTGTAATATCCGTATTCTTTTTAGGTCGCATAAGTAGGAAAAGAATATTTGGTAGTTAAAGTCGATTTAATACCTAGCTACTAATTAGCTTATCTATTTGCTAACTTATTAAATTGGTCATATTAACTAATTAAATTTGTCATATTTAATCTTAATTCTATCTAATTAAGATCTATCCTTTATAACCAAAATTTTTTTTACCATCCAATTCAGTAGCTAGAAAAATTTATCTAAATCAAAAATTGGTTATCCAAATCTTGCCTTGACTATCTAAATTGAACCAACCACCCCTCGGATAAAACCCAAATACGTGTTTTACCGAAGCTCCAAACAAGATTTGTTCCCTGTCAGTGTAGAAATACAGAAGTTAAATAAATCTATTTTGGAGCGATCATCGAAGTCGACCAGAGCATAATCGATCAAATACCGCACCACTATCGGTGGAATTCAGTTCTCGAAGGCCGTCTGGCACCCCTATTTCCGGTGAGTCCTCGTCGTCACCACTAACTTTTTTTTTCCCCTGTTTTCTTTCTTTCCTTCTGTCGAGCACTATCGGAGATGGGATCCGAGTGATGGGGTCGTTGTAGGGGGACGGTGAGGGCGGGGAGAGGCAGTGAACTGGCGATAGGCGGTCGAGGTCGAGGAAGCGAGTCAGCGGGTCGCAGGGTTAGGTGGTGCTGGTGGGAGGGGTGTTTCGAGCAAAGAATTGCAGAGACCGAATCCTGATATCAGCCGGCGGTGAGGCACGCTTGAATCGTGGTAGTCGTGATCGATCCCGATTTGCAGGTTAGGCGAAGGGGCTTCGGCGCGAGATTGAAGGAAAGGGGAGTCGGGCTCGTTGCAGGACCGCCGATGAGGGAAGGAGTCGAGTCGGAGGGGCGCGAACAGGAGCGGCAAGGGAGGCTCGACGTCGTTATTCATGATTGCCGTCGGTTGCAGGTCGATGCGTAGCGAGGGGGATGACCGTAACCAGGGGACGGCGTTCGCGAGAAGTGCTGTCGTTAGGTTGAAGAAGAGGAAGAGTGTGGGGCCGCAGGGTTTGGTCAAATGCTTTGGATCAAACTTTGTTTGGTTGGGTCAAATGGACCGATCAACAGGCGGAATGGGGAGGGAGATGGGCCTCGTGAATTCAGCCCAAAAGTGGGTGGGAATTGTTGGCAATTCTTTTGCTGATTTGGGCTGGGAAATTCGGGTGAATGGGCCTAGAAATTGGGTTGATTGGTTCCTTATTGTTAAAGTGGTTAGTTGGGTTGGGTGAATTAGATTGTTGGGTTGGGATAAATTTTATAAGGGGCTAATTAGCACATTTTAATATTTATTAATTAGAATTTTCGTAATAAAAGCTAGGTATATCGGCTTGTATTTAAGTTAATTTTTCCCTTCCTAATTCTTTAGGGAATCGTTCCGTTTGAGATCGTAGTTCCGTCTTTCCGAGGATCCTTCGTTCGAGGTAAGTCGTTTTTCGACTTGCTCGGTTCTTTTCTCCCTTGTTAGACTGCGTATCGATATTGTAGGACGGGTTTTGGGAACTAGTCCCGAATACCTTTTAAATTGTTTTGAGCTCCTTGTGTGTTGTGTGCGTTAATGATTTTAAATGTGTTTTATCGGAAATTATTTTGGAACGTTTTCTCTGTGTTGGTACCGTTTCCAAAACGGCCCATCGTAGCTGGTGTTGAGGAAGTGTTGGCTACTTTCACCCGTGTGACTGGGAAAATCGTGCTCCTTTCAATACGAAAATTATTATCTGTGTGTTTTTGGCAAGTGCTCCAGTGGAGGCTTAGCCAGGGGTTAGAAGGGAGATTGTGAAGTGCAGTGGGAGGGCCTGCCTCTGCACTCGGCTCGGTGATGAGCGCCTTGGAAGTCGGATTGCGGAAAAGGAGGAATTGCTTTGCTATGGATTGTGATTGTAAATGCGTATGTGGCTCTGGGTGACTGATATAACTAGTTTAGGTATTGGCCTTTAGAGTTATGATTGCGATTGTGGATTTGTATGCTGACTTTAGATAAATCATTTCAAAGCGTTCTATCAGAGCGACGGAAGTCGGGGGTGTTACAAATTGGTATCGACGGAAGTCGGGGTGTTACAAATTGGTATCAGAGCGAGGTTGACAACAGGGCACAAGGAACTGACCAACAAAGAGTACCCGAGGTCCAACTTACAACCAAAACTGGCCGGTGTTTTCAAATGTTTTTACTGGGTAGACATGTTGCATATAGGGGGGTAGGTGACACGTCGCGACTCCGCCCCATCAGCCGAAGAACCTCACGTAGAATAGTAAGAATTAGGTTGAAAAATAGAATGTTTAAGTTTTTGACTGTGGGACTTTCTATTATAGATGGCCCCACCAACCAGAGCTAGAGCTGCTGAAGCTAACGGAAGAGGCCGCGGAAGAGGCCGCGGTAGAGGCCGAGGAGGAGGCCGTGGCAGGGGTAGAGGAGAGGCCCCTGTAGCAGCTGATCCAGAGGTACAACATGATATCCACCAGGAGGAAGTTGCTGAGAGTCAGGATGTGGCTGTTGCTGTTCATCGAGAGGACAGTGCATCTGTCGCTGGAGGAGGTCTCCCAACAAACGGGGCTCAAGTGGGAGGAGGAGTACCACCAGCAGGATTGGCCCCAGAGGTGACTATTGCAATCCAGCTGCTATTGCAGACTTTGATGGGTACGGGAGCTGCACCGAATCTGAACGCAGTTGCGGGGCAACAAGGAGCTGAGAGGAGGGCACCAGGACCAGATTCTATTTTGGCTGCCCAGCTAGGAGCAGCTCCAACTTCGAGAGGACCAGTGATAGCTGATCATGTGGTCGAACAGAGGAGACAATATCGTGAGCCTCAGCCTGATAAGTGGCTCGCGGAGTTACCGAACTTTGCTAGAGCTCAGGGTTCTGACGTAGAGCTGTGGCTGAGGAGGGTGAAATCTGCGTTGGATTCTATTAAGGCACCGGAGGAGCGGAAGATGTCCTTAGTATAGAGTCTGCTACAGGAGAGCACTTTTGATTGGTGGGAGCTATGTAGGGATCACCCGACTGAGGTTACGTTCGAGGAGTTTGAGAGACAGATTCGAGATCAGTATTGTCCTCCGGTGGTGAAGGCGGCTCGGGAGGCTGCTTTTCGGGATGCTGGACCCAAAAATATCACAGTATCTGAGACTATTCTGAAGTTTCAGCAGGAGTTGACAGCGGTGCCAAATGCTGCCCCTACTGAGGAGTTGAAGATTGCGACCTTTCTGAAAAGGTTGCAACCGCATCTACTCGCTTATGTGTCTGGTCTCCGACTCGCGACATTGGCAGACGTTCAACAGTCTGCTTTGGCTTATGCTATGGCCACGACCCGACAGAGTCAGCTTGAAGTGCATACCACTGGGAGTAAGAGGCAGAAGTTGTCTGCCACGGCAGAACTTAGGAGAGATAGTCATCCCGGCTCTTCTCAGCCGCAACGATCAGGGTTTCAGCCACAGGGTAGTCAAGACCATCGCCTGTCAGAGCTAGTCCACTGGAGGGAAGAGAGAGTGCTTCAACTGTGGAAGTACTGCTTATTTGAGGAGTCAGTGTCCGAAGCCAGTCAGGAGTTGCTTCAGTTGTGGGAAGCCTGGCCATTTGCAGCAGTATTGTACTGTGGGAGCACCTTCACAGGGATCTTCACCGGGAACGGTGAATCACATGCCTCGTCGTCAGCCTCAGCAATTTCAGCAGGCACCGAGCCAGGGCAGAGGACGCGGCGCATGAGTTAGCAACACCGGGGGCAATCAGCCCCGAGTGTTTGAGATGAGGAGGGCCGATGCCCTACACGCGCCGACTACTACAGGTACGATTTGGATTCAGTCTAGACGTATTCACATACTGTTTGATACAGGTGCTACCCATTCTTTTATGTCTTCTGCTTGCGTGGCTAGACTAGGACTGACTTGCACTAAGGGGGTATCTTTTGTTGTGGGGCTGCCTTACGGCAGTAAAGTAAGAGGGAATAAGGAGATTTTACAATGCCCTATTAGAATAGGGAATAGGGATTGGTATGCAGATTTCATTGTAATGCAGTTGTCGCCAGATGATGACGTGATTCTGGGGATGGATTGGATGATACGTTACCGAGCGGTTTTGGATGCACACAGAGGTACAGTTACGGTGACAGCAGATGATGAGACCAGACATGTGTGTCAGGAGTTAGAGCAGGAGGGGCCTGGATCGGTGATTAGTATGGTGAAGGCCGCCAAGTTGCTCAATGACGGATGTGTAGGATATTGGTGTTATGTCCTTCAGGGGGACAAGGCGGAACCGCACATTCAGGACATACCAGTAGTGTGCGAGTTTGAAGACGTTTTTCCTGAGGAACTTCCGGGATTACCTCCTCAGAGAGAGGTGGATTTTTGGATTGAGTTGGAGCCGGGAACAAGGCCAATTTCGAGAGCCCCATATCGCATGGCCCCGATGGAGATGCAGGAGCTGAAGGCACAATTGGAGGAGCTGTTGGAGAAGGGTTACGTACGACCGAGTGCGTCGTCGTGGGGAGCTCCAGTTCTGTTTGTAAAGAAGAAGGATGGTTCTCTCCGATTGTGTATCGATTATCGGGAGTTGAATCGAGTTACCATCAAGAACAAGTATCCGCTGCCACGTATTGATGATTTGCTGGATCAGTTGCAGGGGGCTACTGTGTTCTCCAAAGTGGATTTGAGGTCAGGTTATCACCATCTGAGGATTCGGGAGGAAGATATACCTAAGACGACTTTCCGAACGAGATATGGACATTATGAGTTTGTAGTGATGCCGTCCGGACTGACGAATGCACCCGTTGTATTTATGGAGTAGATGAACCGGGTGTTTATAGACTACTTGGACAGATTTGTAGTAGTGTTCATCGACGATATTTTTATCTACTCTCGGAGTAAGGAGGAGCACGCCGAGCATCTTAGGCTGGTGTTGGGAGTATTGAGACAGCATCGATTGTTTGCTAAGCTGTCCAAGTGTGAGTTCTGGTTGCCTGAAGTTACCTTTTTAGGGCATGTGGTATCTGCTCAGGGAGTTATGGTGGATCCTGCAAAGATTGAAGTTGTAAAAGCATGGGAACCTCCGAAGAATGTGAAGGAGGTGCGGATTTTTCTGGGATTAACAGGGTATTACAGGAGGTTTGTGGAAGGGTTTTCCCGGATACCCAACCACTTACCAACTTGCTTAAGAAGACTACTCGTTTCGAGTGGAACGAAGCTTGCCAGCGGAGTTTTGATGAGCTGAAGAGAAGGTTAACTTCGGCTCCTATATTAGCTCTTCCTCACGGGAATGAGGATTTTGTGATTTACAGTGACGCCTCTGAGATAGGTTTGGGCTGTGTGCTGATGCAGAGAGACAGAGTGATTGCTTGTGCTTCTAGACAGTTGAAGCCTAACGAGCAGAATTACCCTACTCATGATTTGGAGTTGGCAGATGTGGTACATGCTCTGAAGATTTGGCGTCATTACTTGTATGGGAGTACCTGCAAAGTGATGACAGATCATAAGAGCCTCAAGTACATTTTCACTCAGAGGGAGTTGAATATGCGACAGAGGAGATGGCTTGAGTTACTGAAGGATTACGACCTTGAGATCCTTTACCGCCCAGGGAAAGCGAATGTGGTCGCTAATGCCCTTAGCAGAAAGACGCCTCAGGAGAGTATGTTGGCTCATTTGACGGCTCAGCCAGAGTTACAGAGAGAGCTGATGAGGTACGGAATCGAAGTGCAGATTCAGCGTTATCATGGTAGTCTGAAAACCCTAGAATGTCGGCAGTCTTTACTTGAGGAAGTAAGGTAGAAGCAGGAAGACTGCGCGATGATTCACGATTTGAGGCAGAGATTGAGCCGTGGAGAGGCACCCGACTTTGCGGAGAGAGCAGATGGTATTTTGTGTTTACATGGTCGGATTTGTGTGCCTCGAGATGCAAAGTTGAGGCAGAAGATTTTGCAAGAGGCTCATACTACACCTTACTCAATCCACCCCGGGGCGAGTAAGATGTACAAGGATTTGCGACAGTTTTATTGGTGGGATGGCATGAAGCCGGATGTAGCGAGATTCGTCGCTAAATGTCAGGTCTGCCAACAGGTGAAGATCGAGCATCAGAGACCCGGAGGAATGCTTCAGTCACTTCCTATTCCAGAATGGAAATGGGAGGACATCTCCATGGATTTTGTCACCGGTTTGAGACTAAGCAGAGGCCATGATGCCATCTGGGTAGTGGTGGATAGATTGACGAAAACTGCTCGCTTTTTGCCTATCAGGGAGACATGGCAAGTGAGCAAGTTAGTGGAGGTATTTATTAATCAGATAGTTAGGCTGCACGGAGTGCCTAAGACGATTGTATCGGACCGAGATGGGCGTTTTACTTCTAGGTATTGGCAGCAGGTGCATGAGGCTTTAGGGACAAGATTACATTTCACGACTGCTTACCATCCGCAGTCAGACGGTCAGACAGAGAGGACGATTCAGACTCTAGAGGACATGCTGAGGTCCTGCGTATTAGACTGAGGAGGTCAGTGGTCGGATCACTTGGCTTTGGTGGAGTTTGCCTATAATAACAGCTGGCATTCGTCGATTCAGATGGCTCCTTATGAGGCTTTATATGGTCGAAAGTGTAGGACACCGCTGTGTTGGGATGATCCCTCGGATGTAGTAGGATAGAGGCCACAGATGATTGAGGAGACGATCGGGAAAGTGGCCTTAATCAGAGAGAGAATGTTAGCTGCTCAGAGTCGCCAGAAGTCCTATGCAGACAAGAGACGTACACCGTTAGAGTTTGAGGTCGGAGCCCATGTTTGGTTGAGAGTATCGCCTACCCGCGGGGTGAGGAGATTCGGGGTAAAAGGAAAGCTGAGCCCCCGATATATCGGTCCATTCGAGATTCTAGAGAGGGTAGGCGAGGTGGCTTACAGGCTAGCATTGTCGCCTGCTTTGGAGGGAGTGCATCCTGTATTCCACGTTTCACAGCTGAGACAGTATGTTCCGGATCCTAGTCACAGACTGAATTATGAGGATTTGGTGGTAGAACCAGATCACACTTTCCGGGAACAACCACTGAAGATTTTAGATCGACGAATTGAAGAAGCTGCGGAACAAGGAGATTCCTCTGATATTGATCCAGTGGTCTCGAAGGGGAGTCGAGGAGGCCACTTGTGAGACGGAGTCCAGGATGAGTGAGAGTTATCCGGAGATCTACCCGGGTTTAGTAGAGGCGTTTGAGGGGAAGGTTAGCAATTAGTTTGTTTGTTTTCATATTCGATGTTTGCTTCGTGATCCTTGTTTGCTTGACTTGTTGTTTGACTGTTTAATTTTTGTTTGACGTGTGCGTATTTTTTTGACGACCAGTATTGGTTATTATTATTGTTTATCAATTCGGGTTCGAGGACGAACCTTCTTAAGGGGGAGAGGTTGTGAAAACCTCGAATATCTTTTCCTTCGCGTAAAAGTTTCGGGGCGAAACTTTCTTAAGGGGGGTAGTATGTAATATCCGTATTCTTTTTAGGTCGCATAAGTCGGAAAAGAATATTTGGTAGTTAAAGTCGATTTAATACCTAGCTACTAATTAGCTTATCTATTTGCTAACTAATTAAATTGGTCATATTAACTAATTAAATTTGTCAAATTTAATCTTAATTCTATCTAATTAAGATCTATCCTTTATAATCAAAAATTTTTTTACCATCCAAATCAGTAGCTAGAAAAATTTATCTAAATCAAAAATTGGTTATCCAAATCTTGCCTTGACTATCTAAATTGAACCAACCACCCCTCGGATAAAACCCAAAGACGTGTTTTACCGAAGCTCCAAACAAGATTCGTTCCCTGTCAGCGTAGAAATACAAAAGTTAATTTTTTGGAGCGATCATCGAAGTCGACCAGAGCATAATCGATCAAATACCGCACCACTATAGGTGGAATTCCGTTCTCGACGGCCGTCTGGCACCCCTATTTCCGGTGAATCCTCTCTTCACCACTAACTTTTGTTTTTCCCCTGTTTTCTTTCTTTCCTTCTGTCGAGCACTGTCGGGGATGGGATCCGAGTGATGGGGTCGTTGTAGGGGGGACGGTGAGGGCGGGGCGAGGCAGTGAACTGGCGATAGGCGGTCGAGGTCGAGGAAGCGAGTCAGCGGGTCGCGGGGTTAGGTGGTGCAGGCGGGAGGGGTGTTCCGAGCAAAGAATTGCAGAGACCGAATCCTGATATCAGCTGGCGGTGAGGCACGCTCGAATCGTGGTAGTCGTGATCGATCCCGATTTACAGGTTAGGCAAAGGGGCTTCGGCGCGAGATTGAAGGAAAGGGGAGTCGGGCTCGTTGCAGGACCGCCGATGAGGGAAGGAGTCGAGTCGGAGGGGCGCGAACAGGAGCGTCAAGGGAGGCTCGACGTCGTTATTCATGATTGCCGTCTGTTACAGGTCGATGCGTAGCGAGGAGGATGACCGTAACCAGGGGACGGCATTCGCGAGAAGTGCTGTCGTTAGGTTGAAGAAGACGAAGAGTGTGGGGCCGCAGGGTTTGGTCAAATGCTTTGGATCAAACTTTGTTTGGTTGGGTCAAATGGACCGGTCAACAGGCGGAATGGGGAGGGAGATGGGCCTCGTGAATTCAGCCCAAAAGTGGGTGGGAATTGTTGGCAATTCTTTTGCTGATTTGGGCTGGGAAATTCGGGTGAATGGGCCCAGAAATTGGGTTGATTGGTTCCTTATTGTTAAAGTGGTTAGTTGGGTTGGGTGAATTAGATTGTTGGGTTGGGATAAATTTTATAAGGGGCTAATTAGCACATTTTAATATTTATTAATTAGAATTTTCGTAATAAAAGCTAGGTATATCGGATTGTATTTAAGTTAATTTTTCCCTTCCTAATTCTTTAGGGAATCGTTCTGTTTGAGATCGTAGTTCCGTCTTTCCGAGGATCCTTCGTTCGAGGTAAGTCGTTTTTCGACTTGCTCGGTTCTTTTCTCCCTTGTTAGACTGCGTATCAATATTGTAGGACGGGTTTTGGGAACTAGTCCCGAATACCTTTTAAATTCTTTTGAGCTCCTTGTGTGTTGTGTGCGTTAATGATTTTAAATGTGTTTTATCGGAAATTATTTTGGAACGTTTTCTCTGTGTTGGTACCGTTTCCGACACGGCCCATCGTAGCTGGTGTTGAGGAAGTGTTGGCTACTTTGACCCGTGTGATTGGGAAAATCGTGTCCCTTTCAATACGAAAATTATTATCTGTGTGTTTTTGGCAAGTGCTCTAGTGGAGGCTTAGCCAGGGGTTAGAAGGGAGATTGTGAAGTGGAGTGGGAGGGCATGCCTCTGCACTCGGCGCGGTGATGAGCGCCTTGGAAGTCGGATTGCGGAAAAGGAGGAATTGCTTTGCTATGGATTGTGATTGTAAATGCGTATGTGGCTCTGGGTGACTGATATAACTAATTTAGGTATTGGCCTTTAGAGTTATGATTGCGATTGTGGATTTGTATGCTGACTTTAGATAAATGATTTCAAAGCGTTCTATAATTTCCGTACTCTTTCTAGCTTGGTAGATTAGACGCTGACCATTCGGGGAACATTTTTCAGTTCCAGGTATGAATCAGGGAGCCGTGCAGGCACCGAGGCAAGATGGCGGGCCGGAGCGGTAAAGAGCGCGTGTCATAGTGGGATTGGTTTATATTAGTTTATCTATAATAGTTAGAATATTGATTTTAATAATTGTTAGACAGAGCTAGTACAATGTTTTGGTTATTATTGTTTTGTTCGGATAGTTCAGTTCAGTAGGCGTTGTGACGTATTGGAATATTTATGATTTCGGGGATTCATGCATGATTATGTTTTCTAAGTTTTAATTAAAGGGGCTACTACAAACTTCTGTATAGGTTTGTAGTGGTTGTGTCTATATGTTTGTGCTATCCTTCTTTGTGATCTGAGTTCTCCTTGGTTTCGAGGAAAAAACCATTTTTAAGGGTGTACTAATGTAATAACTGCCGTTTTTGAGGATATTTTTGAATTTTTCTCGTATATCCTTTTAACCTCTTTGTCCGTTTTAACGCTTAATCCAATATTTTTATTGGAATTTAAATCCTAGAAAATTGTTGATGATATCCTAAAATCACAAAGAAATGATTTTATGGATCGGTGTGAATTCTAGGATTTTTCGGTGGAAAAAGAATATTTATTGGATAAGCCGTCTTTTTAATTATGTAACGGAAAGGACTTAATATGCGAAACGGAAGCATAAAAATTGAAGGTAGCATGATAAAATCATGGAAAATTGATTTTATTGGTCTCCATAATTTACATGAAGTTTTTCGTTTAGTGAGTTTTTCCACCCGATGTACATAATTTTACCGCTTTAACGCGAGTCCCGTTCCGAGACGAGAAATTTCATTAGGCCGAGGTTACTTACATAATTGGGAAGGATTCTCCACGGCATGTCTATCTTCTTGTCTCATCAAGTCTATCATTTCTTTTGTTCAAAACAAAGTAAGGTGGAGAGAGCTTGGACGACAACGACGGACTTCGGGAGTTCATTCTTCATCGTCGGCTACATCTTCTTCCTCACCTCCATCTTCCACCTCCATCTTCATCTCCTACCTCACCTCTTCTTCTTCATCATCTTGGGCTGCTGCTGCTGCCATGTTCATGGAAGGAGAGGAATCAAGGACGAGACATGCTCGGGGAGAAGGACGTCTTCACCGCCGGTCTTCTCTTCTAGCCTCGCCAAGCGGCGTCGCCGGCGACTGTTAGCCTCTCCAACCACCGCCGGCTACATCTTGTTCCTCACCTCCATCTTCCACCTCCATCTTCATCGCCAGGGGTAGGAGCCGAGTCTCCAATGACCTCTTTATAAAAAAATCTGTATTGGGGGGCGTAGCTTGCTAGCGTATCCCAATATTGGATTCATGACTCACGTCACGCTTCACATTGAAGGAAGACAATGGTGCACTCTAGCTAAGTGCAATTGACACTCGGTTGTTGGCCGAGCATGTATAAATGATCATGGATGAAACAGGCCCTTTGATCTCGGTTGTTGGCCGAATCTCGGTTGTTGGCCGAGCATATATAAATGATCATGGATGAAACAGGCCCTCTGATCTCGGTTGTGGGCCGATCTACGAAAAAAACTATTAAATGGTGCCAGTGCACAGTTTGAAAGTAATGAAAGATTGGTGCGTTAGGCACATTAAAGTATCAAAATGGTTAGTCCAATTGATAACCCTTCTCGCTCCCGGTTATGAATGATTCTTAATCAAACTTTGATTAAGTTAATCTGAAGAGTCGATGGAGGCTTTTCAAGATGTGAGGTGATTAATATGAGTTCCCAACAATTGTTTATGCTTCTTAAGAGAAACCACAAGTGGTGGTGTTCTCTCTCTTGATTATGCGAATCTCCTTCTTATTCTCTATAAGACTGCTAACTGTTGGATCATAATCCGAGTCTATACAACCATAAGAACCAAGTTAGTTTCTCCGCTTGCTAGTCTATCATTAGACGAATCCGTCCTTTTTCTTTTCTTTTATATGGTCGGTTGGTGTCCACCGTTGGTTTACGACACATCAGGTACTTCTTGGAAGTTGATTCAAGAGGCGGATTCAGATGTTTGAAGCTCCAGAAGTTGAAGAAAGGTTTGCAATGGCTATACTTGAGTGAAGATCATGGTTGAACTACTTCAAAGTGAAGCTGAATTTCAGAAATAAGAACTTAATGAAGATTGGATGAAGATTTTGTTTAAATAGAAGGTTGTTCTATTTATTTACTAATTCTTTTTAAGTTAAGGCTTGTATAAGACCTTTTATTCTCTTTTCCGCTATAAAGTTTAAATTAATTTTGCTAGGTTTTGAATGGTTTTATTTACCTTGTTTTAGTTTGTTCAGTCAGTTTAAAGCCTTGGGTAGCTTCGGTTTAGTCTTAATCGGGTTATTGGCGGTAATACCTCCAGGGTAGGAAGGGGGTGTTACAGCTTTTGTAATGCAGAATGTGCTTAATGGCTTGATACTATCCTCATTCTTTATGCTTATGCCTAGATGTCTTTAAAGTTCAGTTCTATTTTCTCCTTTTGCCTTCAAAATGACTTATGATCTGACATTGCATGTCAAGTGTTCGATGAAATGTCCTTGCAAATGTCACTCCTAAATATAGCATTCGATTTCTAGGTTCGACTTTATGCATTTAGTCGATCGGTCTTGACTTTTTAGTGTAGAATGTGTTATTGCCTTGATATTATCCTCATTCGATATGATTATGCGTACATGTCTTTAACGTTCACTTATTTTTTCTCCTTTTTCCTTTAAAATGCCAATTAAGTGTTCGATAAAATGTCCATGTAAATGTCACTCCTAAATGTGGCATTCGGTTTCTAGGTTCGAATTTATGCTTTTATTCGATCGGTCTTGATTTTGTAGTGTTCTTATTGGCTTGTAACTATCCTCATTCTTTATGCTTATGCCTAGATGTCTCTAATGATCACTTGATTTTCTCCTTTTATCTTTATAAATTAACTTGTGATCTAACATTGCAAACCAAGTGTTCGATAAAATATCCATTTAAATGTCACTCCTAAATGTGGCATTCAGTTTCTTGGTTCGAATTCACATTTTTATTAGATCGTTCATGCTTTTTTAGTGCAGAATGTGCTTATTGACTCGATATTATCCTCATTCTTTATGCCTATGCCTTGATGTCTTTAAAGTTCACTTGTTTTTTCACGTTTTGACTTTAAAAATTGATTTCTGATCTAACATTGCACACCAAGTGTTCGATGAAATATCCATCCAAATGTCACTCCTAAATGTGGCATTCGATTTCTAGGTTTGAAGTTATGCTTTTATTCGATCGGTCTTGATTTTGTAGTGCAGAATGTGCTTATTGGCTCTAGACTATCCTCATTCTTTATGCTTATGCCTAGATGTCTTTAAAGTTCACTTGTTTTTTCTCCTTTTGCATTTCAAAATTGACTTGTGATCTAACATTGCACGCCAAGTGTTCGATGAAATGTCCATGTTAATGTCACTCCTAAATGTGGCATTCGGTTTCTAAGTTCGAATTTATGCTTTTATTAGATCTGTCTTGATTTTGTCTTGCCGAATGTGCTTATTGGCTCCATACTATCCTCATTCTTTATGCTTATTCCTATATGTCTTTAAAGTTCACTTGTTTTTTCTCCTTTTGACTTTAAAAATTGACTTGTGATCTAACAATGCACGCCAAATGTTCGATGAAATTTCCATGTAAATGTCACTCCTAATTGTGGCATTCGATTTAAAGGTTCGAATTTATGCTTTTATTCGATCAATCTTGATTTTTTGTGCAGAATGTGTTATTGGTTGATATTATCCTCATTCTTTATGATTATGCCTAGATGTCTTTAAAGCTCACTTTTTTTTTTGCTCGTTTTGACTTAAAAAATTGATTTGTGATCTAACATTGCACGCCAAGTGTTCGATGAAATATCCATGTAAATGTCACTCCTAAATGTGGCATTCGATTTCTAGGTTCGAATTTATGCTTTTATTGGATCAGTCTTGATTTTGTAGTGTAGAATGTGCTTATTGGCTCTATACTATCATGACTCTTTATGCTTATTCCTAGATGTCTCTAATGTTCACTAGTTTTTTCTTCTTTTATCTTTAAAAATTAACTTATCTAACATTGCGCGCGAAGTGTTCGATTAAATGTCCATGTAAATGTCAGTATTAAATGTGGCATTCGATTTCTAGGTTCGAAGTCTTGCTTTTATTAGATCGGCCTTGATTTTGTAGTCCAGAAAATGCTTTTTGGCTCTATACTATCCTCATTATTTATGTTTATGCCTAGATGTCTCTAATATTCACTAGTTTTTTCTCCTTTTATCATTAAAAATTAATTTGTGATCTAACATTGCACGCTAAGTGTTTGATTACATGTCCATGTAAATGTCACTCCCAAATGTGGCATTCGGTTTCAAGGTTCGAAATTATGCTTTTATTCGATCGGTCTTTATTTTGTATTGCAGAATGTGCTTATTGAATTGATACTATCCTCATTTTTTATTCTTATGCCTAGATGTCTTCAAAGTTCACTTGTTTTTTCTCCTTTTTGTTTAAAATGACTTCTAATCTAACATTGCATACCAATTAAGTGTTCGATGAAATATCCATGTAAACGTCACTCCTAAATGTGGCATTCGGTTTCTAGGTTCGAATTTATGCTTTTATTCGTCGGTCTTGATTTTGTAGTGCAGAATGTGCTTATTGGCTTCATTTTATCGTCATTATGCTTATGCGTAGATGGCTTTAAAGTTCAATTGTTTTTTCTCCTTTTGCCTTTAAAAATTGACTTGTGATCTAACATTGCACGCCAAGTGTTCGATGCAATGTTCATGTAAATGTCACTCCTAAATGTGGCATTCGATTTCTAGGTTCGAAGTTATGCTATTATTCGATCAGCCTTGATTTTGTAGTGTAGAATGTGCTTATTGGCTTGATATTATCCTCATTCTTTATGCTTATGCGTATATGGCTTTAAACTTCACTTGTTTTTTCTCCTTTTGCCTTTAAAAATTGACTTGTGATCTAACATTGCGCGTCAAGTGTTCGATGAAATGTCCATGTGAATGTCACTCCTAATTGTGGCATTCGATTTCTAGGTTCGATGTTATGCTTTTATTCGATCGGTCTTCATTTTGTAGTGCAGAATTTGCTTAATGGATTGATACTATGCTCATTCTTTATGCTTATGCCTAGATGTCTTTAAAGTTCAATTCTATTTTCTCCTTAAGCCTTCAAATTGACTTGTGATCTGACATTGCATGCCAAGTGTTCGATGAAATGTCCTTGGAAATGTCACTCCTAAATGTGGCATTCGATTTCTAAGTTCGAAGTTATGCTTTTATTCAATCGGTCTTGCTTTTGTAGTGCAGAATGTGCTTAATGGCTTGATACTATCCTCATTCTTTATGCTTATGCCTAGATGTCTTTAAAGTTCAGTTCTATTTTCTCCTTTTGCCTTCAAAATGACTTGTGATCCGACATTGCATGTCAAGTGTTCGATGAAATGTCCTTGCAAATGTCACTCCTAAATATAGCATTCGATTTCTAGGTTCGAATTTATGCTTTTAGTCGATCGGTCTAGATTTTTTAGTGTAGAATGTGTTATTGCCTTGATATTATCCTCATTCTGTATGATTATGCCTACATGTCTTTAACGTTCACTTATTTTTTGTCCTTGTTCCTTTAAAATGACTTGTGATCTAACATTGCATGACAATTAAGTGTTCGATGAAATGTCCATGTAAATGTCAATCCTAAATATGGCATTCGGTTTCTAGCTTCGAATTTATGCTTTTATTCGATCGGTCGTGATTGTTTAGTGTGCTTATTGGCTTGTAACTATCCTCATTCTTTATGCTTATGCCTAGATGTCTCTAATGATCACTTGATTTTCTCCTTTTATCTTTATAAACTAACTTGTGATCTAACATTGCAAACCAAGTGTTCGATGAAATATCCATGTAAACGTCACTCCTAAATGTGGCATTCGGTTTCTAGGTTCGAATTTATGCTTTTATTCTTCGGTCTTGATTTTGTAGTGCAGAATGTGCTTATTGGCTTCATTTTATCGTCATTATGCTTATGCGTAGATGGCTTTAAAGTTCAATTGTTTTTTCTCCTTTTGCCTTTAAAAATTGACTTGTGATCTAACATTGCACGCCAAGTGTTCGATGCAATGTTCATGTAAATGTCACTCCTAAATGTGGCATTCGATTTCTAGGTTCGAAGTTATGCTTTTATTCGATCAGCCTTGATTTTGTACTGTAGAATGTGCTTATTGGCTTAATATTATCCTCATTCTTTATGCTTATGCGTATATGGCTTTAAAGTTCACTTGTTTTTTCTCCTTTTGCCTTTAAAAATTGACTTGTGATCTAACATTGCGCGTCAAGTGTTCGATGAAATGTCCATGTAAATGTCACTCCTAACTGTGGCATTCGATTTCTAGGTTCGAAGTTATGCTTTTATTCGATCGGTCTTGATTTTGTAGTGCAGAATTTGCTTAATGGATTGATACTATCCTCATTCTTTATGCTTATGCCTAGATGTCTTTAAAGTTCAATTCTATTTTCTCCTTTTGCCTTCAAATTGACTTGTGATCTGACATTGCATGCCAAGTGTTCGATGAAATGTCCTTGGAAATGTCACTCCTAAATGTGGCATTCGATTTCTAAGTTCGAAGTTATGCTTTTATTCAATCGGTCTTGCTTTTGTAGTGCAGAATGTGCTTAATGGCTTGATACTATCCTCATTCTTTATGCTTATGCCTAGATGTCTTTAAAGTTCAGTTCTATTTTATCCTTTTGCCTTCAAAATGACTTGTGATCCGACATTGCATGTCAAGTGTTCGATGAAATGTCCTTGCAAATGTCACTCCTAAATATAGCATTCGATTTCTAGGTTCGAATTTATGCTTTTAGTCGATCGGTCTAGATTTTTTAGTGTAGAATGTGTTATTGCCTTGATATTATCCTCATTCTGTATGATTATGCCTACATGTCTTTAACGTTCACTTATTTTTTGTCCTTTTTCCTTTAAAATGACTTGTGATCTAACATTGCATGCCAATTAAGTGTTCGATCAAATGTCCATGTAAACGTCACTCCTAAATGTGGCATTCGGTTTCTAGGTTCGAATTTATGCTTTTATTCGTCGGTCTTGATTTTGTAGTGCAGAATGTGCTTATTAGCTTCATTTTATCCTCATTATGCTTATGCGTAGATGGCTTTAAAGTTCAATTGTTTTTTCTCCTTTTGCCTTTAAAAATTGAATTATGATCTAACATTGCACGCCAAGTGTTCGATGCAATGTTCATGTAAATGTCACTCCTAAATATGGCATTCGATTTCTAGGTTCGAAGTTATGCTTTTATTCGATCGGCCTTGATTTTGTAGTGTGGAATGTGCTTATTGGCTTGATATTATCCTCATTCTTTATGCTTATGCGTATATGGCTTTAAAGTTCACTTGTTTTTTCTCCTTTTGCCTTTAAAAATTGACTTGTGATCTAACATTGCGCGTCAAGTGTTCGATGAAATGTCCATGTAAATGTCACTCCTAATTGTGGCATTCGATTTCTAGTTTCGAAGTTATGCTTTTATTCGATCGGTCTTCATTTTGTAGTGCAGAATTTGCTTAATGGATTGATACTATGCTCATTCTTTATGCTTATGCCTAGATGTCTTTAAAGTTCAATTCTATTTTCTCCTTTTGCCTTCAAATTGACTTGTGATCTGATATTGCATGCCAAGTGTTCAATGAAATGTCCATCTAAATGTCAGTATTAAATGTGGCATTCGATTTCTAGGTTCGAAGTCTTGCTTTTATTAGATCGACCTTGATTTTGTAGTCCAGAAAATGCTTTTTGGCTCTATACTATCCTCATTATTTATGCTTATGCCTAGATGTCTCTAATATTCACTAGTTTTTTCTCCTTTTATCATTAAAAATTAATTTGTGATCTAACATTGCACGCTAAGTGTTTGATTACATGTCCATGTAAATGGCACTCCCAAATGTGGCATTCGGTTTCAAGGTTCGAAATTATGCTTTTATTCGATCGGTCTTTATTTTGTATTGCAGAATGTGCTTATTGAATTGATACTATCCTCATTTTTTATTCTTATGCCTAGATGTCTTCAAAGTTCACTTGTTTTTTCTCCTTTTTGTTTAAAATGACTTCTGATCTAACATTGCATACCAATTAAGTGTTCGATGAAATATCCATGTAAACGTCACTCCTAAATGTGGCATTCGGTTTCTAGGTTCGAATTTATGCTTTTATTCGTCGGTCTTGATTTTGTAGTGCAGAATGTGCTTATTGGCTTCATTTTATCGTCATTATGCTTATGCGTAGATGGCTTTAAAGTTCAATTGTTTTTTCTCCTTTTGCCTTTAAAAATTGACTTGTGATCTAACATTGCACGCCAAGTGTTCGATGCAATGTTCATGTAAATGTCACTCCTAAATGTGGCATTCGATTTCTAGGTTCGAAGTTATGCTTTTATTCGATCGGCCTTGATTTTGTAGTGTAGAATGTGCTTATTGGCTTGATATTATCCACATTCTTTATGCTTATGCGTATATGGCTTTAAACTTCACTTGTTTTTTCTCCTTTTGCCTTTAAAAATTGACTTGTGATCTAACATTGCGCGTCAAGTGTTCGATGAAATGTCCATGTAAATGTCACTCCTAATTGTGGCATTCGATTTCTAGGTTCGATGTTATGCTTTTATTCGATCGGTCTTCATTTTGTAGTGCAGAATTTGCTTAATGGATTGATACTATGCTCATTCTTTATGCTTATGCCTAGATGTCTTTAAAGTTCAATTCTATTTTCTCCTTAAGCCTTCAAATTGACTTGTGATCTGACATTGCATGCCAAGTGTTCGATGAAATGTCCTTGGAAATCTCACTCCTAAATGTGGCATTCGATTTCTAAGTTCGAAGTTATGCTTTTATTCAATCGGTCTTGCTTTCGTAGTGCAGAATGTGCTTAATGGCTTGATACTATCCTCATTCTTTATGCTTATGCCTAGATGTCTTTAAAGTTCAGTTCTATTTTCTCCTTTTGCCTTCAAAATGACTTGTGATCCGACATTGCATGTCAAGTGTTCGATGAAATGTCCTTGCAAATGTCACTCCTAAATATAGCATTCGATTTCTAGGTTCGAATATATGCTTTTAGTCGATCGGTCTAGATTTTTTAGTGTAGAATGTGTTATTGCCTTGATATTATCCTCATTCTGTATGATTATGCCTACATGTCTTTAACGTTCACTTATTTTTTGTCCTTTTTCCTTTAAAATGACTTTTGATCTAACATTGCATGACAATTAAGTGTTCGATGAAATGTCCATGTAAATGTCAATCCTAAATATGGCATTCGGTTTCTAGCTTCGAATTTATGCTTTTATTCGATCGGTCTTGATTGTTTAGTGTGCTTATTGGCTTGTAACTATCCTCATTCTTTATGCTTATGCCTAGATGTCTCTAATGATCACTTGATTTTCTCCTTTTATCTTTATAAACTAACTTGTGATCTAACATTGCAAACCAAGTGTTCCATGAAATATCCATTTAAATGTCACTCCTAAATGTGGCATTCGGTTTCTTGGTTCGAATTCATACTTTTATTAGATCGTTCTTGCTTTTTTAGTGCAGAATGTGCTTATTGACTCGATACTATCCTCATTCTTTATGCTTATGCCTAGATGTCTTTAAAGTTCACTTGTTTTTTTCTCGTTTTGACATTAAAAATTGATTTGTGATCTAACATTGCACGCCAAGTGTTCGATGAAATATCCATGTAAATGTTACTCCTAAATGTGGCATTCGATTTCTAGGTTCGAAGTTATGCTTTTATTCGATCGGTCTTGATTTTGTAGTGTAGAATGTGCTATTTGGCTCTATACGATCCTCATTCTTTATGCTTATGCCTAGATGTCTTTAAAGTTCACTTGTTTTTTCTCCTTTTGCATTTCAAAATTGACTTGTGATCTAACATTGCACGCCAAGTGTTTGATGAAATGTCCATGTTAATGTCACTCCTAAATGTGGCATTCGGTTTCTAAGTTCGAATTTATGCTTTTATTAGATCTGTCTTGATTTTGTCTTGCCGAATGTGCTAATTGACTCCATACTATCCTCATTCTTTATGCTTATTCCTATATGTCTTTAAAGTTCACTTGTTTTTTCCCCTTCTGACTTTAAAAATTGACTTGTGATCTAACAATGCACGCCAAATGTTCGATGAAATTTCCATGTAAATGTCACTCCTAATTGTGGCATTCGATTTAAAGGTTCGAATTTATGCTTTTATTCGATCAATCTTGATTTTTTGTGCAGAATGTGTTATTGGTTGATATTATCCTCATTCTTTATGATTATGCCTAGATGTCTTTAAAGCTCACTTTTTTTTGCTCGTTTTGACTTAAAATATTTATTTGTGATCTAACATTGCACGCCGAGTGTTCGATGAAATATCCATGTAAATGTCACTCCTAAATGTGGCATTCGATTTCTAGGTTCGAATTTATGCTTTTATTGGATCGGTCTTGATTTTGTAGTGCAGAATGTGATTATTGGCTCTATACTATCATGACTCTTTATGCTTATTCCTAGACGTCTCTAATGTTCACTAGTTTTTTCTTCTTTTATCTTTAAAAATTAACTTATCTAACATTGTGCGCCAAATGTTCGATTAAATGTCCATGTAAATGTCAGTATTAAATGTGGCATTCGATTTCTAGGTTCGAAGTATTGCTTTTATTAGATCGGCCTTGATGTTGTAGTCCAGAAAATGCTTTTTGGCTCTATACTATCCTCATTATTTATGTTTATGCCTAGATGTCTCTAATATTCACTAGTTTTTTCTCCTTTTATCATTAAAAATTAATTTGTGATCTAACATTGCACGCTAAGTGTTTGATTACATGTCCATGTAAATGTCACTCCCAAATGTGGCATTCGGTTTCAAGGTTCGAAATTATGCTTTTATTCGATCGGTCTTTATTTTGTATTGCAGAATGTGCTTATTGAATTGATACTATCCTCATTTTTTATTCTTATGCCTAGATGTCTTCAAAGTTCACTTGTTTTTTCTCCTTTTTGTTTAAAATGACTTCTGATCTAACATTGCATACCAATTAAGTGTTCGATGAAATATCCATGTAAACGTCACTCCTAAATGTGGCATTCGGTTTCTAGGTTCGAATTTATGCTTTTATTCGTCGGTCTTGATTTTGTAGTGCAGAATGTGCTTATTGGCTTCATTTTATCGTCAAGTGTTCGATGAAATGTCCATGTAAATGTCACTCCTAGATATGGCATTCAAATACTTTTTTTAAATTTAATTTTTTATCCGATCGGTCTTGATTTTGTAGTGCAGAAAGTGCTTATTCGCTTGATACTATCCTCATTTTGAATGCCTATGCCTAGATGTCTTTAAAGTTCACTTGTTTTTTCTCCTATTTCCTTTAAAAATTGACTTGTGATCTAACATTGCACGCCAAGTGTTGGATGAAATGTCCATGAAATTTCACTCCTAAATGTGGCATTCGGTTTCTAGGTTCGAATTATGCTTTTATTCAATCGATCTTGATTTTGTAGTGTAGAATGTGCTTATTTGCTTGATACTATCCACATTTTTTATGCTTATGCATAGATATATTTTAAGTTCACTTGCTTTTTCTCCTCTTGCCCTTAAAATGGCTTGTGATCTAACAGTGCGCACCAAGGGTTCGATGAAATATCCATGTAAATGTCACTCCTAAATGTGGATTCGGTTTCTTGGTTCGAATTTATGGTTTTATTCGATCGGTCTTGATTTTGTAGTGCAGAATGTGCTTATTGACTTGATACTATCCTCGTTCTTTATGCTTATGCCTAGATATATTTAAAGTTCACTTGTTTTTTCTCCTTTTCCCTTAAAAAATTGACTTGTGATCTAACATTGCACACCATGTTTTAGATGAAATGTCCATGTAAATGTCACTCTAAACGTTGCATTCGGTTTCTAGGTTCGAATTTATGCTTTTATTAGATCGGTCTTGATTTTGTAGTGTAGAATGTGTTTATTGGCTTGACACTATCCTCATTTTTTATGCTTGTGCATAGATATATTTAAAGTTCATGGGCTTTTCTCCTTTTGCCATTAAAATGAATTGTGATCTAACATTGCGGGCAAAGTGTTTGATGAAATGTCCATATAAATGGAACTCCTAAATGTGGATTCGGTTTCTAGGTTTGAAGTTATGCTTTTATTCGATCGGTCTTGATTTTGTAGTGCAGAATGTGCTTATTGGCTTAACACTATCCTCATTTTTTATGCTTATGCCTAGATGTCTTTAAAGTTCACTTGTTTTTTCTCCTTTGGCCTTTAAAAATTGACTTGTGATCTAACATTGCACGCCAAGTGTTGGATGAAATGTCCATGAAATTTTACTCCTAAATGTGGCATTTGGTTTCTAGGTTCGAATTATGCTTTTATTCAATCGATCTTGATTTTGTAGTGTAGAATGTGCTTATTTGCTTGATATTATCCATATTTTGTATGCTTATGCATAGATATATTTAAAGTTCACATGCTTTTTCTCCTCTTGCCCTTAAAATGGCTTGTGATCTAACAGTGCGCACCAAGGGTTCGATGAAATATCCATGTAAATGTCACTCCTAAATGTGGATTCGGTTTCTTGGTTCGAATTTATGCTTTTATTCGATCGGTCTTGATTTTGTAGTCCAGAATGTGCTTATTGACTTGATACTATCCTCGTTCTTTATACTTATGCCTAGATATATTTAAAGTTCACTAGTTTTTTCTCCTTTTCCCTTAAAAAATTGACTTGAGATCTAACATTACACACCAAGTTTTCGATGAAATGTCCATGTAAATGTCACTCTAAACGTGGCATTCGGTTTCTAGGTTCGAATTTATGCTTTTATTAGATCGGTCTTGATTTTGTAGTGTAGAATGTGTTTATTGGCTTAATACTATCCTCATTTTTATGCTTATACATAGATATATTTAAATTTAATGGGCTTTTCTCCTTTTGCCATTAAAATGAATTGTGATCTAACATTGCGGGCAAAGTGTTTGATGAAATGTCCATATAAATGTCACTCCTAAATGTGGATTCGGTTTCTAGGTTCGAATTTATGCTTTTATTCGATTGGTCTTGATTTTGTAGTGCAGAATGTGCTTATTGGCTTTATACTATCCTCATTCTTTATGCTTATGCCAAGATGTCTTTAAAGTTCACTTGTTTTTTTCCCCTCTTTCCGTTAAAAAACTGACTTGAGATCTACAATTGCATGCAAAGTGTTCGATGAAATGTCCATGTAAATGTCATTCATATATATGGCATTCGGTATCTATGTTTGAATTTATTCTTTTATACGATCGGTCTTGATTTTATAGTGTAGAACGTGCTTATTGGCTTGATAATATCCTCATTTTTAATGCTTATGCCTAGATATCTTTAAAGTTCACTTGCTTTTTCTCCTTTTGCCTTTAAAATGACTTGAGATCTAACATTGCACGCAATGTGTTCGATGAAATATCCATCTAAATGTCACTCCTAAATGTGGATTTGGTTTCTAGGTTCGAATTTATGCTTTTATTCGATCAGTCTTGATTTTGTAGTGTAGAATGTGCTTATTGACCTGATACTATCATCATTCTTGTTGCTTACGCCTAGATGTCTCACTTGTTTTTTCTCCATTGGCCTTTAAAAATTGACTTTTGATCTGACATTTCACGCCAAGTGTTGGATGAAATGTCCATGAAATTTCACTCCTAAATGTGGCATTCGGTTTCTAGGTTCGAATTATGCTTTTATTCAATCGATCTTGATTTTGTAGTGTAGAATGTGCTTATTTGCTTGATACTATCCACATTGTTTGTGCTTATGCATAGATATATTTAAAGTTCTCTGGCTTTTTCTCCTCTTGCCCTTAAAATGGCTTGTGATCTAACAGTGCGCACCAAGGGTTCGATGAAATATCCATGTAAATGTCACTCCTAAATGTGAATTCAGTTTCTTGGTTCGAATTTATGCTTTTATTCAATCGGCCTTGATTTTGTAGTGCAGAATGTGTTTATTGACTTGATACTATCCTCGTTCTTTATGCTTTTGCCTAGATATATTTAAAGTTCACTTGTTTTTTCTCCTTTTCCGTTAAAAAATTGACTTGTGATCTAACATTGCACACCAAGTTTTCGATGAAATGTCCATGTAAATGTCACTCTAAACGTTGCATTCGGTTTCTAGGTTCGAATTTATGCTTTTATTAGATCGGTCTTGATTTTGTAGTGTAGAATGTGTTTATTGGCTTGATACTATCCTCATTTTTTATGCTTGTGCATAGATATATTTAAAGTTCATGGGCTTTTCTCCTTTTGCCATTAAAATGAATTGTGATCTAACATTGCGGGCAAAGTGTTTGATGAAATGTCCATATAAATGGAACTCCTAAATGTGGATTCGGTTTCTAGGTTTGAAGTTACGCTTTTATTCGATCGGTCTTGATTTTGTAGTGCAGAATGTGCTTATTGGCTTAACACTATCCTCATTTTTTATGCTTATGCCTAGATGTCTTTAAAGTTCACTTGTTTTTCTCCTTTGGCCTTTAAAAATTGACTAGTGATCTAACATTGCGCGCCATGTGTTCGATGTCTATGTAAATGAGACTCCTAAATGTGGATTCGGTTTCTAGGTTTGAAGTTATGCATTTATTCGATCAAGTCTTGATTTTGTAGTGCAGAATGTGCTAATTGGCTTGACACTATCCTTGATATATTTAAAGTTCACTTGCTTTTTCGCCTTTTGCCTTTAAAATGACTTGTGATCTAACATTGCACGCCAAGTGTTCGATGAAATGTCCATGTAAATGTAACTCCTAAATGTGGATCTGGTTTCTAGGTTCGTATTTATGCTTTTATTCAATCGGTCTTGATTTTGTAGTGCAGAATGTGCTTATTGGCTTGATACTATCCTCATTGTTTATGCTTATGCCTAGATGTCTTTAAAGTTCACTTGTTTTTTCTCCTTTGGCCTTTAAAAATTGACTAGTGATCTAACATTGCGCGCTAAGTTTTCGATGAAATGTCCATGTAAATGTCACTCCTAAATGTGGATTCGTTTTCTAGGTTTGAAGTTATGCTTTTATTCGATCGATCTTGATTTTGTAGTGCAGAATGTGCTAATTGGCTTGACACTATACTCATTTTTTTATGCTTATTCCTAGATATATTTAAAGTTCACTTGCTTTTTTTCCTTTTGCCTTTAAAACGACTTGTGATCTAACATTGCACGGCAAGTGTTCGATGAAATGTCCATGTAAATTTCACTCCTAAATGTGGATTCGGTTTCTAGATTAACATTTATGCTTTTATTCGATCGGTCTTGATTTTGAAGTGCAGAATGTGCTTATTGGCTTTATACTATCCACATTCTGTATGCTTATGCCTAGATGTCTTTAAAGTTCACTAATTGTTTTCTCCTTTTTCCGTTAAATAATTGACTTGAGATCTACAATTTCATGCAAAGTATTCGATGAAATGTTCATGTAAATGTCACTCATAAATATGGCATTCGGTATCTATGTTTGATTTTATTCTTTTATCCGATCGGTCTTGATTTTGTAGTGCAGAACGTGCTTATTGGCTTGATAAAATCCTCATTTTTTATGCTTATGTCTAGATATGTTTAAAGTTCACTTGCTTTTTCTCCTTTTGCCTTTAAAATGACTTGAGATCTAACATTGCATGCAAACTGTTCGATGAAATATCCATCTAAATGTCACTCCTAAATGTGGATTTGGTTTCTAGGTTCGAATTTATGCTTTTATTCGATCGGTCTTGATTTTGTAGTGTAGAATGTGCTTATTGACCTGATACTATCATCATTCTTTTTGCTTATGCCTAGATGTCTTTAAAGTTCACTTGTTTTTTCTCCATTGGCCTTTAAAAATTGACTTGTGATCTAACATTGCACGCCAAGTGTTGGATGAAATGTCCATGAAATTTCACTCCTAAATGTGGCATTCGGTTTCTAGGTTCGAATTATGCTTTTATTCAATCGATCTTGATTTTGTAGTGTAGAATGTGCTTATTTGCTTGATACTATCCACATTTTTTATGCTTATGCATAGATATATTTTAAGTTCACTTGCTTTTTCTCCTCTTGCCCTTAAAATGGCTTGTGATCTAACAGTGCGCACCAAGGGTTCGATGAAATATCCATGTAAATGTCACTCCTAAATGTGGATTCGGTTTCTTGGTTCGAATTTATGCTTTTATTCGATCGGTCTTGATTTTGTAGTGCAAAATGTGCTTATTGACTTGATACTATCCTCGTTCTTTATGCCTATGCCTAGATATATTTAAAGTTCACTTGTTTTTTCTCCTTTTCCCTTAAAAAATTGACTTGTGATCTAACATAGCGCACCAAGTTTTCGATGAAATGTCCATGTAAATGTCACTCTCAACGTGGCACTCGGTTTCTAGGTTCGAATTTATGCTTTTATTAGATCGGTCTTGATTTTGTAGTGTAGAATGTGTTTATTGGCTTGATACTATCCTCATTTTTTATGCTTGTGCATAGATATATTTAAAGTTCATGGGCTTTTCTCCTTTTGCCATTAAAATGAATTGTGATCTAACATTGCGGGCAAAGTGTTTGATGAAATGTCCATATAAATAGAACTCCTAAATGTGGATTCGGTTTCTAGGTTTGAAGTTATGCTTTTATTCGATCGGTCTTGATTTTGTAGTGCAAAATGTGCTTATTGGCTTAACACTATCCTCATTTTTTATGCTTATGCCTAGATGTCTTTAAAGTTCACTTGTTTTTCTCCTTTGGCCTTTAAAAATTGACTAGTGATCTAACATTGCGCGCCATGTGTTCGATGTCTATGTAAATGTGACTCCTAAATGTGGATTCGGTTTCTAGGTTTGAAGTTATGCATTTATTCGATCAAGTCTTGATTTTGTAGTGCAGAATGTGCTAATTGGCTTGACACTATTCCCATTTCTTATGCTTATAACTAGATATATTTAAAAGTTCACTTGCTTTTTCTCCTTTTGCCTTTAAATGACTTGTGATCTAACATTGCACGCCAAGTGTTCGATGAAATGTTCATGTAAATGTCACTCCTAAATGTGGATTCGGTTTCTAGGTTCGAATTAATGCTTTTATTCGATTGGTCTTGATTTTGTAGTGCAGAATGTGCTTATTGGCTGTATACTATCCTCATTCTTTATGCTTATGCCAAGATGTCTTTAAAGTTCACTTGTTTTTTTCCCCTTTTTCCGTTAAAAACTGACTTGAGATCTACAATTGCATGCCAAGTGTTCGATGAAATGTCCATGTAAATGTCACTCATATATATGGCATTCGGTATCTATGTTTGAATTTATTCTTTTATACGATCGGTCTTGATTTTATAGTGCAGAAGGGCTTATTGGCTTGATAATATCCTCATTTTTAATGCTTATGCCTAGATATCTTTAAAGTTCACTTGTTTTTTCTCCTTTTGCCTTTAAAAAATGGACTTGAGATCTAACCTTGCATGCAAAGTGTTCGATGTAATGTCCATGTAAATGTCACTCATATATATGGCATTCGGTATCTATGTTTGAATTTATTCTTTTATACGATCGGTCTTGATTTTGTAGTGCAGAACGTGCTTATTGGCTTGATAAAATCCTCATTTTTTATGCTTATGTCTAGATATGTTTAAAGTTCACTTGCTTTTTATCCTTTTGCCTTTAAAATGACTTGAGATCTAACATTGCATGCAAAGTGTTCGATGAAATATGCATCTAAATGTCACTCCTAAATGTGGATTTGGTTTCTAGGTTCGAATTTATGCTTTTATTCGATCGGTCTTGATTTTGTAGTGTAGAATGTGCTTATTGACCTGATACTATCATCATTCTTTTTGCTTATGCCTAGATGTCTTTAAAGTTCACTTGTTTTTTCTCCATTGGCCTTTAAAAATTGACTTGTGATCTAACATTGCACGCCAAGTGTTGGATGAAATGTCCATGAAATTTCACTCCTAAATGTGGCATTCGGTTTCTAGGTTCGAATTATGCTTTTATTAGATCGGTCTTGATTTTGTAGTGTAGAATGTGTTTATTGGCTTGATACTATCCTCATTTTTTATGCTTGTGCATAGATATATTTAAAGTTCATGGGCTTTTCTCCTTTTGCCATTAAAATGAATTGTGATCTAACATTGCGGGCAAAGTGTTTGATGAAATGTCCATATAAATGGAACTCCTAAATGTGGATTCGGTTTCTAGGTTTGAAGTTATGCTTTTATTCGATCGGTCTTGATTTTGTAGTGCAAAATGTGCTTATTGGCTTAACACTATCCTCATTTTTTATGCTTATGCCTAGATGTCTTTAAAGTTCACTTGTTTTTCTCCTTTGGCCTTTAAAAATTGACTAGTGATCTAACATTGCGCGCCATGTGTTCGATGTCTATGTAAATGTGACTCCTAAATGTGGATTCGGTTTCTAGGTTTGAAGTTATGCATTTATTCGATCAAGTCTTGATTTTGTAGTGCAGAATGTGCTAATTGGCTTGACACTATTCCCATTTTTTATGCTTATACCTAGATATATTTAAAAGTTCACTTGCTTTTTCTCCTTTTGCCTTTAAATGACTTGTGATCTAACATTGCACGCCAAGTGTTCGATGAAATGTTCATGTAAATGTCACTCCTAAATGTGGATTCGGTTTCTAGGTTCGAATTAATGCTTTTATTCGATTGGTCTTGATTTTGTAGTGCAGAATGTGCTTATTGGCTGTATACTATCCTCATTCTTTATGCTTATGCCAAGATGTCTTTAAAGTTCACTTGTTTTTTTCCCCTTTTTCCGTTAAAAACTGACTTGAGATCTACAATTGCATGCCAAGTGTTCGATGAAATGTCCATGTAAATGTCACTCATATATATGGCATTCGGTATCTATGTTTGAATTTATTCTTTTATACGATCGGTCTTGATTTTATAGTGCAGAAGGGCTTATTGGCTTGATAATATCCTCATTTTTAATGCTTATGCCTAGATATCTTTAAAGTTCACTTGTTTTTTCTCCTTTTGCCTTTAAAAAATGGGCTTGAGATCTAACCTTGCATGCAAAGTGTTCGATGTAATGTCCATGTAAATGTCACTCATATATATGGCATTCGGTATCTATGTTTGAATTTATTCTTTTATACGATCGGTCTTGATTTTGTAGTGCAGAACGTGCTTATTGGCTTGATAAAATCCTCATTTTTTATGCTTATGTCTAGATATGTTTAAAGTTCACTTGCTTTTTATCCTTTTGCCTTTAAAATGACTTGAGATCTAACATTGCATGCAAAGTGTTCGATGAAATATGCATCTAAATGTCACTCCTAAATGTGGATTTGGTTTCTAGGTTCGAATTTATGCTTTTATTCGATCGGTCTTGATTTTGTAGTGTAGAATGTGCTTATTGACCTGATACTATCATCATTCTTTTTGCTTATGCCTAGATGTCTTTAAAGTTCACTTGTTTTTTCTCCATTGGCCTTTAAAAATTGACTTGTGATCTAACATTGCACGCCAAGTGTTGGATGAAATGTCCATGAAATTTCACTCCTAAATGTGGCATTCGGTTTCTAGGTTCGAATTATGCTTTTATTAGATCGGTCTTGATTTTGTAGTGTAGAATGTGTTTATTGGCTTGATACTATCCTCATTTTTTATGCTTGTGCATAGATATATTTAAAGTTCATGGGCTTTTCTCCTTTTGCCATTAAAATGAATTGTGATCTAACATTGCGGGCAAAGTGTTTGATGAAATGTCCATATAAATGGAACTCCTAAATGTGGATTCGGTTTCTAGGTTTGAAGTTATGCTTTTATTCGATCGGTCTTGATTTTGTAGTGCAGAATGTGCTTATTGGCTTAACACTATCCTCATTTTTTATGCTTATGCCTAGATGTCTTTAAAGTTCACTTGTTTTTCTCCTTTGGCCTTTAAAAATTGACTAGTGATCTAACATTGCGCGCCATGTGTTCGATGTCTATGTAAATGTGACTCCTAAATGTGGATTCGGTTTCTAGGTTTGAAGTTATGCATTTATTCGATCAAGTCTTGATTTTGTAGTGCAGAATGTGCTAATTGGCTTGACACTATTCCCATTTTTTATGCTTATACCTAGATATATTTAAAAGTTCACTTGCTTTTTCTCCTTTTGCCTTTAAATGACTTGTGATCTAACATTGCACGCCAAGTGTTCGATGAAATGTTCATGTAAATGTCACTCCTAAATGTGGATTCGGTTTCTAGGTTCGAATTAATGCTTTTATTCGATTGGTCTTGATTTTGTAGTGCAGAATGTGCTTATTGGCTGTATACTATCCTCATTCTTTATGCTTATGCCAAGATGTCTTTAAAGTTCACTTGTTTTTTTCCCCTTTTTCCGTTAAAAACTGACTTGAGATCTACAATTGCATGCAAAGTGTTCGATGTAATGTCCATGTAAATGTCACTCATATATATGGCATTCGGTATCTATGTTTGAATTTATTCTTTTATACGACCGGTCTTGATTTTGTAGTGCAGAACGTGCTTATTGGCTTGATAAAATCCTCATTTTTTATGCTTATGTCTAGATATGTTTAAAGTTCACTTGCTTTTTATCCTTTTGCCTTTAAAATGACTTGAGATCTAACATTGCATGCAAAGTGTTCGATGAAATATCCATCTAAATGTCACTCCTAAATGTGGATTTGGTTTCTAGGTTCGAATTTATGCTTTTATTCGATCGGTCTTGATTTTGTAGTGTAGAATGTGCTTATTGACCTGATACTATCATCATTCTTTTTGCTTATGCCTAGATGTCTTTAAAGTTCACTTGTTTTTTCTCCTTTGGCCTTTAAAAATTGACTAGTGATCTAACATTGCGCGCCATGTGTTCGATGTCTATGTAAATGTGACTCCTAAATGTGGATTCGGTTTCTAGGTTTGAAGTTATGCATTTATTCGATCAAGTCTTGATTTTGTAGTGCAGAATGTGCTAATTGGCTTGACACTATTCCCATTTTTTATGCTTATACCTAGATATATTTAAAGTTCACTTGCTTTATCTCCTTTTGCCTTTAAAATGACTTGTGATCTAACAGTGCGCACCAAGGGTTCGATGAAATATCCATGTAAATGTCACTCCTAAATGTGGATTCGGTTTCTTGGTTCGAATTTATGCTTTTATTCGATCGGTCTTGATTTTGTAGTGCAGAATGTGCTTATTGACTTGATACTATCCTCGTTCTTTATGCTTATGCCTAGATATATTTAAAGTTCACTTGTTTTTTCTCCTTTTCCCTTAAAAAATTGACTTGTGATCTAACATTGCACACCAAGTTTTCGATGAAATGTCCATGTAAATGTCACTCTAAACGTGGCATTCTGTTTCTAGGTTCGAATTTATGCTTTTATTAGATCGGTCTTGATTTTGTAGTGTAGAATGTGTTTATTGGCTTGATACTATCCTCATTTTTTATGCTTGTGCATAGATATATTTAAAGTTCATGGGCTTTTCTCCTTTTGCCATTAAAATGAATTGTGATCTAACATTGCGGGCAAAGTGTTTGATGAAATGTCCATATAAATGGAACTCCTAAATGTGGATTCGGTTTCTAGGTTTGAAGTTATGCTTTTATTCGATCGGTCTTGATTTTGTAGTGCAGAATGTGCTTATTGGCTTAACACTATCCTCATTTTTTATGCTTAAGCCTAGATGTCTTTAAAGTTCACTTGTTTTTCTCCTTTGGCCTTTAAAAATTGACTAGTGATCTAACATTGCGCGCCATGTGTTCGATGTCTATGTAAATGTGACTCCTAAATGTGGATTCGGTTTCTAGGTTTGAAGTTATGCATTTATTCGATCAAGTCTTGATTTTGTAGTGCAGAATGTGCTAATTGGCTTGACACTATTCCCATTTTTTATGCTTATACCTAGATATATCTAAAGTTCACTTGCTTTTTCTCCTTTTGCCTTTAAATGACTTGTGATCTAACATTGCACGCCAAGTGTTCGATGAAATGTTCATGTAAATGTCACTCCTAAATGTGGATTCGGTTTCTAGGTTCGAATTAATGCTTTTATTCGATTGGTCTTGATTTTGTAGTGCAGAATGTGCTTATTGGCTGTATACTATCCTCATTCTTTATGCTTATGCCAAGATGTCTTTAAAGTTCACTTGTTTTTTTCCCCTTTTTCCGTTAAAAACTGACTTGAGATCTACAATTGCATGCCAAGTGTTCGATGAAATGTCCATGTAAATGTCACTCATATATATGGCATTCGGTATCTATGCTTGAATTTATTCTTTTATACGATCGGTCTTGATTTTATAGTGCAGAACGTGCTTATTGGCTTGATAATATCCTCATTTTTAATGCTTATGCCTAGATATCTTTAAAGTTCACTTGTTTTTTCTCCTTTTGCCTTTAAAAAATGGACTTGAGATCTAACCTTGCATGCAAAGTGTTCGATGTAATGTCCATGTAAATGTCACTCATATATATGGCATTCGGTATCTATGTTTGAATTTATTCTTTTATACGATCGGTCTTGATTTTGTAGTGCAGAACGTGCTTATTGGCTTGATAAAATCCTCATTTTTTATGCTTATGCCTAGATATGTTTAAAGTTCCCTTGCTTTTTCTCCTCTTGCCTATAAAATGACTTGTGATCTAACATTGCGCGCCAAGTGTTCGATGAAATGTCCATGTAAATGTCACTCCTAAATGTGGATTCGGTTTCTAGGTTTGAAGCTATGTTTTTATTCGATCAAGTCTTGATTTTGTAGTGCAGAATGTGCTTATTGGCTTGATACTATTATCACTTTTTATGCTTATGCAAAGATATATTTAAAGTTCACTTGCTTTTTCTCCTTTTTCCTTTAAAATGACTTGTGATCTAACATTGCGCGCAAAGTGTTTGATGAAATGTCCATGTAGATGTCACTCCTAAATGTGGATTCGGTTTCTAGTTTCAAGTTATGCTTTTAATCGATCGGTAACGATTTTGTAGTGCAGAATGTGCTAATTGGCTTGACACTATACTCATTTTTTTATGCTTATGCCTAGATATATCTAAAGTTCACTTGCTTTTTCTCCTTTTTCCTTTAAATGACTTGTGATCTAACATTGCGCGCGAAGTGTTCGATGAAATGTCCATGTAAATGTCACTCCTAAATGTGGATTCGGTTTCTAGTTTGAAGTTATGCTTTTATTCGATCGGTAACGATTTTGTAGTGTAGAATGTGCTTATTGGTTGTATACTATCCTCATTATTTATGCTTATGCCAAGATGTCTTTAAAGTTCACTTGTTTTTTTCCCCTTTTTTCGTTAAAAACTGACTTGAGATCTACAATTGCATGCCAAGTGTTCGATGAAATGTCCATGTAAATGTCACTCATATATATGGCATTCGGTATCTATGCTTGAATTTATTCTTTTATACGATCGGTCTTGATTTTATAGTGCAGAACGTGCTTATTGGCTTGATAATATCCTCATTTTTAATGCTTATGCCTAGATATCTTTAAAGTTCACTTGTTTTTTCTCCTTTTGCCTTTAAAAAATGGACTTGAGATCTAACCTTGCATGCAAAGTGTTCGATGTAATGTCCATGTAAATGTCACTCATATATATGGCATTCGGTATCTATGTTTGAATTTATTCTTTTATACGATCGGTCTTGATTTTGTAGTGCAGAACGTGCTTATTGGCTTGATAAAATCCTCATTTTTTATGCTTATGCCTAGATATGTTTAAAGTTCCCTTGCTTTTTCTCCTCTTGCCTATAAAATGACTTGTGATCTAACATTGCGCGCCAAGTGTTCGATGAAATGTCCATGTAAATGTCACTCCTAAATGTGGATTCGGTTTCTAGGTTTGAAGCTATGTTTTTATTCGATCAAGTCTTGATTTTGTAGTGCAGAATGTGCTTATTGGCTTGATACTATTATCACTTTTTATGCTTATGCAAAGATATATTTAAAGTTCACTTGCTTTTTCTCCTTTTTCCTTTAAAATGACTTGTGATCTAACATTGCGCGCAAAGTGTTTGATGAAATGTCCATGTAGATGTCACTCCTAAATGTGGATTCGGTTTCTAGTTTCAAGTTATGCTTTTAATCGATCGGTAACGATTTTGTAGTGCAGAATGTGCTAATTGGCTTGACACTATACTCATTTTTTTATGCTTATGCCTAGATATATCTAAAGTTCACTTGCTTTTTCTCCTTTTTCCTTTAAATGACTTGTGATCTAACATTGCACGCCAAGTGTTCGATGAAATGTTCATGTAAATGTCACTCCTAAATGTGGATTCGGTTTCTAGGTTCGAATTTATGCTTTTATTCGATTGGTCTTGATTTTGTAGTGCAGAATGTGCTTATTGGCTTTATACTATCCTCATTCTTTATGCTTATGCCAAGATGTCTTTAATGTTCACTTGTTTTTTTCCCCTTTTTTCGTTAAAAACTGACTTGAGATCTACAATTGCATGCCAAGTGTTCGATGAAATGTCCATGTAAATGTCACTCATATATATGGCATTCGGTATCTATGTTTGAATTTATTGTTTTATACGATCGGTCTTGATTTTATAGTGCAGAACGTGCTTATTGGCTTGATAATATCCTCCTTTTTAACGCTTATGCCTAGATATCTTTAAAGTTCACTTGTTTTTTCTCCTTTTGCGTTTAAAAAATGGACTTGAGATCTAACCTTGCATGCAAAGTGTTCGATGTAATGTCCATGTAAATGTCACTCATATATATGGCATTCGGTATCTATGTTTGAATTTATTCTTTTATACGATCGGTCTTGATTTTGTAGTGTAGAACGTGCTTATTGGCTTGATAAAATCCTCATTTTTTATGCTTATGTCTAGATATGTTTAAAGTTCTCTTGCTTTTTCTCCTTTTGCCTTTAAAATGACTTGAGATCTAACATTGCATGCAAAGTGTTCGATGAAATATCCATCTAAATGTCACTCCTAAATGTGGATTTGGTTTCTAGGTTCGAATTTATGCTTTTATTCGATCGGTCTTGATTTTGTAGTGTAGAATATGCTTATTGACCTGATACTATCATCATTCTTTTTGCTTATGCCTAGATGTCTTTAAAGTTCACTTGTTTTTTCTCCATTGGCCTTTAAAAGTTGACTTGTGATCTAACATTGCACGCCAAGTGTTGGATGAAATGTCCATGAAATTTTACTCCTAAATGTGGCATTCGGTTTCTAGGTTCGAATTATGCTTTTATTCAATCGATCTTGATTTTGTAGTGTAGAATGTGCTTATTTGCTTGATACTATCCACATTTTTTATGCTTATAAGTAGATATATTTAAAGTTCACTTGCTTTTTTTCCTCTTGCCCTTAAAATGGCTTGTGATCTAACAGTGCGCACCAAGGGTTCGATGAAATATCCATGTAAATGTCACTCCTAAATGTGGATTCGGTTTCTTGGTTCGAATTTATGCTTTTATTCGATCGGTCTTGATTTTGTAGTGCAGAATGTGCTTATTGACTTGATACTATCCTCGTTCTTTATGCTTATGCCTAGATATATTTAAAGTTCACTTGTTTTTTCTCCTTTTCCCTTAAAAAATTGACTTGTGATCTAACATTGCACACCAAGTTTTCGATGAAATGTCCATGTAAATGTCACTCTAAACGTGGCATTCGGTTTCTAGGTTCGAATTTATGCTTTTATTAGATCGGTCTTGATTTTGTAGTGTAGAATGTGTTTATTGGCTTGATACTATCCTCATTTTTTATGCTTGTGCATAGATATATTTAAAGTTCATGGGCTTTTCTCCTTTTGCCATTAAAATGAATTGTGATCTAATATTGCGGGCAAAGTGTTTGATGAAATGTCCATATAAATGGAACTCCTAAATGTGGATTCGGTTTGTAGGTTTGAAGTTATGCTTTTATTCGATCGGTCTTGATTTTGTAGTGCAGAATGTGCTTATTGGCTTAACACTATCCTCATTTTTTATGCTTATGCCTAGATGTCTTTAAAGTTCACTTGTTTTTCTCCTTTGGCCTTTAAAAATTGACTAGTGATCTAACATTGCGCGCCATGTGTTCGATGTCTATGTAAATGTGACTCCTAAATGTGGATTCGGTTTCTAGGTTTGAAGTTATGCATTTATTCGATCAAGTCTTGATTTTGTAGTGCAGAATGTGCTAATTGGCTTGACACTATTCCCATTTTTTATGCTTATACCTAGATATATTTAAATGTTCACTTGCTTTTTCTCCTTTTGCCTTTAAATGACTTGTGATCTAACATTGCACGCCAAGTGTTCGATGAAATGTTCATGTAAATGTCACTCCTAAATGTGGATTCGGTTTCTAGGTTCGAATTAATGCTTTTATTCGATTGGTCTTGATTTTGTAGTGCAGAATGTGCTTATTGGTTGTATACTATCCTCATTCTTTATGCTTATGCCAAGATGTCTTTAAAGTTCACTTGTTTTTTTCCCCTTTTTCCGTTAAAAACTGACTTGAGATCTACAATTGCATGCCAAGTGTTCGATGAAATGTCGATATAAATGTCACTCATATATATGGCATTCGGTATCTATGTTTGAATTTATTCTTTTATACGATCGGTCTTGATTTTATAGTGCAGAACGTGCTTATTGGCTTGATAATATCCTCATTTTTAATGCTTATGCCTGATATCTTTAAAGTTCACTTGTTTTTTCTCCTTTTGCCTTTAAAAAATGGACTTGAGATCTAACCTTGCATGCAAAGTGTTCGATGTAATGTCCATGTAAATGTCATTCATATACATGGCATTCGGTATCTATGTTTGAATTTATTCTTTTATACGATCGGTCTTGATTTTGTAGTGCAGAACGTGCTTATTGGTTTGATAAAATCCTCATTTTTTATGCTTATGCCTAGATATGTTTAAAGTTCCCTTGCTTTTTCTCCTCTTGCCTATAAAATGACTTGTGATCTAACATTGCGCGCCAAGTGTTCGATGAAATGTCCATGTAAATGTCACTCCTAAATGTGGATTCGGTTTCTAGGTTTGAAGCTATGTTTTTATTCGATCAAGTCTTGATTTTGTAGTGCAGAATGTGCTTATTGGCTTGATACTATTATCACTTTTTATGCTTATGCAAAGATATATTTAAAGTTCACTTGCTTTTTCTCCTTTTTCCTTTAAAATGACTTGTGATCTAACATTGCGCGCAAAGTGTTTGATGAAATGTCCATGTAGATGTCACTCCTAAATGTGGATTCGGTTTCTAGTTTCAAGTTATGCTTTTAATCGATCGGTAACGATTTTGTAGTGCAGAATGTGCTAATTGGCTTGACACTATACTCATTTTTTTATGCTTATGCCTAGATATATCTAAAGTTCACTTGCTTTTTCTCCTTTTTCCTTTAAATGACTTGTGATCTAACATTGCACGCCAAGTGTTCGATGAAATGTTCATGTAAATGTCACTCCTAAATGTGGATTCGGTTTCTAGGTTCGAATTTATGCATTTATTCGATCAAGTCTTGATTTTGTAGTGCAGAATGTGCTAATTGGCTTGACACTATTCCCATTTTTTATGCTTATACCTAGATATATCTAAAGTTCACTTGCTTTTTCTCCTTTTGCCTTTAAATGACTTGTGATCTAACATTGCACGCCAAGTGTTCGATGAAATGTTCATGTAAATGTCACTCCTAAATGTGGATTCGGTTTCTAGGTTCGAATTAATGCTTTTATTCGATTGGTCTTGATTTTGTAGTGCAGAATGTGCTTATTGGCTGTATACTATCCTCATTCTTTATGCTTATGCCAAGATGTCTTTAAAGTTCACTTGTTTTTTTCCCCTTTTTCCGTTAAAAACTGACTTGAGATCTACAATTGCATGCCAAGTGTTCGATGAAATGTCCATGTAAATGTCACTCATATATATGGCATTCGGTATCTATGTTTGAATTTATTCTTTTATACGATCGGTCTTGATTTTATAGTGCAGAAGGGCTTATTGGCTTGATAATATCCTCATTTTTAATGCTTATGCCTAGATATCTTTAAAGTTCACTTGTTTTTTCTCCTTTTGCCTTTAAAAAATGGACTTGAGATCTAACCTTGCATGCAAAGTGTTCGATGTAATGTCCATGTAAATGTCACTCATATATATGGCATTCGGTATCTATGTTTGAATTTATTCTTTTATACGATCGGTCTTGATTTTGTAGTGCAGAACGTGCTTATTGGCTTGATAAAATCCTCATTTTTTATGCTTATGTCTAGATATGTTTAAAGTTCACTTGCTTTTTATCCTTTTGCCTTTAAAATGACTTGAGATCTAACATTGCATGCAAAGTGTTCGATGAAATATGCATCTAAATGTCACTCCTAAATGTGGATTTGGTTTCTAGGTTCGAATTTATGCTTTTATTCGATCGGTCTTGATTTTGTAGTGTAGAATGTGCTTATTGACCTGATACTATCATCATTCTTTTTGCTTATGCCTAGATGTCTTTAAAGTTCACTTGTTTTTTCTCCATTGGCCTTTAAAAATTGACTTGTGATCTAACATTGCACGCCAAGTGTTGGATGAAATGTCCATGAAATTTCACTCCTAAATGTGGCATTCGGTTTCTAGGTTCGAATTATGCTTTTATTAGATCGGTCTTGATTTTGTAGTGTAGAATGTGTTTATTGGCTTGATACTATCCTCATTTTTTATGCTTGTGCATAGATATATTTAAAGTTCATGGGCTTTTCTCCTTTTGCCATTAAAATGAATTGTGATCTAACATTGCGGGCAAAGTGTTTGATGAAATGTCCATATAAATGGAACTCCTAAATGTGGATTCGGTTTCTAGGTTTGAAGTTATGCTTTTATTCGATCGGTCTTGATTTTGTAGTGCAAAATGTGCTTATTGGCTTAACACTATCCTCATTTTTTATGCTTATGCCTAGATGTCTTTAAAGTTCACTTGTTTTTCTCCTTTGGCCTTTAAAAATTGACTAGTGATCTAACATTGCGCGCCATGTGTTCGATGTCTATGTAAATGTGACTCCTAAATGTGGATTCGGTTTCTAGGTTTGAAGTTATGCATTTATTCGATCAAGTCTTGATTTTGTAGTGCAGAATGTGCTAATTGGCTTGACACTATTCCCATTTTTTATGCTTATACCTAGATATATTTAAAAGTTCACTTGCTTTTTCTCCTTTTGCCTTTAAATGACTTGTGATCTAACATTGCACGCCAAGTGTTCGATGAAATGTTCATGTAAATGTCACTCCTAAATGTGGATTCGGTTTCTAGGTTCGAATTAATGCTTTTATTCGATTGGTCTTGATTTTGTAGTGCAGAATGTGCTTATTGGCTGTATACTATCCTCATTCTTTATGCTTATGCCAAGATGTCTTTAAAGTTCACTTGTTTTTTTCCCCTTTTTCCGTTAAAAACTGACTTGAGATCTACAATTGCATGCCAAGTGTTCGATGAAATGTCCATGTAAATGTCACTCATATATATGGCATTCGGTATCTATGTTTGAATTTATTCTTTTATACGATCGGTCTTGATTTTATAGTGCAGAAGGGCTTATTGGCTTGATAATATCCTCATTTTTAATGCTTATGCCTAGATATCTTTAAAGTTCACTTGTTTTTTCTCCTTTTGCCTTTAAAAAATGGACTTGAGATCTAACCTTGCATGCAAAGTGTTCGATGTAATGTCCATGTAAATGTCACTCATATATATGGCATTCGGTATCTATGTTTGAATTTATTCTTTTATACGATCGGTCTTGATTTTGTAGTGCAGAACGTGCTTATTGGCTTGATAAAATCCTCATTTTTTATGCTTATGTCTAGATATGTTTAAAGTTCACTTGCTTTTTATCCTTTTGCCTTTAAAATGACTTGAGATCTAACATTGCATGCAAAGTGTTCGATGAAATATGCATCTAAATGTCACTCCTAAATGTGGATTTGGTTTCTAGGTTCGAATTTATGCTTTTATTCGATCGGTCTTGATTTTGTAGTGTAGAATGTGCTTATTGACCTGATACTATCATCATTCTTTTTGCTTATGCCTAGATGTCTTTAAAGTTCACTTGTTTTTTCTCCATTGGCCTTTAAAAATTGACTTGTGATCTAACATTGCACGCCAAGTGTTGGATGAAATGTCCATGAAATTTCACTCCTAAATGTGGCATTCGGTTTCTAGGTTCGAATTATGCTTTTATTAGATCGGTCTTGATTTTGTAGTGTAGAATGTGTTTATTGGCTTGATACTATCCTCATTTATTATGCTTGTGCATAGATATATTTAAAGTTCATGGGCTTTTCTCCTTTTGCCATTAAAATGAATTGTGATCTAACATTGCGGGCAAAGTGTTTGATGAAATGTCCATATAAATGGAACTCCTAAATGTGGATTCGGTTTCTAGGTTTGAAGTTATGCTTTTATTCGATCGGTCTTGATTTTGTAGTGCAGAATGTGCTTATTGGCTTAACACTATCCTCATTTTTTATGCTTATGCCTAGATGTCTTTAAAGTTCACTTGTTTTTCTCCTTTGGCCTTTAAAAATTGACTAGTGATCTAACATTGCGCGCCATGTGTTCGATGTCTATGTAAATGTGACTCCTAAATGTGGATTCGGTTTCTAGGTTTGAAGTTATGCATTTATTCGATCAAGTCTTGATTTTGTAGTGCAGAATGTGCTAATTGGCTTGACACTATTCCCATTTTTTATGCTTATACCTAGATATATTTAAAAGTTCACTTGCTTTTTCTCCTTTTGCCTTTAAATGACTTGTGATCTAACATTGCACGCCAAGTGTTCGATGAAATGTTCATGTAAATGTCACTCCTAAATGTGGATTCGGTTTCTAGGTTCGAATTAATGCTTTTATTCGATTGGTCTTGATTTTGTAGTGCAGAATGTGCTTATTGGCTGTATACTATCCTCATTCTTTATGCTTATGCCAAGATGTCTTTAAAGTTCACTTGTTTTTTTCCCCTTTTTCCGTTAAAAACTGACTTGAGATCTACAATTGCATGCAAAGTGTTCGCTGTAATGTCCATGTAAATGTCACTCATATATATGGCATTCGGTATCTATGTTTGAATTTATTCTTTTATACGACCGGTCTTGATTTTGTAGTGCAGAACGTGCTTATTGGCTTGATAAAATCCTCATTTTTTATGCTTATGTCTAGATATGTTTAAAGTTCACTTGCTTTTTATCCTTTTGCCTTTAAAATGACTTGAGATCTAACATTGCATGCAAAGTGTTCGATGAAATATCCATCTAAATGTCACTCCTAAATGTGGATTTGGTTTCTAGGTTCGAATTTATGCTTTTATTCGATCGGTCTTGATTTTGTAGTGTAGAATGTGCTTATTGACCTGATACTATCATCATTCTTTTTGCTTATGCCTAGATGTCTTTAAAGTTCACTTGTTTTTTCTCCTTTGGCCTTTAAAAATTGACTAGTGATCTAACATTGCGCGCCATGTGTTCGATGTCTATGTAAATGTGACTCCTAAATGTGGATTCGGTTTCTAGGTTTGAAGTTATGCATTTATTCGATCAAGTCTTGATTTTGTAGTGCAGAATGTGCTAATTGGCTTGATACTATTCCCATTTTTTATGCTTATACCTAGATATATTTAAAGTTCACTTGCTTTATCTCCTTTTGCCTTTAAAATGACTTGTGATCTAACAGTGCGCACCAAGGGTTCGATGAAATATCCATGTAAATGTCACTCCTAAATGTGGATTCGGTTTCTTGGTTCGAATTTATGCTTTTATTCGATCGGTCTTGATTTTGTAGTGCAGAATGTGCTTATTGACTTGATACTATCCTCGTTCTTTATGCTTATGCCTAGATATATTTAAAGTTCACTTGTTTTTTCTCCTTTTCCCTTAAAAAATTGACTTGTGATCTAACATTGCACACCAAGTTTTCGATGAAATGTCCATGTAAATGTCACTCTAAACGTGGCATTCGGTTTCTAGGTTCGAATTTATGCTTTTATTAGATCGGTCTTGATTTTGTAGTGTAGAATGTGTTTATTGGCTTGATACTATCCTCATTTTTTATGCTTGTGCATAGATATATTTAAAGTTCATGGGCTTTTCTCCTTTTGCCATTAAAATGAATTGTGATCTAACATTGCGGGCAAAGTGTTTGATGAAATGTCCATATAAATGGAACTCCTAAATGTGGATTCGGTTTCTAGGTTTGAAGTTATGCTTTTATTCGATCGGTCTTGATTTTGTAGTGCAGAATGTGCTTATTGGCTTAACACTATCCTCATTTTTTATGCTTATGCCTAGATGTCTTTAAAGTTCACTTGTTTTTCTCCTTTGGCCTTTAAAAATTGACTAGTGATCTAACATTGCGCGCCATGTGTTCGATGTCTATGTAAATGTGACTCCTAAATGTGGATTCGGTTTCTAGGTTTGAAGTTATGCATTTATTCGATCAAGTCTTGATTTTGTAGTGCAGAATGTGCTAATTGGCTTGACACTATTCCCATTTTTTATGCTTATACCTAGATATATCTAAAGTTCACTTGCTTTTTCTCCTTTTGCCTTTAAATGACTTGTGATCTAACATTGCACGCCAAGTGTTCGATGAAATGTTCATGTAAATGTCACTCCTAAATGTGGATTCGGTTTCTAGGTTCGAATTAATGCTTTTATTCGATTGGTCTTGATTTTGTAGTGCAGAATGTGCTTATTGGCTGTATACTATCCTCATTCTTTATGCTTATGCCAAGATGTCTTTAAAGTTCACTTGTTTTTTTCCCCTTTTTCCGTTAAAAACTGACTTGAGATCTACAATTGCATGCCAAGTGTTCGATGAAATGTCCATGTAAATGTCACTCATATATATGGCATTCGGTATCTATGCTTGAATTTATTCTTTTATACGATCGGTCTTGATTTTATAGTGCAGAACGTGCTTATTGGCTTGATAATATCCTCATTTTTAATGCTTATGCCTAGATATCTTTAAAGTTCACTTGTTTTTTCTCCTTTTGCCTTTAAAAAATGGACTTGAGATCTAACCTTGCATGCAAAGTGTTCGATGTAATGTCCATGTAAATGTCACTCATATATATGGCATTCGGTATCTATGTTTGAATTTATTCTTTTATACGATCGGTCTTGATTTTGTAGTGCAGAACGTGCTTATTGGCTTGATAAAATCCTCATTTTTTATGCTTATGCCTAGATATGTTTAAAGTTCCCTTGCTTTTTCTCCTCTTGCCTATAAAATGACTTGTGATCTAACATTGCGCGCCAAGTGTTCGATGAAATGTCCATGTAAATGTCACTCCTAAATGTGGATTCGGTTTCTAGGTTTGAAGCTATGTTTTTATTCGATCAAGTCTTGATTTTGTAGTGCAGAATGTGCTTATTGGCTTGATACTATTATCACTTTTTATGCTTATGCAAAGATATATTTAAAGTTCACTTGCTTTTTCTCCTTTTTCCTTTAAAATGACTTGTGATCTAACATTGCGCGCAAAGTGTTTGATGAAATGTCCATGTAGATGTCACTCCTAAATGTGGATTCGGTTTCTAGTTTCAAGTTATGCTTTTAATCGATCGGTAACGATTTTGTAGTGCAGAATGTGCTAATTGGCTTGACACTATACTCATTTTTTTATGCTTATGCCTAGATATATCTAAAGTTCACTTGCTTTTTCTCCTTTTTCCTTTAAATGACTTGTGATCTAACATTGCGCGCGAAGTGTTCGATGAAATGTCCATGTAAATGTCACTCCTAAATGTGGATTCGGTTTCTAGTTTGAAGTTATGCTTTTATTCGATCGGTAACGATTTTGTAGTGTAGAATGTGCTTATTGGTTGTATACTATCCTCATTATTTATGCTTATGCCAAGATGTCTTTAAAGTTCACTTGTTTTTTTCCCCTTTTTCCGTTAAAAACTGACTTGAGATCTACAATTGCATGCCAAGTGTTCGATGAAATGTCCATGTAAATGTCACTCATATATATGGCATTCGGTATCTATGCTTGAATTTATTCTTTTATACGATCGGTCTTGATTTTATAGTGCAGAACGTGCTTATTGGCTTGATAATATCCTCATTTTTAATGCTTATGCCTAGATATCTTTAAAGTTCACTTGTTTTTTCTCCTTTTGCCTTTAAAAAATGGACTTGAGATCTAACCTTGCATGCAAAGTGTTCGATGTAATGTCCATGTAAATGTCACTCATATATATGGCATTCGGTATCTATGTTTGAATTTATTCTTTTATACGATCGGTCTTGATTTTGTAGTGCAGAACGTGCTTATTGGCTTGATAAAATCCTCATTTTTTATGCTTATGCCTAGATATGTTTAAAGTTCCCTTGCTTTTTCTCCTCTTGCCTATAAAATGACTTGTGATCTAACATTGCGCGCCAAGTGTTCGATGAAATGTCCATGTAAATGTCACTCCTAAATGTGGATTCGGTTTCTAGGTTTGAAGCTATGTTTTTATTCGATCAAGTCTTGATTTTGTAGTGCAGAATGTGCTTATTGGCTTGATACTATTATCACTTTTTATGCTTATGCAAAGATATATTTAAAGTTCACTTGCTTTTTCTCCTTTTTCCTTTAAAATGACTTGTGATCTAACATTGCGCGCAAAGTGTTTGATGAAATGTCCATGTAGATGTCACTCCTAAATGTGGATTCGGTTTCTAGTTTCAAGTTATGCTTTTAATCGATCGGTAACGATTTTGTAGTGCAGAATGTGCTAATTGGCTTGACACTATACTCATTTTTTTATGCTTATGCCTAGATATATCTAAAGTTCACTTGCTTTTTCTCCTTTTTCCTTTAAATGACTTGTGATCTAACATTGCACGCCAAGTGTTCGATGAAATGTTCATGTAAATGTCACTCCTAAATGTGGATTCGGTTTCTAGGTTCGAATTTATGCTTTTATTCGATTGGTCTTGATTTTGTAGTGCAGAATGTGCTTATTGGCTTTATACTATCCTCATTCTTTATGCTTATGCCAAGATGTCTTTAATGTTCACTTGTTTTTTTCCCCTTTTTTCGTTAACAACTGACTTGAGATCTACAATTGCATGCCAAGTGTTCGATGAAATGTCCATGTAAATGTCACTCATATATATGGCATTCGGTATCTATGTTTGAATTTATTGTTTTATACGATCGGTCTTGATTTTATAGTGCAGAACGTGCTTATTGGCTTGATAATATCCTCCTTTTTAACGCTTATGCCTAGATATCTTTAAAGTTCACTTGTTTTTTCTCCTTTTGCGTTTAAAAAATGGACTTGAGATCTAACCTTGCATGCAAAGTGTTCGATGTAATGTCCATGTAAATGTCACTCATATATATGGCATTCGGTATCTATGTTTGAATTTATTCTTTTATACGATCGGTCTTGATTTTGTAGTGTAGAACGTGCTTATTGGCTTGATAAAATCCTCATTTTTTATGCTTATGTCTAGATATGTTTAAAGTTCTCTTGCTTTTTCTCCTTTTGCCTTTAAAATGACTTGAGATCTAACATTGCATGCAAAGTGTTCGATGAAATATCCATCTAAATGTCACTCCTAAATGTGGATTTGGTTTCTAGGTTCGAATTTATGCTTTTATTCGATCGGTCTTGATTTTGTAGTGTAGAATATGCTTATTGACCTGATACTATCATCATTCTTTTTGCTTATGCCTAGATGTCTTTAAAGTTCACTTGTTTTTTCTCCATTGGCCTTTAAAAGTTGACTTGTGATCTAACATTGCACGCCAAGTGTTGGATGAAATGTCCATGAAATTTTACTCCTAAATGTGGCATTCGGTTTCTAGGTTCGAATTATGCTTTTATTCAATCGATCTTGATTTTGTAGTGTAGAATGTGCTTATTTGCTTGATACTATCCACATTTTTTATGCTTATAAGTAGATATATTTAAAGTTCACTTGCTTTTTTTCCTCTTGCCCTTAAAATGGCTTGTGATCTAACAGTGCGCACCAAGGGTTCGATGAAATATCCATGTAAATGTCACTCCTAAATGTGGATTCGGTTTCTTGGTTCGAATTTATGCTTTTATTCGATCGGTCTTGATTTTGTAGTGCAGAATGTGCTTATTGACTTGATACTATCCTCGTTCTTTATGCTTATGCCTAGATATATTTAAAGTTCACTTGTTTTTTCTCCTTTTCCCTTAAAAAATTGACTTGTGATCTAACATTGCACACCAAGTTTTCGATGAAATGTCCATGTAAATGTCACTCTAAACGTGGCATTCGGTTTCTAGGTTCGAATTTATGCTTTTATTAGATCGGTCTTGATTTTGTAGTGTAGAATGTGTTTATTGGCTTGATACTATCCTCATTTTTTATGCTTGTGCATAGATATATTTAAAGTTCATGGGCTTTTCTCCTTTTGCCATTAAAATGAATTGTGATCTAATATTGCGGGCAAAGTGTTTGATGAAATGTCCATATAAATGGAACTCCTAAATGTGGATTCGGTTTGTAGGTTTGAAGTTATGCTTTTATTCGATCGGTCTTGATTTTGTAGTGCAGAATGTGCTTATTGGCTTAACACTATCCTCATTTTTTATGCTTATGCCTAGATGTCTTTAAAGTTCACTTGTTTTTCTCCTTTGGCCTTTAAAAATTGACTAGTGATCTAACATTGCGCGCCATGTGTTCGATGTCTATGTAAATGTGACTCCTAAATGTGGATTCGGTTTCTAGGTTTGAAGTTATGCATTTATTCGATCAAGTCTTGATTTTGTAGTGCAGAATGTGCTAATTGGCTTGACACTATTCCCATTTTTTATGCTTATACCTAGATATATTTAAATGTTCACTTGCTTTTTCTCCTTTTGCCTTTAAATGACTTGTGATCTAACATTGCACGCCAAGTGTTCGATGAAATGTTCATGTAAATGTCACTCCTAAATGTGGATTCGGTTTCTAGGTTCGAATTAATGCTTTTATTCGATTGGTCTTGATTTTGTAGTGCAGAATGTGCTTATTGGCTGTATACTATCCTCATTCTTTATGCTTATGCCAAGATGTCTTTAAAGTTCACTTGTTTTTTTCCCCTTTTTCCGTTAAAAACTGACTTGAGATCTACAATTGCATGCCAAGTGTTCGATGAAATGTCGATATAAATGTCACTCATATATATGGCATTCGGTATCTATGTTTGAATTTATTCTTTTATACGATCGGTCTTGATTTTATAGTGCAGAACGTGCTTATTGGCTTGATAATATCCTCATTTTTAATGCTTATGCCTAGATATCTTTAAAGTTCACTTGTTTTTTCTCCTTTTGCCTTTAAAAAATGGACTTGAGATTTAACCTTGCATGCAAAGTGTTCGATGTAATGTCCATGTAAATGTCACTCATATATATGGCATTCGGTATCTATGTTTGAATTTATTCTTTTATACGATCGGTCTTGATTTTGTAGTGCAGAACGTGCTTATTGGCTTGATAAAATCCTCATTTTTTATGCTTATGCCTAGATATGTTTAAAGTTCCCTTGCTTTTTCTCCTCTTGCCTATAAAATGACTTGTGATCTAACATTGCGCGCCAAGTGTTCGATGAAATGTCCATGTAAATGTCACTCCTAAATGTGGATTCAGTTTCTAGGTTTGAAGCTATGTTTTTATTCGATCAAGTCTTGATTTTGTAGTGCAGAATGTGCTTATTGGCTTGATACTATTATCACTTTTTATGCTTATGCAAAGATATATTTAAAGTTCACTTGCTTTTTCTCCTTTTTCCTTTAAAATGACTTGTGATCTAACATTGCGCGCAAAGTGTTTGATGAAATGTCCATGTAGATGTCACTCCTAAATGTGGATTCGGTTTCTAGTTTCAAGTTATGCTTTTAATCGATCGGTAACGATTTTGTAGTGCAGAATGTGCTAATTGGCTTGACACTATACTCATTTTTTTATGCTTATGCCTAGATATATCTAAAGTTCACTTGCTTTTTCTCCTTTTTCCTTTAAATGACTTGTGATCTAACATTGCACGCCAAGTGTTCGATGAAATGTTCATGTAAATGTCACTCCTAAATGTGGATTCGGTTTCTAGGTTCGAATTTATGCTTTTATTCGATTGGTCTTGATTTTGTAGTGCAGAATGTGCTTATTGGCTTTATACTATCCTCATTCTTTATGCTTATGCCAAGATGTCTTTAAAGTTCACTTGTTTTTTTCCCCTTTTTTCGTTAAAAACTGACTTGAGATCTACAATTGCATGCCAAGTGTTCGATGAAATGTCCATGTAAATGTCACTCATATATATGGCATTCGGTATCTATGTTTGAATTTATTGTTTTATACGATCGGTCTTGATTTTATAGTGCAGAACGTGCTTATTGGCTTGATAATATCCTCATTTTTAATGCTTATGCCTAGATATCTTTAAAGTTCACTTGTTTTTTCTCCTTTTCCCTTAAAAAATTGACTTGTGATCTAACATTGCACACCAAGTTTTCGATGAAATGTCCATGTAAATGTCACTCTAAACGTGGCATTCGGTTTCTAGGTTCGAATTTATGCTTTTATTAGATCGGTCTTGATTTTGTAGTGTAGAATGTGTTTATTGGCTTGATACTATCCTCATTTTTTATGCTTGTGCATAGATATATTTAAAGTTCATGGGCTTTTCTCCTTTTGCCATTAAAATGAATTGTGATCTAACATTGCGGGCAAAGTGTTTGATGAAATGTCCATATAAATGGAACTCCTAAATGTGGATTCGGTTTCTAGGTTTGAAGTTATGCTTTTAATTGATCGGTCTTGATTTTGTAGTGCAGAATGTGCTTATTGGCTTAACACTATCCTCATTTTTTATGCTTATGCCTAGATGTCTTTAAAGTTCACATGTTTTTCTCCTTTGGCCTTTAAAAATTGACTCGTGATCTAACATTGCGCGCCATGTGTTCGATGTCTATGTAAATGTGACTCCTAAATGTGGATTCGGTTTCTAGGTTTGAAGTTATGCATTTATTCGATCAAGTCTTGATTTTGTAGTGCAGAATGTGCTAATTGGCTTGACACTATTCCCATTTTTTATGCTTATACCTAGATATATTTAAAGTTCACTTGCTTTTTCTCCTTTTGCCTTTAAAACGACTTGTGATCTAACATTGCACGGCAAGTGTTCGATGAAATGTCCATGTAAATGTCACTCCTAAATGTGGATTCGGTTTCTAGATTAACATTTATGCTTTTATTCGATCGGTCTTGATTTTGAAGTGCAGAATGTGCTTATTGGCTTTATACTATCCACATTCTGTATGCTTATGCCTAGATGTCTTTAAAGTTCACTTATTTTTTTCTCCTTTTTCCGTTAAAAAATTGACTTGAGATCTACAATTGCATGCAAAGTATTCGATGAAATGTTCATGTAAATGTCACTCATAAATTTGGCATTCGGTATCTATGTTTGATTTTATTCTTTTATCCGATCGGTCTTGATTTTGTAGTGTAGAACGTGCTTTTTGGCTTGATAGTATCCTAATTCTTTATGCTTATGGCAAGATATCTTTAAAGTTCACTTGTTTTTTCTCCTTTTACCTTAAATATTGACTTGTGATCCAACATTGTGGGTCAAGTGTTCGATGAATTGTCCATGTAAATGTCACTCCTAAATGTGGATTCGGTTTATAGGTTTAAAGTTATACTTTTATTCGATCAAGTATTGATTTTGTAATGCAGAATATGCTAATTGGCTTGACACTATACTCATTTTTTTATGCTTATGCCTAGATATATTTAAAGTTCACTTGCTTTTTCTCCTTTTGCCTTTAAAATGTCTTGTGATCTAACATTACACGCCAAGTGTTCGATGAAATGTCCATGTCAATATCACTCCTAAATGTGGATTCTGTTTCTAGGTTCGAATTTATTCTTTTATCTGATCGGTCTTGATTTTTTATTGCAGAACGTGCTTATTGGCTTGATACTATCCTCATTCTTTATGCTTATACCTAGATTTCTTTAAAGTTCACTTGTTTTTTTCTCCTTTTCCTTTAAAAATTGACTTGTGATCTACAAATTGCACGCCATGTGTTCGATGAAATGTCCATGTCAATGCCACTCCTAAATGTAACATTCGGTTTCTATGTTCGAATTTATGCTTTTATTCGATCGATCTTGATTTTGTAGTGTAGAATGCGCTTCTTGGCTTGATACTATCCTCATTCTTTATGCTTATGCCTAGATATCTTTAAAGTTCACTTGTTTTTCTCCTTTTTCCTTTAAAAATTGACTTGTGATCTAACAATGTACACCAAGTGTTCGATGAAATGTCCATGTAAATGTCACTCCTAAATGTGGATTCGGTTTCCAGGTTCGAATTTATTCTTTTATACGATCGATCTTGATTTTGTAGTGTAGAATGTGCTTATTGGCTTGATAATATCCTCATTTTTAATGCTTATGCCTAGATATCTTTAAAGTTCACTTGTTTTTTCTCCTTTTGCCTTGTTTTTTTCCCCTTTTTCCGTTAAAAACTGACTTGAGATCTACAATTGCATGCCAAGTGTTCGATGAAATGTCCATGTAAATGTCACTCATATATATGGCATTCGGTATCTATGTTTGAATTTATTCTTTTATACGATCGGTCTTGATTTTATAGTGCAGAACGTGCTTATTGGCTTGATAATATCCTCATTTTTAATGCTTATGCCTAGATATCTTTAAAGTTCACTTGTTTTTTCTCCTTTTGCCTTTAAAAAATGGACTTGAGATCTAACCTTGCATGCAAAGTGTTCGATGTAATGTCCATGTAAATGTCATTCATATACATGGCATTCGGTATCTATGTTTGAATTTATTCTTTTATACGATCGGTCTTGATTTTGTAGTGCAGAACGTGCTTATTGGTTTGATAAAATCCTCATTTTTTATGCTTATGCCTAGATATGTTTAAAGTTCCCTTGCTTTTTCTCCTCTTGCCTTTAAAATGACTTGTGATCTAACATTGCGCGCCAAGTGTTCGATGAAATGTCCATGTAAATGTCACTCCTAAATGTGGATTCGGTTTCTAGGTTTGAAGTTATGTTTTTATTCAATCAAGTCTTGATTTTGTAGTGCAGAATGTGCTTATTGGCTTGATACAATTATTACTTTTTATGCTTATGCATAGATATATTTAAAGTTCACTTGCTTTTTCTCCTTTTGCCTTTAAAATGACTTGTGATCTAACATTGCACGCCAAGTGTTCGATGAAATGTCCATGTAAATGTAACTCCTAAATGTGGATTCGGTTTCTAGGTTTGTATTTATGCTTTTATTCAATCGGTCTTGATTTTGTAGTGCAGAATGTGCTAATTGGCTTGACACTATACTCATTTTTTTATGCTTATGCCTAGATATATCTAAAGTTCACTTGCTTTTTCTCCTTTCGCCTTTAAATGACTTTTGATCTAACATTGCACGCCAAGTGTTGGATGAAATGTCCATGTAAATGTCACTCATATATATGGCATTCGGTATCTATGTTTGAATTTATTCTTTTATACGATCGGTCTTGATTTTGTAGTGTAGAACGTGCTTATTGGCTTGATAATATCCTCATTTTTAATGCTTATGCATAGATATCTTTAAAGTTCACTTGTTATTTCTCCTTTTGCCTTTAAAAAATGGACTTGAGATCTAACCTTGCAATCAAAGTGTTCGATGTAATGTCCATGTAAATGTCACTCATATATATGGCATTCGGTATCTATGTTTGAATTTATTCTTTTATACGATCGGTCTTGATTTTGTAGTGCAGAACGTGCTTATTGGCTTGATAATATCCTCATTTTTAATGCTTATGCCTAGATATCTTTAAAGTTCACTTGTTTTTTCTCCTTTTGCCTTTAAAAAATGGACTTGAGATCTAACCTTGCATGCAAAGTGTTCGATGTAATGTCCATGTAAATGTCACTGCTAGATATGGCATTCGGTATCTTTGTTTGAATTAATTTTTTTATCCGATCGGTCTTGATTTTGTAGTGTAGAACGTGTATATTGGCTTGATACAATCCTTATTCTTTATGCCTATGCCTAGATGTCTTTAAAGTTTACTTGTTTTTTCTCCTTTTTTCTTTAAAAAATTGACTTGGGATCTAACATTGCATGTCAAATGTTGGATGAAATGTCCATGCAAATGTCACTCCTAAATATTGCATTCGGTATCTCTATTTGAATTTATTCTTTTATCCGATCGGTCTACATTGTGTAGTGCAGAACGTGCTTATTGGCTTGATACTATCCTCATTCTTTATGCTTATGTCTAGATTTCTTTAAAGTTCACTTGTTTTTTCTCCTTTTGCCTTTAAAAATTGACTTGTGATCTACCAATTGCACGCCATGTGTTCGATGAAATGTCCATGTAAATGTCATTCCTAAATGTGGCATTCGCTTTCTAGGTTCGAATTTATGTTTTTATTCGATCATTCTTGATTTTGTAGTGCAGAATGTGATTATTGGCTTGACACTATCCTCATTTTTAATGCTTATGCCTAGATTTATTTTAAGTTCATTTGTTTTTTCTCTTTTTTCCTTTAAAATATGGAGTTTAGATCTAACCTTGCATGCCAAATGTTCGATGAAATGTCCATGTAAATGTCTGTCCTAGATATGGCATTCGATATCTTTGTTTGAATTTATTTTTTTATCCGATGGGTCTTAATATTGTAGTGCAAAACGTGCTTATTGGCTTGATACTCTCCTCTTTCTTTATGCTTATGCGTAGATGTTTTTAAAGTTCACTTGTTTTTTCTCCTTTTGACTTTAAAAATTGACTTGTGATCTAACTTTGCACGCCAAGTGTTCGATGAAATGTCAATGTAAATGTCACTCCTAAATGTGGATTTGATTTCTAGGTGAATTTATGCTTAAAATCGATCGGTCTTGATTTTGTAGTGCAGAATGTGCCTTTTTGCTTGATACTATCCTCCTTTTAATGCTTATGCCTAGATGTCTTTAAAGTTCACTTGTTTTTTCTCCTTTTCCCTTCAAAAATTGACTTGTGATCTAATATTGCACGCCAAGTGTTCGATGAAAATGTCCAAGTAAATGTCACTCCTAATTATGGAATTCAGTATCTATGTTTAAATTTATTCTTTTATTCGATCGGTCTTGATTTTGTAGTGCAGAACGTGCTTATTGGCTTGGTACTATCCTCTTTATTTATGCTTATGCCTAGATTTCTTTAAAGTTCACTTGTTTTTTCTCCTTTTGCCTTTAAAAATTCACTTGTGATCTACCAATCGCATGCCATGTGTTCGATGAAATTTCCATGTAAATGTCACTTCTTAATGTGGCATTCGGTTTCTAGCTTCAAATTCATGCTTTTATTTGATCGGTCTTGATTTTGTAGTACATAATGTGCGTATTGGCTGGATACTATCCTTATTCTTTAAGCTTATGCCTAGATGCCTTTAAAGTTCACTTGTTTTTTTTCTCTTTTTGGCTTTAAAAATTAACTTGTGAGCTAACATTGCATGCCAAGTGTTCGATGAAATGTCACTCCTAAATGTGACATTCGGTTTCTAGGTTGAAATTTATGCTTTTATTCGATCATTCTTGATTTTGTAGTGCAAAATGTGCTTATTTGCTTGACACTATGCTCATTTTTAATGCTTATGCCTAGATTTATTTAAAGTTCACTTGATTTTTCTCTTTTTTCCTTTAAAATATGGAGTTTAGATCCAACCTTGCATGCCAAGTGTTCGATGAAATGTCCATGTAAATGTCACTCCTAGATATGGCATGCGGTATCTTTGTATGAATTTATTTTTTTATCCGATCGGTCTTGATTTTGTAGTGTAGAACGTGCTTTTTGGCTGGATACAATCCTTATTCTTTATGCTTATGCCTAGATGTCTTTAAAGTTCACTTGTTTTTTCTCCTTGAGATCTAACATTGCATGCCAAATGTTCGATGAAATGTCCATGTAAATGTCACTCCTAAATGTGGCGATCGGTTTCTAGGTTCGAATTTTTGCTTTTATTCGATTAGTCTTGATTTTGTAGTGCAGAATGTGCATATTGGCTGGATACAATCCTTATTCTTTATGCTTATGCATAGATGTCATTAAAGTTCACTTGTTTTTTCTCCTTTTTCCTTTAAAAATTGATTTGTGATCTAGCATTGCACGAAGTGTTCGATGAAATGTCCATGTAAATGTCACTCCTAAATGTGGCATTCGGTTTCTAGGTTCGAATTTACGCTTTTATTCGATCATTCTTGATTTTGTAGTGCAGAATGTGCTTATTGGCTTGACACTATCCTCATTTTTAATGATTATGCCTAGATTTATTTAAAGTTCACTGTTTTTTTTCTCTTTTTTCCTTTAAAAAATGGAGTTTAGATCTAACCTTGCATGCCAAGTGTTTGATGAAATGTCCATGTAAATGTCACTCCTAGATATGGCATTCAGTATCTTTTTTTGAATTTTTTTTTATCCGATCGGTCTTGATTTTGTAGTGTAGAACGTGCTTATTGGCTGGATACAATCCTTATTCTTTATGCTTATGCCTAGATGTCTTTAAAGTACACTTGTTTTTTCTCCTTTTGCCTTTAAAATTTGACTTGTGATCTAACATTGCACGCCATGTGTTCAATGAAATGTCCATGTAAATGTCACTCCTAAATGTGGCATTCGGTTTGTAGGTTCGAATTTATTCTTTTATTCGATCATTCTTGATTTTGTAGTGGAGAATGTGCTTATTGGCTTGACATTATGCTCATTTTTAATGTTTTGCGATATATTTAATTTTCACTTGTTTTTTCTCTTTTTTCATTTAAAATAAGGAGTTGAGATCTAAGGTTGCGTGGCAAGTGTTCAAGAAATCTCCATGTAAATGTCATTATTAGCTTGTGGCATTCGTTGATCCGTTGTTTAGAACCAGAGGTCCCAACAACGTCCCAACATTATTAGCTTGATACTATCCTCATTCCTTATATTTATGCGTAGATGTCTTTAAAGTTCACTTGTTTTTTCTCCTTTTGCCTTTAAAAATTCACTTTTGATCTAACATTGCACGCCAAGTGTTCGATGAAATGTCCATGTATATGTCACTCCTAAATGTGGCATTCGGTGTCTAGGTTCGAATTTATGCTTTTATTCGATTAGTTTTGATTTTGTAGTGCCGAATGTGCTTATTGGTTTCATACTATACTCATTTTTTATTCTTATGCCTAGATATATATAAAGTTCACTTGTTTTTTCTCCTTTTTCCTTTAAAAAATGGACTTGAGATCTAACCTTGCATGCCAAGTGTTCGATGAAATTTCCATGTAAATGTCACTCCTAGATATGGAATTCGGTATCTTTGTTTGAATTACTTTTTTTATCCAAACGGTTTTGATTTTGTAAAGCAGAACGTGCATATTGGCTGGATACAATCCTTATTCTTTATGCTTATGCCTAGATGTCTTTAAAGTTCACTTGTTTTTTCTCCTTTTTCCTTTAAAAAATTGACTTGAGATCTAACATTGCATGCCAAATGATCGATTAAATGTCCATGTAAATGTCACTCCTAAAGATGGCTTTCGCTATCTATGTTTAAATTTACTCTTTTATCCAATCAGTCTTGATTTTGTACAGCAGAACGTGCTTATTGACTTGATACTATCCTCATTCTTTATGCTTATGCCTAGATGTCTTTAATGTTCACTTGTTTTTCTCCTTTTGCCATTAAAAATTGACTTATGATCTAACATTGCACGCCAAGTGTTCGATGAAATGTCAATGTAAATGTCACTCCTAAATATGGATTCGATTTCTAGGTTCGAATTTATGCTTTTATTTAACCAGTCTTTATTTTGTAGTGCAGAATGTTCTTATTCGCTTGATACTATCCTCATTTTTATTGCTTATGCATAGATGTCTTTAAAGTTCACTTGTTTTTTCTCCTTTTCACTTTAAAAATTGACTTGTGATCAAACATTGCACGCCAAGTGTTCGATGAAATGTCCATGTGAATGTCACTCCTAAATGTGGATTCGATTTCTAGGTTCGAATTTATGCTTTTATTCGATCGGTCTTGATTTTGTAGTGCAGAATGTGCTTAATGGCTTTATACTATCGTCATTCTTTATGCTTATGCCTAGATATCTTTAAAGTTCACTTGTTTTTTCTTCTTTTGCCTTAAAAAATTGACTTGTGATCTAACATTGCATGCCAAGTGTTCGATGAAATGTCCATGTAAATGTCACTCCTAAATGTGGCATTCGGTTTTTAGGTTTGAATTTATGCTTTTATTCGACCAGTCTTGATTCGGTAGTGCAGAATGTGCTTATTGGCCTGACACTATCCTCATTTTTAATGTTTATTCCTAGATATAAGTGCAGAATGTGCTTATTGGCTTGACACTATCCTTATTTTTAATACTTAATCCTAGATATATTTAAAATTCGCTTGTTTTTTCTCTTTATTCCTTTAAAAAATGGCCTTGAGATCTAACCTAGCATGCCAAATGTTCGATGAAATGTCCATGTAAATGTCACTCCTAGATATGGCATTTGGTATCTTTGTTTGAATTTATTTTTTTATCCGATCGGTCTTGATTTTGTAGTGTAGAATGTGCTTATTGGCTGGATACAATCCGTATTCTTTATGCTTATGCCTAGATGTCTTTTAAGTTCAGTTGTTTTTTCTCCTTATTCCTTTAAAAAATTGACTTGAGATCTAACATCGAATGCCAAATGATTGATGAAATGTCCATGTAAATGTCACTCCTAACATCGAATGCCAAATTTACTCTTTTATCCAATCGGCCTTGATTTTGTAGTGTAGAACGTGCTTATTTGTTGGATCGTAAACCGTTAGCAAAGAGCTTGGGAACTGGATTTTAAGTTGTTCCCAACGCAGCGGAAGTAAATTAAGCGCAAGTATTAAAAGCAGTAAAGAACGCAGTTCCCTTATGTTGGATCGTAATCGGTTAGCAGTGAGCTTGGGAACTGGCAATTAAGCTGTCCCCAAGGCAGCGGAAGTAAATAATCGCAAGTAATAAAAATAGTTAAAGGGACAGTTCCTTTATAGAGGAACCCCACTACAACCAACTAGTTGTATGGGTAAACCTCTACCTCCGCTTGGAGGATTTTGAATGACTTACTTATATTGATTGCTTTGTTCCTTAGTTACACAGCCGGATTTACACTTCTCTGTTCCTACAAGTTCTTCCTAACTCTAGCAACACTAGTAAATCCTCTCAACTGAGTTCCTAAGCTCACAACAGCAAAACACAAGTAACTCAAACCTTACGCTGACTTCTCAGTTCCCTTGCTCCAAGGAACTTCAGCTTCACCGTCGTCGAGATCACACACTCGCCGGCGGGGACTTCTCTTCCTTTTCTTTCTTTTCTCTAATGTGGGTGTTTGTAAGTTCTGGGAGAAGTACTCAGACCGAGTACTATTCATTTGGCTTTATAGTCCATTTGTCTTGGGCAGTCGCATCTTTTGTTTGTGCCCAAAATGCCCTTTGCTTGATGCCCAAGTTGTACTTTCTTCACATGTGACTTTGGTTTGAACTAGGTCAACTTCTTGAATCAATCGGACCGTTGGATGAAGCGTGACAGTCTGATCCTCAGACTGTTCCCTCTGGCTGTCTGAGATAGAATCCCGCGATCTGCGCTGAACGGTCGTTGTCTTCACATGTGAGTTCCCATTTCATGGGAACTGACTTCTTCAGAGTTCCCTTGATGGAAACTCTTCATCGTTGTAAGCTTGTGTTTTCTTGTTTGTTTCTGGGAGTTCCCACTTCATGGGAACTTTCCTCTTCAGAGTTCCCTTGATGGAAACTCTTCATTGTGGCTAGCAGTGGCTTTGTCATTCATAGGAGTTCTTGGCTGTACCTGTGTTCCTTAGAAGTACTTGAACAAACCACATTAGTTCCCTATGGTGTTTGTCATTATCAAAACTTAAAGAGAAGTGAATCGTTGATCCGTTGCTTAGAACCAGAGGTCCCAACAACGTCCCAACAATTTCCCCCTTTTTGATGATGACAAACCCATCACAAAAATGCAAGTATTTCAATGAATGATATGCTGATGAGTTCCTAAGTATGATTTTGGGAAGTCACTCTTAGTGAGACATTTAGATTTAGGGAGCCACTTCTGGTGAGACGCATAGTTCCTATTAGGCTTTTTATGCAATTGTTCCCCCTTAGCTTATGCGTGGTCTGTGATAACTTAAACTTTTAACTCATCTCACATTTTTTATCTTTCCCCCTTTTGACATCATCGAAAATTAAGCAAAGCAATAGTAGGAAAGAATGGAACACGCAATCAAAATAAAGACCATTTCATTACTTAAGATAATATGTACAATGGGAACCCAAGTACAATTTGTGGTCATTTTTGGATTAAGGGAACAAGAAGGGAGAGATCATGGGCTCTGAGGGAACAAGGCGTCACAAAGGCGCGTAAGGACTTGTGTAAGCTTTTCTTGTCCTCTGGCCAACACTGCCTGGTCCCTAGCAATCTGATCGAGGGTGTTGGCGATGCGGAGCAACACTGAAGAGTTCCCCTCTTGTGTACCAGACTCTAGGGGAGCCTCCTCCTCTACAGGCTCCGAGTGCCTCATCTTCTGGGCAACTGTAATGTCCAGTTCCCTTCCAAGCTCGATTTCGTCTTTAGAGGCATCGTAGAGACCCTCTTTTTGTAGGAGCTTCTTGATCAGCCCGGAGTAGGGAAGGGAGTGGGACTTGGAGGCCATGCACTTTTCCATGTGCCCAAGGATAATTCGGGGAAGATTTATGGGCTTCTTGAGGAGGAAGTGGTAGAGGATGATGGCATCGGGGATGTTGACGACCAGGCGCTTTTCTTGGCGTGGGATCACCACGTTGATGATGAATTGGTGAGCGAGCTTGGCGACCAAGGAAAGATGATGCGTCGAGTGGACCTTGGAGGGAACCCGACCCTCAAAAATTGTGTTGTACACTTCGGCGCTGTTGAAGTCGCCCCAGAGCTTGCTGGGCACCTCGCTAAGCCCTTGACCAGGGACCTGGAGTTGAAGGCGGATCGTAGACATTGTAAAAATGAACTCGTCGCCTTCGTGGGAGAGAGTTCCCTGAGTGCCGTCGTTGGTGATAGTGAAGTTGTTGTAGAATTGACGCACTTGTGAGGGATCTAATCTCACAGTTTCTTGGCAGAGTCTCTCCCAACCCTGGGCCTTGATCAGTTCCCACAGTTCCTCCAGACCATTTTCAGTTAGCACCTCTTTGGAAACAATGAGGTGAGGGAGAAGCTTTCGGCGCTCAGTGACATGATGCTTGGTGGTCCCCTTCCCCTTTCTGGACTTGCTTTTGGATTTGTTCCCCCTAGAGACCGTGCGAGGTCCTTTCTGCTGAGGGGGTGCAGCCGCTTCGATCATAAGCACGCGGTCCCTTGGTGGTGGGGAACTCGCGGACACCACCATTTGGTGTCCAGGTGTAGGGATACGTGCTGGCTCCTTTGTAGCTGGAGCTTCTTCTTCTTCTTCGACCTCATCATGGGAGGTCCCTTCTTCCTCGGAGGAGCTCGAGCCGGAGCCCTCCGCGTCATCTCCAGGATGACTTGTTGTTGCCTCAGCACCTCCAGCTGGTGCGAGGTCCCTTGTCTCTGTGGGCTCTTGAGGAGCAACCTTTTCTGGGGACTTTGTCCCTTGGGAGACTGTGTTCTCAGAGGGACCCCTATTGAGTTCTTCCTCGATGGACTTGAGCTGGGCTTCCTCCTCCGAAGTTCCCATGATGATTGGAGGAGGGTCCTTGGTCATTTTGCCGATGACCACAGAAAGAGGAAGATCGTCGTCGTCTGAGGAGAGGGCGACGGTACTTTTGGATGGTGAGGGAGAGGGGAGTTTGGTGGTGGTGGGAGACGTGATGGAAGAGGGGAGAGCAGAAGAAGGAATAGGGGTTGTGATTTGAGTGGAAGGAGGAGGAAGGGATCTGCGGTCCTGTGGAGGAGAGATCCCCGAAGCGGAGAGGGGAGTGGTGGAAATGTGTTTTGGTGAGGAAGGAGAAGGCCTTTTGTGAGGTGAAGGTGGAGGTGGAGATCCCGGAATGATGGGAACGAGAGGAAGTGAAGGAGGTTGGGATGTTGAAGTTCCCATCGTGGCGGGAACTGGAGGAGGTGGCGGAGGAAGTCCCTCGATTTGAAGAGGAGGGATGGAGGAGGAAGAGGGAAGTAGACTCTGGGGTTCGGAGTTCCCATCGTCGGAAGGAAAAGGGTAGGGAGGTTTGGGAGCACAAGAACTCTCCTTGGAGCAGTTCAGGTAGTCCTCAAACCGGAAGAAGGCCTTCTTTCTGGGCTCCGAGAATTCAGAGGCCTCAGAGTGTTTACGCTTTTTGGATTTGGAGGGGTCATGGGAGTGTTTGGATTTTTTGGATTTTGAGGGATCTTTTGATGAGTGGCGATGTTTGGATGAGTGGCGATGTTTGGATTTATGGGGTTTTTCATTGATGGAGGGGCGAGCATCTCCGAAGTTGTCAACGATGACAACTCCGGAGGAGGTGTTGGTGGTTGGAGGTGGAAGAGGAAGAGATTCGGAGGAGGAAGAGGTCCAGGAGACGGTTTCGTCGACCGGAGGAGGAGGAGGGGGCAAGAAGGGGCTTACTTGATTGTATAGCCCTTGAATGAGGACATCCTTCATGATTGGGTCTTGTTCTTGCTCGATCTCGTTTAGTTGAGTGATGAAGAGAGTGCGAGGATTGGCAAGTACCCACTCTTTGATTTGTGCGAATGTGTGTTGAGGGGCCATTTTTGTAAGAATTTGGGAGGTTTTGGAGGTTTCTTGAGAAGAGAGTGAAAGGGATTTGTGGAAGACGAATGACAGGGATGTAAGATGGAGTAAAGGGCCTAAAAATGGCAAAGAGGGGTTTTAAAGGAGAGAGGAGGTGAAGGGTAGAAAGGGAAGTGGAATAACCTCGATAACCGTTGCCCAATGAACGTGGGGCGCCCGTTTCAACTTCTCAAGCACGCTTCTGGACACGCGTCACAATCTCTTGTGAAGTCCTTTTCAAATTTTGAATACTTGGCCTGTAACGCTTCAGAGCTACTGACACGAAAGTCCGCTTCCCAAGTGACGGTTTTTCTTTGAAGATTAGTCAGTGTTCCCTTTGTAGATGCAGCAGTTCCCATGATCTTTTCAAGGTCAGGGAGAGTGAAGTGGTTGAGGGAACTTCACACTCATCTTTTTGTGGGGATAGGGAACTCAAAAGGGAACCAGACACTTTGCAACTCGATAAAGGAAATGTTTTGGCTCATGAGAAGTATTTGTCTGGTCCCTAGCTTAGGGTGGGTCATATGATCAACCGTCATGGTGGCTTGTAATGAGGGATAAAGGGAACTCTGGTTGATCATTTTGGGCCAAAAGAAATAGAGTTCCTTTGCACACATTTTTCTCTAGACTAGTAATCATGGCATAGTGAAAGCAATAAATCCAAGTTCCCTATCATGCAATCTTATATAAACTAGTCAGGCATTGAGAGAGAGACAAACAGGGACTTGTTTAGTTTAGAGTTATCATCCCTAGAAGCACTCGAAAACGCTGGTAGGGACGTCTGTCTAAAGCTTTGGTAAGAATATCCGCAATTTGCTCTTCAGTTCTACAGTGTTCCATCGAAATGTTCCCATTCTCAACATTGTCACGTAGAAAGTGATGCCTTATATCAATATGCTTAGTTCTAGAATGATGCACAGGATTTTTGGAAATGTTTATGGCACTAGTGTTATCACAGAGTATGGGAACTGGGCCAAAAGACATACCGTAATCCTGGAGTTGTGACTTAAGCCATAGAACCTGGGAACAGCATGATGCGGCAGCCACATATTCAGCTTCAGCTGTGGAGAGTGCCACTGAGTTTTGCTTTTTAGACCCCCACGAAACTAAGCAAGACCCTAGGAACTGGGCCATTCCTGAAGTGCTCTTTCTGTCAACCAAGTGCCCTGCAAAGTCAGCATTTGTTTATGCAATGAGCTCAAGGGAACTGTTCCTTGGATACCAAAGGCACAAGTTATTGTTCCCTTTGAGATACCTGAAAATTCTCTTCACCTCTTTCAGGTGTGATTCCTTAGGGTTAGCTTGAAACGAGCACAAAGACATACGGAGAACATGATATCAGGTCTACTAGCTGTTAAGTAGAGAAGGGACCCGATCATACCTCGATAGTTCCTTTGGTCCACACTGATACCTGTTTCATCTGCATTTAGCCTTGAATTTGGTGAGATGGGAGTGTCAATGGGCTTTGAATGTTCCATCCCATACTTCACGAGCATTTCCCTGATGTATTTCTGTTGATGGATCTTTGTTCCCTCCTTTGTTTGGGATATTTGAAGTCCCAGGAAGAACGTGAGTTCCCCAATGAGACTCATCTCAAACTCATTGCTCATGAGGTCCTTGAACTTTTCTACAAGAGTTTCGTTAGTTGCTCCAAACACAATGTCATCAATATATACTTGCACAATCAAAATGTCTTTAGATTCTTTCTTTAAAAACAAAGTCTTGTCTATGGAACCACGAATGTATCCATGGGACAAGAGGAATTGAGCAAACCTGTCATACCAAGCTCGGGGAACTTGTTTGAGTCCGTAAAGGGCCCTTTCCAGGAGACATGGTTGGGCATTTTCTCATCTTCGAATCCTGGAGGTTGGGCCACATACACTTCTTTCTTGAGATGTCCATTTAGGAAGGCTGTTTTCACATCCATTTGATAAAGTTTGAATCCCTTGTGAGCAGCATAGGCGATGAGGAGTCTGATTGCCTCGATCCTGGCAACTGGTGCGAAGGTCTCATCGTAGTCAATCCCTTCCTCTTGCCTGTATCCTTGTGCTACTAACCTAGCCTTGTTCCTTGCCACAGCTCCAGTATCATCGAGCTTGTTCCTAAAAACCCATCGGGTTCCTATGATGTTCTTGTTTTTGGGCCTAGGAACTAGCTTCCAAACTTTGTTTCTCTCGAATTGGTGGAGTTCCTCTTGCATGGCTTGAATCCAATCTGGGTCCTTTAATGCCTCTTTGATATTTTTGGGTTCCACCATTGAAACAAACGCGTTAAAAGCACAAAAATTATTGAGAGAGGAACGAGTCTGCACACCATTAACAAGAGGAGAGATGATGTTCTCAAGAGGGTGGTCCTTCCTTTGTTGAAAGGTTCTTGTATGAGTGAGTTCCTTTGCATGTGTATTATCCTCAGTTGGTGTTTCTTTGTCATGGGAACTCTCATCTTCAACTTCTTCATTTGATGTTTCTTTAGAGATTTCTGGCAGGTTCCCTCTTTGTTCCCCTTGAATACTTGATTCTGGCAGTGTATTGTCTTGGGGGACAACAGAGTTGTTCCCTGAAGAGGGGACCTCGAGAGAGTTGGAGGTTTCTTGTAGTTCTTCTAAGGAGGGAGCCTCAAGGGAGGTTTGATTAGTGAGGGTTGGACCTTCGTCGTTGTTCCCTGGTTGTGGGATATGGCTTGCACTTGGATACTCTTCATCCCTTTTCCTTGGCTCATCCTCGTCATCATCATCGTCTTCATGTTTGACTAGCTTGAACAGAGTTCCCTTCCCTTGGGTCTCGGTTCCCATCTTTACAGACTTTTCATTGAAGACGACATGAATTCTTTCCTCTATCTTCTTGGTTCTTTTATTGTAGACCTTGTAAGCCTTGCTTTGTGATGAGTATCCCAGGAAGATCCCTTCGTCGCTTCTGGGGTCGAATTTGCCAAGATTGTCTTTGCCGTTGTTGTGAACAAAACATGTGCAACCAAATGTTCTCAAGTGTGAGATGTTTGGTTTTCTCCCTTTGATCAGCTCATAGGAAGTCTTGTTGATCAGGGGCCTTGTCATGGCTCAATTTAGGATGTATGTAGCTGTGGAGATTGCTTCAGTCCAGAAGTACTCAGGAACTCCACTTTCGATCATCATGGTTCTAGCCATGTCCTCCAGAGTTCTGTTCTTTCTCTCGACCACTCCATTTTGCTGAGGAGTGCGAGGAGCTGAAAAGTTGTGAGAGATCCCATTTTGCTCACAGAAGTTTAGGAACTCCGAGTTTTGAAACTTAGTTCCGTGATCAGATCTGATTGCTTTCAGTTTCATCCCCAAGCTTACTTCTGTTCTTTTGATGAAGGGCTCAAATTCTTCAAACGCTTGTGATTTTGCCTTCAAGAAAATAACCCAGGTGAATCTTGAAAAATCATCAATTAGAACATACATGTACCTTTTTCCACCGTAGCTAGTTGTTCTCATGGGACCACAGAGATCCATGTGAATTAACTCCAGGGACCTGGTTGTGCTTACCACCTTCTTCGGTTTGAAGGAGGTCCTGGTCTGTTTCCCTCGAACACATGCTTTACACATTTTGACTCCTTCGAGATTGATCCGTGGGAGGCCAATGACCAGATCCTGTAGATAAAGCTTCAGGATTTGATTTACACCAGCATGTCCCAGTCTTCGATGCCAGAGTTCCGTGTCATCTTGGGAACTCGCAAGGCGCAGCTTCATTGGTGGTTCAAAGTTGGTGTCCACCACATACACATTGTTGTATCTTCTTCCTCTCAGAATTACTTTGTTGGTCTTCTTGTTGATGACGAGACATTCATCTGAGTCGAAAGTGACGATGTTGTTCCCTTGATCACACATCTGGGAGACACTCAGCAGATTGTATCCCAGATCCTTTACCAGATTTACGTTGCTTACTTTGATGGATCTATTTAGCAACACTTCTCCTTTTCCAATAACTTCTCCCTTGTTCTTGTTGCCAAATGAGACGTGGCCTCCTTCGGCATGAGTGTGGAGTGAGATGAGGATATCCTTGTTCCCTGTCATATGGTTCGAGCATCCACTATCTATGAACCATGTACTGTTCCCTCTCACAGCCACCTACAAGGAAAAGTTAGTGTTTTGAGACCCAGGCAAGATGACTCTTGCCAGGTCCCTTGCAAGGGAAAACATTTTCATTTAAGATATAGTCAGAAATGTTGATGTCTTTGGAATTTTGAGAGTTGGAGTTCCTTTGGTGATGAGCATGACGTTTTTGTCTGTTTGGGAACTCATGGCTTCTAGGGATTTGGGCTCTCTTCTTGGGACATGCATCCTTGTAGTGCCCATGAGCACCACAGTGCCAACATGTCTTGTAGTATTCTCCCAGGTAGTATTTTGGGTGTGGTCTCTGGATACGGTTCCTATCCATGGTTTCTTTGTTGTACACTCGAGACCCATTTCCCTTAGCAATTTTGACATAGATTCCATGTCCAGAGTTCCCAGTATAGTAGTCTTTCTCACCATTGTTTCCACTCTCTAGGACCCTGATTTTCTCCTCGAGATGAGCATTTTTCTGTTTCTCGCACTGGAGTTCTAAGGCCCTACACTCATGGATCTCATGTTCGCTCAGGGGTGACTTTCTGTCCTTGGAGCACTCACCTTTGTATCCTATGCCATGTCTGGCTGGAACAAACTTAATTTGGGAACTAGAGGCTTCAAGATGTTCGGGAGTCTTACTCAGGTTTTGCAGGAGGGTGTTTTCATCTTTCTCTAAAGTTTTGATTTCTCTTTCTAGATCTACGATGTGAGACACATGGGACTTGAGTTTTTCTAGAAGGGATATGCAGTTGGGACAGGGCTCAAGACCAACTAATTGAGAATTTATGTGTTCCTGTTTTTCCAACTTGTTTTGCAGTTTTATGTTATCTTTAACAAGACTTGAAAGAATTTTCAACAATTCAGGTTTTTCATAATTACTCAAAGAATCAAGAACAGTTTCAGTGGTTACCTCACTGGGTTGTTCCCCAGTGGTTTCTCCTATGGCCATGCCACACATGTCTGGGAGTGCCCATGCTTCAGGATCTTTGTCTTCATCATCGCTCCAAGTAGCGATGTAGGCCTTCTTTCCTTGCTTTCTGCCTTCAGTTCCTTGTGGACATTCCTTCGCAAAATGTCCTTTCCTGTTGCATTTGTAGCAAGTCACTTCTGAGAGATCCTTCTCTGTGGGCTTTCTTTGGGAACTCTGTCCCTTTCCCCAGTTCCCACTGTTCCGTTGAGACTTTCCTTTGCAGAAATTTCGAAGAGCCTTTGTTACAAGAACTAGCTCTTCATCCTCTTCTTCTTCAGAGTCTTCATGTTGTTCTTGGGTTGATTTGAGCATCTTTTCGATCTTGAGTGCGATCCCTCGATGAGCTCGAGTTTGTTCCTTATCATCGATCTTCCTCTTCTCATGTCCCACTAGCTTTCCAAACACTTGATGAAGCATAAGTGTTCGATTTTCTGGGTTTTCCTTGAACATCGTTCTCTCGTTTGCCCATTCTCCAGTCAATCCATTGAAGAGTTGTTGGACCTTCATTTTGTGGGTGATTTCTTCTTTTGTGATCCCCAATCCTTCCATCTTAGTGCAAAGTCCTTCAAACCGGGATTGGTAGCTATCGACGGATTCTCCCATCTCCATTTGGAAGTTGTAGAACTCCCTCTTTGCGTTCATTTGAAGATCTTCTCTGAGATCTGAGTTCCCAACGTGCATTTGTTGGATGGCTTCCCACATTTCCTTGGCTGTGTCAAGGTTTGCAACCCTGTCACAATCTTGTACGCACATGGACCTCTTTAGATACTGTTTGGCTTTGTAGTTTGCCTCCATGCACTTGTACTCGTTGGGACCCCACTTTGAGAGGTCGTTGACAATAGCTGGATCGATTTCGAAGTTCCCCCTTTCGATGACGCACCAGGCTTGGTAGTCTTGGCCACGCATCCAATCTTTCATGTCGCGTTGCCAGCTTTCAAATCTTCCTGTTATAAGCCTTGGCGGCTTGCTGGTATTGTTCCCCACCTGAGTAAGTTCCTGAGCCATTTTGGCACCTGCGATGCTAACACAAATCTAGAGCACTCGCTCTGATACCAATTGTTGGATCGTAATCGGTTAGCAGTGAGCTTGGGAACTGGCAATTAAGCTGTTCCCAAGGCAGCGGAAGTAAATAATCGCAAGTAATAAAAACAGTTAAAGGGACAGTTCCTTTATAGAGGAACCCCACTACAACCAACTAGTTGTATGGGTAAACCTCTACCTCCGCTTGGAGGATTTTGAATGACTTACTTATATTGATTGCTTTGTTCCTTAGTTACACAACCGGATTTACACTTCTCTGTTCCTACAAGTTCTTCCTAACTCTAGCAACACTAGTAAATCCTCTCAACTGAGTTCCTAAGCTCACAACAGCAAAACACAAGTAACTCAAACCTTACGCTGACTTCTCAGTTCCCTTGCTCCAGGGAACTTCAGCTTCACCGTCGTCGAGATCACACACTCGCCGGCGGGGACTTCTCTTCCTTTTCTTTCTTTTCTCTAATGTGGGTGTTTGTAAGTTCTGGGAGAAGTACTCAGACCGAGTACTATTCATTTGGCTTTATAGTCCATTTGTCTTGGGCAGTCGCATCTTTCGTTTGTGCCCAAAATGCCCTTTGCTTGATGCCCAAGTTGTACTTTCTTCACATGTGACTTTGGTTTGAACTAGGTCAACTTCTTGAATCAATCGGACCGTTGGATGAAGCGTGACAGTCTGATCCTCAGACTGTTCCCTCTGGCTGTCTGAGACAGAATCCCGCGATCTGCGCTGAACGGTCGTTGTCTTCTCATGTGAGTTCCCATTTCATGGGAACTGACTTCTTCAGAGTTCCCTTGATGGAAACTCTTCATCGTTGTAAGCTTGTGTTTTCTTGTTTGTTTCTGGGAGTTCCCACTTCATGGGAACTTTCCTCTTCAGAGTTCCCTTGATGGAAACTCTTCATTGTGGCTAGCAGTGGCTTTGTCATTCATAGGAGTTCTTGGCTGTACCTGTGTTCCTTAGAAGTACTTGAACAAACCACATTAGTTCCCTATGGTGTTTGTCATTATCAAAACTTAAAGAGAAGTGAATCGTTGATCCGTTGCTTAGAACAAGAGGTCCCAACAACGTCCCAACACCTTATAGAGGAACCCCACTACAACCAACTAGTTGTGTGGGTAAACCTCTACCTCCGCTTGGAGGATTTTGAATGACTTATTTATATTGATTGCTTTGTTCCTTAGTTACAACAGCCGGATTGACACTTCTCTGTTCCTACGAGTTCTTCCTAACTCTAGCAACTCTAGCAAATCCTCTCAACTGAGTTCCTAAGCTCACAACAGCAAAATACAAATAACTCAAACCTTACACCGACTTCTCAGTTCCCTTGCCCCTGGGAACTTCGGCTTCACCGTTGTCGAGATCACACACTCGTCGGCGGGGACTTCTCTTCTTTTTCTTTCTTTTCTCTGATGCGGGTGTTTGTGAGTTCTGGGAGAAGTACCCAATCCGATTACTATTCATTTGGCTTTATAGTCTAGGTGAGTTTGGGCAGTCGCATCTTTCAACTGTGTCCAAAATGCCCTTTTCCTTGATGCCCAATTTGTACTTTCTTCACATGTGATTTTGGTTTGAACTAGGTCAACATCTTGAATCAATCGGACTGTTGGATCAAGTGTGACAGTCTGATCCTCAGACTATTCCTTCGGGCTGTCGAAGACAGAATCCCGCGATTTGCGTTGAACGGTCGTTGTCCTCACATGTGAGTTCCCATGACATGGGAACTGTCTTGTTCAGAGTTCCCTTCATGGAAACTCTTCATCGTTGTAAGCTTGTGTATTCTTGATCATTTCTGGGAGTTCCCACTGCATGGGAACATTCCTCTTTAGAGTTCTCTTGATGGAAACTCTGCATTGTAAGCTTTCTGTGGCTTTTGGTCATTCATGGAAGCTCTTGGCTCTACCTGCGTTCCTTAGAAATACTTGAACAAACCTCATTAGTTCCTCATGGTGTTTGTCATTATCAAAACTCGGAAAATGGCATCGTTGATCCGTTGTTTAGAACCAGAGGTCCCAACAACGTCCCAACAATTTCCCTCTTTTTGATGATGACAAACCCATCACAAAATATGCAAGTATTTCAATGAATGATATGCTGATGAGTTCCTAAGTATGATTTTGGGGAGTCACTTCTAGTGAAACACTTAGATTTGGGGAGCCACTTCTGGTGAGACACTTAGATCTTACTTAGCTTTTTATGCAATTGTTCCCCCTTAGCTTATGCATGTTCTGTGATAACTTAAACTTTATAACTCATCTCGCATTTTTTGTCTTTCCCCCTTTTGGCATCATCGAAAAGTGAACTTCAAGTAGGAGGTACAAATACAAAGCACAATCTTAACTCAAGGATAATATTGAGATGATGATAGAGGGATGGGACTACACAATCATCATAAGCAAGAAATAGTAAGAGCAATGGAACTGGAAGCATATGCACAAGGAAAAAGCAATATATTGGAATTGATGGGCAAAGGATATCTTGTAGGGGACTCAATCATCATTTCGAAGAGGGTGTGTTCCCCTGGATGTCAAGCACTACCATTGTTCCTCACAATATACGTGGGTTCCTTGATTCTTACATCCATTTCCTTGCTTTAGTTCCTCCTATCCTTCCTTGTATATTTCTTAAAATTTTCTTGAAACTTTTCCTTCATGAGACATTTGGTTTTTTTTTTTGAGAACTTGCAACTTGCATATGCTTTAGGGAACTTGAAACTTAATATGAAGGAACTTGCAACTTGTTCCCCCTTAAAAAATGGAACTATATCTTGAGCTTTATCCTCTTTTCTTCTTCCCTAGACTTGTTGTTCCCTTTGACATCCAGTAAAAACAAAGTTCCCACTCTTCTACACCATGATTGAATAATAAGGGCTTGGTTTGGATAGCATGGGATTTTTGTGGAACAATAAGATAAGCATATCCAAACAAATAAGCATGGAAAGGAACAAAAGACATCCAGGTAATTGAATCCAGTAAATAAGGGCTGAAAACATATTAGGCTCATAGGAAACGTTTACTTGGATCAAGATTAAGGGACAAGTCTTATGATCAACCATCATTTTGGCTAATATAGTGGGTTAGGAACTCAGGTTGATCATTTTGGGCCAAAAAGAAAAACTCATGCATATGTAACAGCTCCATGCAAAAAATGAATATATAGTGAAGGCATAGTCCATCAAACATGTCATCATATTATCATGAAGAAAGTTACTAAGCATTGTTCCCTACTAAAGTTCCCTTAAACTAGCCAATCATTGAAAGAATAGTGAACCGGGACTTGTTTAATTCTAAGAAGATCATGCAAGGAAGCATCCTTAGATGTTCCTTGAGCTTTCTATCCAAAGCTTTGGTGAATTTCCTTGCAACTTGATTTTCAGTTCTACAAAGTTCCATCTCAATGGTTTTTTTTTTCAAAGATCAACTCTATTGTTCCCATGCATGAAAGATGAGCACATTATAGGTTAAGAAACACTTACCTCATTGTGTTCCACAACTAGCATTCAGCTTGTTATATTTTTTTTTTTGAAGGAGAATTTTTGTTCTTGACCTTGTTCCCCCTGAATTGTTGCACTTCTTGCACATTAAGTGAGTTCCCAACTCACTTCCACTTGAGATTGTGAGGAACTTTTTCCAATGAGACACATGTTCCTAAGTTGTTTCCCTCACAACTCCCTACAACACAAACTTAAGTCTCGATTTTGGGCACCCAAACAAGTTTGGCTTCCCTTGGGTTAGGGCTAGCATTAAAAAATTCAATATTTCCACACTTCATGCAACAAGATTGTACGGAAGGAATTGAAGACTTACATTTCCTAGGTTGTTGCACCTTTTGGTCCTTCCTTCTTAATTCAATGAACTTCCAATGGTTCTTGAAAGCATAGTGCCCACGTCGTTCCCAGTTCCCATGGCTTTGTTGGAAATGAGGTTGTGCCTTTCTCTCTTGGAACCTTGTTTCCCTACGAGGTTCCCTCTTCTCAGCTTGGTTCATCACTTTTGGATTATTACGATGTGCACCCACGGCACTTGATTCTCCTTTCGGTTCCTCTTGTCTCTTGGGTTTGCACCTCACATGAATGCCATTGTTCCATGAAGCTTGCTTCTTTGATCTAGCTTGCTGTTCCCAAACCTTATGTTCCTTTTGTGCTCCAGCCCATGTGTGGTTTAAGGAACTATGGTTTTCAAGACCTTTTAGCTTTGCCTCCAAGTGCATGTTCCTGTCATTAGCAATTCCTTATCTTCAAATTTTGTTCCACCTGTTCCTTAACACATCTTAACTTGTAGAGTTTCTTCTCATTCATAAGGTTAGTGGAAATAAGTTTATCAACTTTAGATCTCAAGCTATTCAACTCAGTTTGGTTAGAGGGAACAAAAAAGTTTAGTTCCTTAGAAAGTTTCAAGTTTTCAGCTCTAAGACTTTCTAACTTAGCATGTAGTTCCCGATTCTCAGACATCAAGTTCCCAACATCAATTTTAAGAGCATGACAAGCATCACAAGGAATGGAGGAATAACTATCATGATTTTCAACTTCCTCTTTCAGCTTTTCCTTTTCCTTCCAAATTTTCTCAATAAATTTAATCAGGGAACTTTTCCTATAATTCTTCAAATCATTGAAAAGATGGGAACTTTCACTTACCTCTTCTTCACAATCAGATGCACTTTGTTCCCTAGCAACATAACAAGTACTTGGACTTGTCCATTCGTCAGATTCATCATCAGGACTGTTCCCCCATGCATCAAAAAAGAATGACACCTTTCCTTTTCCTTTCTTCTTCATAGGACAGTTCCTAATGATGTTCTCCCTTTCCTTGGTCACTACATCAAGTTTCTTTTGTTGTTCCTCTCCCACAAGCTCTAGTTTTGTGGTGGGAACACTTCCATCATTTTTCCTTTGGAGATTTCCCTTCCAATACAATGAACGTAGTGCCTCTATGCAACGACCAACTTCATCACTTGTTGACAAAGTCATATTGTTCCCTAATTACCTGCAAGTAACACACAATCTAGAGCAACCAGGCTCTGATACCAATTGTTGGATCATAAACCGTTAGCAAAGAGCTTGGGAACTGGCTGTTAAGCTGTTCTCAAGGCAGCGGAAGTAAATTAAGCGCAAGTATTAAAAGTAGTAAAGAACGCAGTTCCCTTATAGAGGAACCCCACTACAACCAACTAGTTATATGGGTAAACCTCTACCTCCGCTTGGAGGATTTTGAATGACTTACTTATATTGATTGCTTTGTTCCTTAGTTACAACAACCGGATTCACACTTCTCTGTTCCTACGAGTTCTTCCTAACTCTAACAACACTAGCAAATCCTCTCAACTGAGTTCCTAAGCTCACAACAGCAAAATACAAATAACTCAAACCTTACATCGACTTCTGAGTTCCCTTGCCCCTGGGAACTTCGGCTTCACCGTCGTCGAGATCACACACTCGCCGGCGGGGACTTCTCTTCTTTTTCTTTCTTTTCTCTGATGTGGGTGTTTGTGAGTTCTGGAAGAAGTACCCAATCCGAGTACTATTCATTTGGCTTTATAGTCCAGGTGAGCTTGGGCAGTCGCATCTTTCAACTGTGTCCAAACTGCCCTTTTGCTTGATGCCCAAGTTGTACTTTCTTCACATGTGACTTTGCTTTGAACTAGGTCAACTTCTTGAATCAATCGGACCGTTGGATCAAGCGTGACAGGCTGATCCTCACATTGTTCCTTCGGGCTGTCCAAGACAAAATCTCGCGATCTGCGCTGAACGGTCGTTGTCCTCACATGTGAGTTCCCATGTCATGGGAACTGTCTTGTTCAGAGTTCCCTTGATGGAAACTCTTCATCTTTGTAAGCTTGCGTACTCTTGATCATTTTTAGGAGTTCCCACTGCATGGGAACTTTCCCCTTCAGAGTTCTCTTGATGAAAACTCTGCATTGTAAGCTTTTTGTGGCTTTTGTTCATTCATGGGAGTTCTTGGCTTTACCTGCGTTCCTTAGAAATACTTGAAAAAACCTCATTAGTTCCTCATGGTGTTTGTCAATATCAAAACTCGGAGAATGGCATCGTTGATCCGTTGTTTAGAACCAGAGGTCCCAACAACGTCCCAACATTATTAGCTTGATACTATCCTCATTCCTTATATTTATGCGTAGATGTCTTTAAAGTTCACTTGTTTTTTCTCCTTTTTCCTTTAAAAATTGACTTTTGATCTAACATTGCACGCCAAGTGTTCGATGAAATGTCCATGTAAATGTCACTCCTAAATGTGGAATTTGGTTTCAAGGTTTGAATTTATGCTTTTCTTCGATTGGTCTTGATTCGGTAGTGCAAAATGTGCTTATTGGCTTGATACTATCCTCATTTTTTATGCATATGCATAGATACATTTAAAGTTCACTTGCTTTTTCTCCTTTTGCCTTTAAAATCACTTGTGATCTAACATTGCGCACAAAGTGTTTGATGAAATGTTCATGTAAATGGCACTCCTAAATGTGGATTCGATTTCTAGGTTTGAAGTTATGCTTTTATGCGGTTGGTCTTGATTTTGTAGTGCAGAACGTGCTTATTGGCTTGATACTATCCTCATTCTTTATGCTTATGCCTAGATTTCGTTAAAGTTAACTTATTTTTTCTCCTTTTACCTTTAAAAATTGACTTGTGATCTAACATTGATCGCCATGTGTTAGATGAAATGTCCATGTAAATGTCACTCCTAAATGTGGATTCGATTTCTAGATTCGAATTTATGTTTTTATTCAATCGGTCTTGATTTTGTAGTGTATAATGTACTTATTGGCTATATACTATCGTCATTCTTTATGCTTATGCCTAGATTTCTTTAAAGTTCACTTGTTTTTTCTCCTTTTGCCTTTAAAAATTGACTTCTGATCCAACATTGTGATGTCTCTCTATTTGGTGGTGTTTTCATATGTGATTTCCTTTGTAAATATGTTTCTTTTTCCCCTTTTCTTGTGCGCTTTGTTCCTTTTTAGCCTTGTTCCCGCATTTCTATGAGATTCGGAGACTACGCACCTTTTATGTGTTTTGTAGGTAATTTGACATGAATCGAGGATCAATTTGAAGGAGGGTCGAGACATGGAGCAAAGGCCGAGCTAAAGCGGGAAAGAGAGAAGCAAGCCATGAAGAAGAACAAGAGAAGCCAACTAAGAAGAAGGTGAAACGAGGTCAGGACCGAGATGCAACAACGTCGGGCCCGACTTTGAAGTTTCCAACCTCGGACCGAGTTGCACAGTACCTCGGGCCCGAGGTTCCTCCGTGTCGGGCCGAGTCGGTCACCGGACTACTTGGGCTCCAAGGCACGAATTTGTGAACTTCCACTTTTGCCCCTCATCTAATCTATAAAAGGCCCTCTTGTCTTCTAAGAAAGGGTTCCCTCACACACAAAAAAAGGGGGGGGGGGGTTCCAAGGGAGCCAAGAGGATACTTGGAGAGCAAGGAGGAAGGAGAAGAGGAGGAAGAGAGAGAGAATCGGCCAAGAGAGAGGAAGGCTTGATAGGTTTTGTTGATTCTTTAGCTTTGATTTGCTTTGATCTTGTGGATTTGAAAACCCTTGATTTGTATTTGTGGATTGCGTTGGATTTGAATGAACCCTTACTTTGTTTTGAGATTGATTATGATGATTGCTTTCTCTTTTGATTTGATTGCTTTCTTTGCTTGTCACATGGAGTAGATCTCCTTGATCTTGGGTTATGGGGGAAAACCCTAGCTAGGTTTAGGCTAGAAACCCCAATTCCATAGCCTTGAGTGTTTGATCTAAGGAACCCACTCTACATCGAGCTACAATTCCTTGCGAAAGTCGGGAATCAAGGCTTGAGATTGGCAAAGTAGCGAAAGTGAACATGTGTCGATCTCAAGACCTTGCTTCGAAGGGGATTTCCCCATGGATCGAGGTGTAGATGTGGTTGGAACGAGGGCGAAAGCACTCGATCCTAGTCCGATCATCACTCATTGCCTGAATTGGGGTGGAAAAGCCTTGATCTACTAGGGAAGGAACCCAAAAGCCCAAGAACTACTTTTAAAATCTTTGAGTTCGACATCCCCAGCTACCTCGGGCCCGACTTACCCAGTGTCGGTCCCGACTTCCTCTTGTCGCCAACGTCGGGCCCGACGTGACCTCAGTGTCGGTCCCGACTGTTTTCTTTATTTTCCTTTGTTTTATGCTCTCCTTTCTAGCTTCCTAGTATCTAGGCACATCGATCGAGTAGACTTCCTGAGTGTTCGACACCCACCACGTACTACAACGGGGTCGGGTTATAAATTGTATCTCTTGACCCTCGCATCCGAGAGGGCGATCAAATGATTGGCGCCGTTGCCGGGGAAGTCTAAGTGCATTGAGTGCCAATTTGGTGAGTTTCTTGTGTTTTTGGTAGTGATTTGGGTGAGGGAATAGCCCAAACCCTTTGTTTGTTTTTGATTTGTTTTGGTTTGTGTTTTTGTTTCATAGGTGTATGCTAGCTCGTTCCTCCCGAGGAACACTTGAGCTTGAGTTTGTGAGTGATCCGGAAAGTATTCTCAAGGAAGCCCGAAGAAGGAAAAGGATGGAGAATCAAGGTCTCCATGTTGAAGAGGAGTTGGCTCAACTTAGGGCCGAAATGGCTAGATTGCAACTTGAGAGGGACAATCAAGAGGAGATGGCAAGAAGAGAACGGGAGCAACGGATGAGAGCCGAGGCTCAACTCAACGCTCTACCCCGGAATGCACGCCAATACATGCATCCGGAGTTGAGGGTACCCGAGCCGGCTATTGTGCTTCCCGAGGTTGCCAAGAATTTTGAGATCAAGACGCAATTCATCTCCCTCATCAAGCGAGATCAATTCGAGGGCCGTCCACATGAGTGTCCCATAGAGCATGTTAAACGATTTGTGGACATGTGTGAGACGATCTCTACCGATGAAGAGACATTGGAGTATGTGCTTCTAAAGGCGTTCAAATGGTCACTTGGGGGCAAGGCCACACATTGGCTCGAGAGCCAAGCTCCTAGGTCAATCACAACTTGGAAGACACTCTATGATGCCTTCTTGATGAAGTTCTTCCCGCCCTCAAAGACAACCGAGCTAAGAAGGAAGATTGCAAGTTTTCAACAAGGTCCGAATGAGCCTCTCTTCGAAGCATGGGACCGTTTCAAGGAGATGTTGCGCCAATGTCCTACTCATGGCCAACAACCATATGTGCTTCAAGACATCTTTTTCCAAGGTATCAATCCGGTAACGAAGGACAAGCTCAATCTCCACACCGATTGTGGGTTCATAGACTTGACACCGGATCAAGCTTGGGAGCTACTTGACAAGCTATCCGATTATGAGGCCATGTATGGGGTGAGTCAAGCTAGCAAGGAGGTGAAAGTTCAAGGTGAAGGTGCAAGGAAGTTATATGATCCAAAGGGAGAAGACATTGATAGGGATGTGAAGCTCCAATTCCTTGAAGGTGAAGTGAGCAAGGTTAAGAGGCAAGTCCACTACTACAAGCAAAATGCTAGAGCTTGTGAGGAGTGTGGATCCTTTGCACATGCTACACAAGTTTGTCCGAATGAGAGCCAAGTGCGCTTGGCCGAGCGAATTGAGGAGGCAAACTATGTTCGAGGAAATTTCGGTGGAAGAGGCAACTTCAACAATGGTGGCAATGGCCGGTGGAACAACGATCAAGCTCAAAGCTACAACAACAACTTCAACCAAAACGAGCCAAGGGCGCCGCCACCACCATATAGACCACCGGGATTCAATGAGTTACAAACATTTGCTCAAGACATGAGAGATGGGTTCAGGGAGATGAGGACCCAATTCAATGAGTTTGGTGCATGGAGGAGGCAAGTCGACAATCAATTTGCTCAAATTGCGACTCAAGCCCCGAGAGAGAATGGGAGATTTCCGGGCCGACTCGAGGAGAATCCTCGAGCTCAAAACAATCAAAATGAAGTCCGGGCAATTGGATTGAGAAGTGGCCGAAACCTACCCGAGCCACACGTGCCTAAGAAGAGTGAAGAGAGTCGGACCAACTTACCCAGCAAGTCGGGTCCGACGTTCCCCGAAGTCGACCCAGCAAGAAGATCGACTCCTTCACCACGGACCGAGGTTGAGAGCAACTCGGGACCGACGTACACAGACCTCGATCCAACCCCTCTGCCCAGGACCGAGATTCACAACATCGGGCCCGACATGGTGCCCAAGTCGGTCCAACCAGGAAGTGTTGCAAATGAAGTAGGGAAGTCCAAAGAGGTTGATCCGAGCAAGATTCAAGGTGCAACAATTCTCCCATATCCCTCGAAGAAGCCAAAAGATGTTGTTGAGAACAAGTTCAAGAGGTTTCTCAAACTCTTGCAAGGCTTGAACATCTCCATCCCATTCACCGACGCATTGAGTGAGATGCCATCTTATGCCAAGTTTTTAAAGGAGATTTTGAGCAAGAAGAGGTCCATAGTGGAAATGCAAGATGAAGTCAAGACCTTGGAGTTACCACAAAAGCTAGGAGATCCCGGTCGTTTTGCTATAACCATTGGTGTGGGGTCTCAAAATTTCCAAGCCTTATGTGACCTTGGGGCAAGTGTTTCGGTGATGCCCGCTAGCATTTGGAGAAGAGCAAATTTGGGAGAAATGGAGCCGGCCGATATGTCCCTAACCATGGCCGACGGTTCCATCATCAAGGCCAAAGGAATATTGGATGACGTCCCGGTGAGGGTTGGAAAGTACTTTGTCCCCGATGATTTCGTGATCTTGGACATGCATGAGGATCCCTTGGTTCCAATAATCTTAGGGAGACCATTCTTAGCTACGGCGGGGGCAAGGTTTGATGTCAAGAACGGGAAGGTGTCCTTTGATATTGGGGAAGAGAAGGTTGATTTTCACTTCAACAAAGCTTTGAATGAGCCGGACGCCTTAGCCATTCTTAAGCTTGAAGAGAGTGCCAAGAGAGAACGTGAAGAAGTGGAAGTTGCTAGGGAGGTTGTTGCTTTAAGGGGTGATGAAAGCTTCAATGAACAAATACAAGTGAGGGAGTTGTTGGAGCAACTTAAGGATCAAGATGAGTCAAGGAACAATGCTAGCTCAAGAGGAGATGAAGAGTATCCTTACTCATATCCTTTTAATGTTGGTGAAGATCACAATTCTTCCCAAAATTTTGATTCTTACATTTGCTTGAGTGATTTGAATGATGACTTAGGAGACTCCTATATTTGCCTTAGTGATTTAAAAGGTGAATTGGTAGAATCTCCTAGGAATACTTTGGATGACTATGGTGTAGGACAAGAAAAACATGATGGAGCAAGCAAGGAGGAGAAATATCATCTGTTGGAGGAGTATGATGAGATAGGCCCGAGATCGGAGAGCCATGCCTATGTAGACCATCGTTGGTGGTTTTATGGGTATGAAGGCAATGGGAATGGGCATAACGATGGCGAGCAATTCACCGTGTTTCACCCGCCATAAGGTTGAGGTTAGGAAGTCAAGCTAGTGACTCTAAACGAGCGCTTCTCGGGAGGCAACCCGAGCTAGTAGCTTTCTTTTCGTAATTTTAGTTTGATTTTCTTAGTTTAGCTTAGCTTTTCTCTAACCAATCCCTATCTAGTGTTTTGTGGATTTATGGTGTTGTGCATCCTTCAAGGTTGTGTAGGATTTGAGGTGAAATATTTAAATGGAAATATGGGAAAGAAGTTGCCTGAGGATGGAGTAAAATTGGCAACCCGAATACTCCCACATCGAGCCCAGGTAAGTCGGGCCCGACATAGGGACGTCGGTCCATGAAGTCGGTCCAACTTGATCCGACTAGTTGGAATGCCAATTTTGCCCTTGACCTAATTTGTCCCTTTCCCCCATTAAATACCACCCCCCACCTACCTATCATCTTCATCATCAACTACCATTCCCAAAATACAACCCCTCTCCCTCAAAAACTCTCAAAGTCGGCCGCCCTACCCTCACCATACTCGAACCACATCCATCCCACTTCATCTCGTTCCAACCACAAAAAGGCCTCCCAAACCCGAATCCAAGTAGAAATCTCGAGTTCAATATAGTCCTTCGTCCCCCATCTAGATCTAGATCTAGGAAATTTGAGTTCTAAGTTGCTTATTTGTTCAAAAGTTCAAATACTCTTCGAATCCGGTATGTGTTACTCGATCTCTACTTATTTCTTTGAAAATTTTGTGCTTTCATTGCGTAGATTGAGTAATGCCATGTTTGATTGAGATCTTGAGCTTTAGCATCAATGGTGGATTTGCATGATTTGTGAAATTGAGCTTTAAAGTTGTTTATGCATGCTTAAATCCATTTAGAACTTTGATTAGGGATGTTTGATGGTTGAATTTGAAATTTAAGTGCATGATAGAATGATTTGGGTTGATTTGAGGTTAGAGTCGAAGCATGAACTAGGTCGAGATCGACATGGCCAGGAGAGTCGGGCCCGAGTTGTGGAAGTCGGTCCAACAAGTCGGACCGAGGTTGAGTAAGTCGGGCCCGACATAGGCTGGAAGTCGATCCTTGTTGTTTTTGCTCTCTTCTTGTGATATCATGTGGATTCATGTGTTTAATTGTTCGCTATAGCCTAATCATGATGTAGAATGATCATTTGCTTAGCTATTGTTAAAAGATGTCCATGATGATTTATGTTGGATTGAGATGCATGTGAGTCTAGAGACTAAGTATGGGGTTCCCTTTGTGTTGGAATGTTGTTGTGTGTTGATGAGTGCTTTTGTTGGGTTGTATGGAGTTTATCTTGGATCCTTTTGTTTGGATATGTGTAGGTACAATGGAGACAAGAGCTTCATCCTCTCATGTGGAAAGGCCAAGGAAGAAGTCCAAGAAGACGAGGAAAGAGCCGAAGTTGGATGATGTCTATTTGGAGGATGATGAGCAAGTGGAGAATTATGAAAGATATATGGCGCTTGAGCACCACACGAGGTGGCTTGATTGGGAAGCCGTGAGGAAGATGGACATGGATCAAGCCCTTCCAAGATGCTACTCCCACATCGGTCTTAATGGAATGCTAAGGTGGAACAACACTCACTACCCCGCCCTCACCTTGGAATTTATGGCCACATTCGAGTGCACTTATGATAATGTGGAGGATGAGGAAGGGGCGATTACTTTCCGATTGGGTAACGAGGACCACAATCTCACTCTTAGGGATTTGGCTACCTACTTTGGGTTTTCATGCCCAAGAGAAGAGGCCGGCGTCAACAATGAGAAGGTGAACCAAGTGTGGCGTCATGTGGCCGGGAAGAGTGAGATGGAAAAGGGCGCCTCCACAACCAAGATTGCTAGCCCTCTTTTTCGGGTCATGGTGCGAGTCTTGGGGTGTGAAATCTATGCTCGTCATGAGTTGAGCAAGCCGATGAAGGAGGAGATCATGTTGCTCCATGAGATGCTCTTCAACACCAAGAAGCCCATGAACCTTGCATGGGAGTGGGTCAAGATGGTGCGGGACTTCCAAAGTTCCTCTTGGATCTACATCGGCAGGATGATAGCAAGGCTCGCCATGCGTCTAGGAGTTGACCTTGACAAGTATTCTCCGGCTCCGAATGGTGTTGAGTTCATGAACATGAAGTATTTCAAGAAGGCCAACATCATCAAAGAGAATCTCTACATGATTTCCTTGGCCCCTCACTCAAACTATGATGGTGTGTCGATCCGGTTAGTGAACAACCTCTATGATCTTTCTCGGTATCAAAATTGGTACCAAGTGTGGGCCGGCAAGCCACACTCATTTGGTGACCCCGAAGGTGCAAGAGAGGGGCGGCGACAACAACCTCAACACATTCGGTTTACCTCCCCTCCATCTTCACCGGATTTCAACCAAGATAACTTTGTGTTTGCACCTCGTGGGGAAGACATGGACGTCGATCAAGAGCAAAATGAAGAAGATGAGCGCTTCCAAGGTTTGATGGCCAACCTCCGAGCCACGCACCAAGCTCTAACATTGGCGGACCGAGGTACACATGGCGTCGGGCCCGACTTCCATCAACGTCGGTCCGGTGCCTTCTATGGTGATGAGGTCCCGAGGCACTATGAGCATGGAGAGGGGAGTGGTACGAGGCAAGAACAAGCTCAAGGTGGCGGTTATGAAGGCTACGCCCAATGGTATGGTCCGGGAATGGTGTTTCCCGAGCGACAACAAACGGTCGACATGTCCTTCTTGGCCAACCAAATGGCCCATCTTCAACTTCAACAAGAGAATGTTCTTCAAGAGGTCCATCAAGTGAATCTTCAACAACAATACATGTACCAACAACAACAACAATTGCTTCAACAACAAGGTGCTTTCCAAGATAGCCAAGAAGAGATGAACCGAGCCCTCGGCTACACTAGGCGAGAGGTGGAGGAGCTTAGAGAGGTGGAGGACCAAAGGTGGCGGGTCCAAGATAGCTTCAACACATGGATGAGCGGGAACTTCCCTTCCCGTGAGGACCAATGGACGCGCCCGGATCCTCAACTCCAACCACCACCACAAGACTTCTACCAAGAGCAAGTGTACGAGAGGGAGCGGCAAGCGAGACTCCAAAGAGGACGTAGGCGTGACAACCCCTTCGACTGATCCTAGACATGCCATTGAAGAATAAAGAAATTATGAGCTCTTTGAACTCTTCTCTCTTGCTTTTAAGTTTTGGTTTCCTTGTTTGATGGGGACATCAAAATTTTAAGTATGGGGTGGGGGTAAGTGTGCTCATGATTTCACTTGCTTGTGTGTGTTTGTTATTTTGAGGATATTTGGTTTTCGGTTTCTAGTTTGTGTTTGGGATGTTTGTTTCTTGGTTTGTGGTTTGATGAATGACATGGATGATTGATTTGGTTTTGAATGGATGAGTCTTTTGTGGATATTTGAAGATATTTGGTTTCCATATCCTACCATGAAGTGAATCCTTTGTTTGTAGCCCCGTTTTAGCCTAGGCCTTTGTTTGAAACTCCTCAAAAATATTATTCCTAGCCTTATATGACTTGACCCTTATGGGATTGGACTTTAGAAGAGAGGTTTGGATTGTATTTGAAGAGTTGAGATTCTCTTTGGTTTAAGGGCAAAGAATGGTGTTATGAATCATGTGGGTAGTGCATCTTTGTTGTACAAAAAGAAAATGAAGAAGAAGAAAGAAAGAAAGAAAGAAAATGTTGGAAATGGGTCCGACCGAGTTACAAGCCACATCGGGCCCGATGTCATAAGAAAGTCGGTCCCGTGGAGAAAGTGTGGAAAATCCAACAAAAAGCCTAAGAGCAAAGACAAAGTGGAATGTTAAATGAAATTTTGGGTTGAAAGGAAAAATGTTAAGTCTTTTGGATGAATGTGAAATTGATTGTGGAATTTTGGTGAAGTTGGTGAGAGTTTAGGTTGTTCAATCCCCATTGTAAGCACCACAAGACCAAATAATTCCCACCTTGAGAAATACCAAAAGCCCCATTACAACCCGGCCGAATGGAACCTCTTTGAGGACCTCCATTGAGCCAAGTTCGAAATTCTTTGTGTACTTTGTATTAGGCATCTCTAGGTGGAGGATTTGGTGATATTAGCTTCAATAGTTGTCCTTACTTGCATGATTTTTGAGCTTGAGTGTTCATTGCTAAACCCATACACATGATGAGCGATACACATTCACATATCCCTAAAGTGAGGCTTAGTTGCATTGACTCTATTCCTTGGAACACTTAATCATGTGTGATGATGTAATCTTGCTTGAATATCAATCACTTGTGCTTAAATGTGTTTTCATACGAGGCTTTACTTGAAAATTATGTTTCGGTCTTGCTTACATTGTTATTGCTTGAGGACAAGCAAGTTTAAGTATGGGGTATTTTGATGTCTCTTTATTTGGTGGTGTTTTTATATATGATTTCCTTTGTAAATATGTTTCTTTTTCCCCTTTTCTTGAGTGTTTTGTTCCTTTTTAGCTTAGTTCCCGTGTTTCTATGAGATTCGGAGACTATGCGCGTTTTATGTGTTTTGCAGGTGTTTTGGCATGGATCAAGGGTCGTTTTGAAGGAGACTCGGAACTTGGAGCAAGGCCCGAGCTTAAGAGGGAAAGAGAGGAGCAAGCCATGAAGAAGAACAAGAGAAAAGCCAACAAGAAGAAGGTGGAACGAGGTCTGGATCGAGCTGGAACCAACGCCGGACCCGAGGTGAATTTTCGACCTCGGACCGACTTGCCCAGTAAGTCGGGCCCGAGGTTGCTCCGTGTCGGTCCGAGTCGGTCGCTGACTGCTTGGGCTCCAAGGCACAAAATTGTAAACTGCCACTTTTGCCCCTCATCTATAAAGGCTCTCTTGTCGTCTAATTGGAGGAGGTTCACACACAATTAAGAGAGGTTCCCACACTTAGCAAGGAAACAACCCTCAAAAACTCTCAAGAGGATACTTGGAGAGCAAGGAGGAAGGAGAGGAGAAGGAGAAGAGAGGGAATCGGCCTAGGAGAGGAGATTTCTAGGAGATTTGATAGGTTTGGTTGATAGATTAGCTTTGCCTTGTTTTGATTTTGTGGATTTGGAAACCTTTGATTGGAGTTTGTGGATTGCTTTTGATTTGTGAATGAAACTTTGCTTTGGTTTGAGATTGATGATGTCGATTGCTTTGCTTTGTGATTTGTTTACTTTCTTTGTTTGCCATATGGAGTAGATCTCCTTGATCTTGGGTTATGGGGGAAAACTCTAGCTAGGTTTGGGCTAGAAACCCCAATTCCATAAGCCTTGAGTGCTTGATCTAGGAACCCACTCTACATAGAGCTACAATTCCTTACGAAAGTAAGGAATCAAGGCTTGTGATTGGCAAAGTAGCGAAAGTGAACATTTGTCCATCTCAAGACCTTGCTTCGAAGGGGATTTCCCCAATGATCGATGTGTAGAAGTGGTTGGAACGAGGGTGAAAGCACTCGATCCTATTCCGATCATCACTTATTGCTTGAATTGGGGTGGAAAAGCCTTAATCTACTAGAGAAGGAACCCAAAAGCCCAAGATCTACTTTCAATCTTTGAGTTCGACAAACCCAGCTACATCGGGCCCGACTTGCTCTACGTCGGTCCCGACTTCCCTCTTGTCGCCAACATCGGGCCCGACGTGACACTTGTGTCGGTCCCGACTGTTCCCTTTGTTTCCCTTCGTTTTAAGTTCTCCTTTCCAACTTTCTAGTGTCTAGGAACCTCAATCGAGTAGATTTCCCGAGCGTTTGACACCCACCACGTGCTACAACGGGGTCGGGTTATAAATTGTATCTCTAGACCCTCGCATTCCCGAGCGATCAACTTTCATCTTCCATATAGAATTATGGAGAATTCTGTATTGGTGTTGTCGTAGAACCATTTACGGAAAGTGGCTATGATTGGAAGCCAGACTCGTGAAGAGATAGGAGGAGGAAAGGAATTTGAGACATGAGGTAATACGTTTGTTCTATGGTGGACATTTGATTCCCTAGAGATGGGAATGGATTCCGAGAAGGATCCAGAGTAAGATTAGGTGAAGATTCCTAAAGTTGAACCGGTTCTAGACCAAGTTCTCAATGAATTCCTATTCTCTCTTGAGAGTCTGATTTGGGTGTACCCTCGTCGTTTCTTCCATGTTATTAGGAAACTTCTTGTGAGATTTTGAAGTTAAGTATTGTACTTCATAAAGACTTTCTAGATTGAAGGTTTCCTATTTTAAGCTCGTATGATGGAAGATTTCAAGTTATGAATTTTGTTTATAAACGTCATGATTCAAAGTTATGTGAAAGAAATTGTTAATTCCTTTTCTTGAAATGTGAAAGCTCAAGTATTGTCTTTAAAAAAGAAATTTTAAAGTGAGTTTCTTTAAAGGGTAACGGTTTTCTGGAGTATATTCTTATAGGAATTTCTGAATTTTGAAATTCGAGTATCAATAGAAGTTTGGAGTTGGAACCTTTACTTCTCAACGTTGAGATTATGAAAATCTTATGAGTCTTGAGTGATTCTAAAAAGATCAGTATGGATCATGAGGTGATATAAGAGAATCTTAAAAACAAAAGGATTTTCTTTGGAAACTTTCTTCAACAACTATGTTTGTGACTCGATAGTATAGAATCCTGGATATTCTGTACTTTTCTTTGCTCAGTTGGAAGTTAAAGAGCTTTGAAGTGCTCAAGTGTTGGATCAATTAAATTGTTAAACTATTGGAAAATGCAATTCAATTTTTAACTTGATAGTGTTCAAACTCGGATTTTCATATATGTTGTTATCCTTTGAGTTAAGAGGATTGAGAATCCTAAATGGAATGTGAATTTATTATGGTATAGTAAGAAAGAAAGGAAGAATGCTGGTTTAGTCTAAGTTGTGAACAAGTGGTTAATCATCAAGGTTGTTGTGAATAAGGTTGATTGGTTAAAATGGATTGAACAGGTAAAAGTTCATCAGTAATGTGTTTATGTTCAATTAACTACTTGGCACAAGTGTTAATTGATTACATGAGTTGTTGATATCCCGATGATTAACCTACGTGACAATGTTATGAGAATTTCGTTGTATGATACCCATCTCGGAATAATGAGAAGAGACTTGAGGTCTATAATTGACCAATAAAGGAATCATCAATAAAATTTTCTAAATTGCCAATGGTATTGACTTATATTTCTTTAAGGATGGAAATGATAAAGTTCAGTTTTGAGAAGATCGTGCAAGGAAGAATATTGGCATGTTGCCTTTGATATTTTAATCGGTTGGGAGAAAAATATCAATCATTATTGTGGTCAATAAGGCTTAGCCCTTATCGCTGAAAAATAATTTCAATTGTGTTTGGATTTTGAAGATTTTATATCTGTCAAATCTAATGCCTAAGGTGGTACTGGTGAAACTGTTAAGCTGTCGGTAAGCTTCCTAACCATAAGCTCTTCCTTTGCAATGTGGTTTGAAGTTAAATTAATGAAAAGGTATATGCAATCTCCTTATGGTTAATTGAGAAGACCAGAATGATGGATAAGTCTAGTTTGTTTACCAATGTTGAATTGGGATAGGTTCAAGAATATTTTGTTTGGCCATGTGCATTCATTCTTCTGCTAAAAGAGATTGGAACTTAAAGGAATTTCCTTATATGTAGAGAGACATAAGGATTGGATGTCTTGAATTAGATGCAGAGTTTGGAAATTTACTTATTGTGTTGAAATTGAAATGAAGATTAAGTTGTAGAAGGACCGTTGTTCTGCAAATGGATGATCTCAAGCATTGAATTTTGGTAATATATCATTGTTACATCACTTTAAAGTAGTATGTCAAGGAGGCATACAAGTTGAGAATGATTGAAGAAGAATCTTTGCTATGAGTATGAAGATGTCGGAATCACATTTTCCCTAAGGTTTGCAAGTAAGTGGATTGGAGTGATCAACTCTTTTATTGAACTTGTGAAGTTAAGTTGGGTTTAGACTGAGTAAATCAGGCAGAGATTACTCAATACAATGGATTATAGAAAAGTTTAGCAGTATGTCTAATTAAGAAAAGTCAAGGTATGTCATCAAGTTCTATCTTGAGGAAGGAATGAAATATTACATTCGAAAGGAAATGTAGTACGCATAAGTGAATTGGATTGTCTTAGGTCCTTTGAGGCTCAGTTTTGATTCGAAACTTTGGTCAAGTTGGTAAGGCCAGCTAATGTGCAAATGTAAGCACAGAACTAGGGCAAAGCATCAGTAGCATCATGAAATTAAGGTCAACAATTTTATTTGATGCATTGACCTCACACGCCCGTTTCCTCATAAAGTAGCTAATGTGCATATGTCGAGTTTCCTGTCAAGCTGTCATGAAGTAAGGAATATTTGAAATTGTCTTGTGATTTTCTCTTTTGAGAAAAATCTTAGGACTTTGTAGAATTCTGGTATGAATTGTTTTTAAAAAAAAAGAAGTATCGAGTTGATATACGGGATTTATGAGTAAATGTTTTTACGGTTTTCATGGTGGTGAGTAAGAATGTGATTTGTCTTCCATCTTGATCACATGGTAAGGCAAGATTATATGTCTTATTCCTATGAGAATGCAGTAAAGGATTATGTTTATTTTATCTCCCCATCCTGATCACATGGTGGAATAAGATCACATAATTCCTTGGGTTTTAAAAAAATAGTTTCTAGTATGATTTGACAATCATATAAGTTTTGCAATTATATGAGTTTTGCAAGTATAGTTGGTTGAGATGAAAAGATGCAAGCTTTCTTTTGCATTATAGCAATTTCTATATTTAGTATCTGGTATAACTCTTTTGAGTTAGTATATACTTGGTACCCTATACCATTTAAGGAGTATGGTTAAACTTCCCAAAACAGTTCGATTATAAGTAAAGAAAGTTGGTAAGATTCTTTACAAATCTGTGTTGATCTCTGAAGATCATGGAGTAACTCTGTACTTCTCTAAAAGTTTGGGATTGTTTTCAGTCAACGATTATTGGAATTCTCTAAGCAGTTTGCTAGTAGTTCATCTTGGTTGACGACATGACCTAAGAAAGTCATTGCCTTTTTAGCGGAATTGTCTTTGAAAGTAAATTGATATGGACTCCTGGAATGGAACCCTTTCTAAGGAATGATATTTTAGTAATCCTTTCCCTAGAATAAAGGATATACTAATGTTTGGTCCATTAGTTACTATTGCTTTCATGTTGCTTTGAAGATTTAAATCTCTTTGAGAAGAGATGGTCAAGTAAGGACTTTAAGCAGAACTCCAATGGGTCTAGAGTTTGGATATGTAAATTAGTATTGATATTCAATCTCAGCCTGACAAGTTGTTGGATATAGAGAGTGAACACGTGAGGATATGTTTTTAATCCTAAGAGTTAAGTTGCTCAACAAGTCAGAATGTTAAGTGAAGTCTAAACAGTTCTTTGATGAAAAAGACTGAAAATTGTCAATGGAGACAATTTTGTTGGAAATTCTTGGACTAAAGGTATTATTGTCCAATATGTTGGTATAGTAATGCGTAAGAGTGTAGTTTGAAGTAGTTAAGAGAGATAACTGCTTTTGAATGTCAGTATGCCCAAGCTGAGTTTTGATTGCGAAAAGGATGTAAGGGATTGACAAGATAGGTTATTATCTTGTCATGTGTTGGATAAATCTCATATTCTTGGTGAAGGTAATACTGGGATTTTATCTCAAAAAGGAAATTGAGTAAGGATTTTAAATAATCCTTGTAAAGAAACTAATTTGAGAAGGACTAAAGGTTTAGTTTGGATGACAACAAGGTTGTGTGAATCCCCTAGGTTTTTATTCAAAATTTGTTGATCAGATCAAGGAAAAGTGGTATGGGAAAGTAATATTATTTAAGATCACTGGGAAAGATCAAGAAGGTAAGACACCAGAAATTGTTATTTAAGACCATGGATTGATTGATTTCAAGACTGTTCATGTGTATCTGTTGTTGATGAGCTTTGGAAGCTTATTTCAAGGGAAGCATAGTTATTTGCTTAATTAGTTCATCCTGGAACAAGTAAATGTATAAGGATTTAAGATAAAACTTTTGATGGATTGACATTAAGCGAAATGTCACCGAGTTCGTTTCGATATGTTTAGTTTGCCTGGAAGTCTTGATTGAGCATAGAAAACCAAACAAAATGTTATAGTCTCTTCCTGTTTCAGAATGGAAGTGGGAAGATGTTACAATGGATTCTTGTCATTAGTCATTCAAGACTTAAAGAAAGAAAGATGCATATGGAGGTTGTTAATAAACTCACCTAGAGTGTTCTTTTTAATGCAATTAAGCTGACTTAAAGAGTATAGAAGTTAGCTGAGGTGTTCATGCATGAAGGCTTTCATCTTCATAGAAATCTGAAGATTATTATCTCTGGTTGAGATGGATGGTTCATGTCAATGTTTTGAAAAGAGTGACATCAAGCTTTATGGAGTGAACTGAATGTTAGCGTTGGCTTCCCTCGTTAAACTGATGAGTAATGAAAAGAAACAAATTCAAACTCTCGAGGATATGTATCATGGATTCCACAAGAGTTGGAATGGTAGTTTGAGTTTGAGTGAATTCACATACAAGAATTTTGATTTCACGATAAAGAAAATGACTCTTCTGAGGCTTGGTAAGGCTGGAAGTGTTGGTTGTCAATTTGTTGGAATGACAATGCTGATAAGGTTCTTCATGGGCTAGACTTGGCCATGAGACCAACAATTGATATCGCACTAACATGTTCAAGGGTGCTAGCTGCTCAAAAGCGACAACATTTGTATGTTGTGCTAAAGCGAGAGCATGTTAACTTCATTGTAAAGAACGACGTTTTTGTTCTAATATTCGCCTTGAAAGGCATATTCTACTGGGGAATGCGAGACAACGTAGATGCTCACTATGTTAGATCTGTTGAGATACTGGAAAGTGTTGGATCGTAAACCGTTAGCAAAGAGCTTGGGAACTGGCTGTTAAGCTGTTCCCAAGGCAGCGGAAGTAAATTAAGAGCAAGTATTAAAAGCAGTAAAGAACACAGTTCCCTTATAAAGGAACCCCACTACAACCAACTAGTTGTGTGGGTAAACCTCTACCTCCACTTGGAGGATTTTGAATGACTTACTTATATTGATTGCTTTGTTCCTTAGTTACAACAGCTGGATCCACACTTCTCTGTTCCTACGAGTTCTACCTAACTCTAGCAACACTAGTAATCCTCTCCACTGAGTTCCTAAGCTCACAACAACAAAATACAAGTAACTCAAACCTTACACTGACTTCTCAGTTCCCTTGCCCCTGGGAACTTCAGCTTCACCGTCGTCGAGATCACACACTCCCCGGCAGGGACTTCTCTTCTTCTTCTTTCTCTTTTCTATGGTATGGGTATTTGTGAGTTCTGCGAGAAGTACTCAATCCGAGTACTATTCATTTGGCTTTATAGACCAGGTGTGCTTGGGCAATCGCGTCTTTCAATTGTGTCCAAAATGCCCTTTGCTTGATGCCCATGTTGTAATTTCTTCACATGTGACTTTGGTTTGAACTAGGTCAACTTCTTGAATCAATCGGACCGTTTGATCATTCGTGACAGTCTGATCCTCAGACTGTTCCTTCGGGCTGTCCAAGACAGAATCCCGCGATCTGCGCTGAACGGTCGTTGTGCTCACATGTGAGTTCCCATGTTATGGGAACTGTCTTCTTCAGAGTTCCCTTGAGGAAAACTCTTCATCGTGTAAACTGTGTTCTCTTGATCATTCCCGGGAGTTCCCATTTTATGGGAACTTTCCTCTTCAGAGTTCCCTTGATGGAAACTCTGCATTGTGAGCTTCTGTGGCTTTTGGTCATTCATGGGAGTTCTTGGCTGTACATGCGTTCCTTAGAAATACTTGAACAAATCACATTAGTTCCTCATGGTGTTTGTCATTATCAAAACTTGGAGAATGGCATCGTTGATCCGTTGTTTAGAACTAGAGGTCCCAACAACGTCCCAACAATTTCCCCCTTTTTGATGATGACAAACCCATCACAAAATAAGCAAGTATTTCAATGAATGATATGCAAATGAGTTCCTAAGGATGATTCTGGGGAGCCACTTCGATTAAAAACACTTAGATCTTACTTAGCTTTTTATGCAATTGTTCCCCCTTAGCTTATGCATGTTTTGTGATAACTTAAACTTGTAACTCATCTCGCATTTTTTGTCTTTCCCCCTTTTGACATCATCGAAAACAAGCAATGCAATTAAAAGGAAGAAAAGGAACACGCATTCAAATTAAAGGCCAATTCATTACTTAAGAGAATATGTACAAGGAAATTTAAGTAACATAATTTGGTGGGAGCAAGTGAGGCTAAGGAAGAAAGAAGGGAAGATCATGGGCTTTGTGGGAACAGGACATCACACATGTGGGTCAAGACCTTGACGAACTTGTCTTGGCCTTTAGCAATCTGTTCATGGTCTCGTGCTATCTTGTCAAGAGTGTTGGCAATGTGAAGCAACACTTGAGAGTTCCCATCTCCACCAGACTCCAGTTGAGCCGATTCCTCCACAGGCTCTGAGTGCCTCATCTTCTAGACCACTGAGATGTCCAGTTCCCTTCCAATCATAATTTCTTCCCTAGAGGCGTCGTAAAGACCCTCTTTTTTTATAAGCTTCTTGATGAGCTCAGAGTAGTGAAGGGAATGGGACTTGGACGCCATACACTTCTCCATATGCCCTAGTATGATTCTGGGAAGGTTGATGGGCTTCTTGAGGAGGAAGTGATAGAGGATGATGGCATCGGGGATGTTGACGACCAGACGCTTCTCCTGGCGAGGGATCACCATATTTATGATGAATTGATGAGCAAGCTTGGCGATGAGGGACAGATGGTGAGTCGAAGGCACTTTGGTGGGAACTCGACCCTCAAATATGGTGTTGTACACCTCGGCGCTGTTGAACTCTCCCCATATTTTCTGAGGTAGATCATGAAATCCCTGAACCGGGACCTGAAGCTGAAGGCGGATAGTGGACGTGGTGAAGATGAACTCGTCGCCTTCGTGGGAGAGAGTTCCCTGGGTGCCGTCTTTGTGGATTACAAAGTTGTTGTAGAAATGACACACCTGTGAGGGATCTACACTCACGTCTTCCTTGCATATATGCTCCTAGCCTTAGGCCTTGATCAGGTCCCAGAGTTCCCCCAGTCCATTTGCGATGAGCATCTCTTCAGAAACTATAAGAGGGGGGAGAAGCTTGCGAGGGGGTTCAGCCGCAGGTCCCTTTCCCTTTTTTGTTGTGCTCTTTGAAGTGTTCCCCTTTGAGACCGTTCTTGGTCCTTTCTGCTGAGGGGCTTCAGCCGCTTCGATCATCAGCACGCGTTCCCTTGGCTGATGGGAACTCTCGGACACCACCATTTGGTGTCGAGGTGTTGGGTTCCTAGCGGGCTCCTTATGATACGTGATCGCCTCGGATTACTCCTCAGAAACCTCGTATATGACCCACACAAGTCCCGATCTTGCCAGCAATTATGATTCCAACCTACAAAAGCTTTCAACTTCAGGTTCCTTGTTGCGCAAGTAAGAGAATTTCGAAATTGAATGGAGTCAAATCTGGTTTGAACACTTAAGATTGAATCAAAAGGGATAGTTCAATTGGATTGGCTCTAACGCTAAATCCAATTGATGAACTAGTTTGATCTTTAACAATCAAGACTAGAACTAATCAATTGATCAATTTGAAGGAACAAACTGAATTAAACTCAAAAACAAAGAGAGAGAAGTCGGTGATGATGATGATCGATCAATGCAGAAATCAAAGCTCTCACAAATATATTTTTGGGCCCAAGAGATAGATTAAACCAATTTGGGTTTAATCTCTCTCAAGCTGATTTTTATTAATGAAACTGAAAAGTATTTATAGAGAATACAAAAGCTAATACTTGGGGAGCAAGGAAGGGGGGTGGCCGGCCCTAGATGGGGAGAATGAGCCTCCTTTGCTTGCTTCCCAAGATATAATAATATCTAAATAAATCTAACTAGATTCCCTTAAATAAAATAAATCATGGCTGATTTATTTATTTAAGGAAATAATCCTAACAAACTCAAAATATCTCTAACAAACTAAAAATATCTCTAACAACCAGGAGAGAGAAGATCAACCAACTAACATAAGCCTATTGGCTGATTTCTCTACATTATTAAAATAAATAGAAATTGTTCATAATAAAATGAATAAGATATTTTCTTTAATTTAGAATGGTCAAGTCAAAGGGTTGACTTTGACCCATATACCAATTCATCTCACCCGGTCACTTACTAAATTCAGCCCTAAAGTGAGACAAATTAATACATGTTTCTAAATAAAGAAATAGTGATTTTCGGCCCTCATATAATCAATCCATGGAATCCGGGCTCAATTGATGTCGAATGCACGAGACCCACTTCGCCTTGCTAGGCTCTTCAATAACCGCTGCCAATCGAACCCACTTCGCCTTGATGTCGAATGCACGAGACCCACTTCGCCTTGAGCAATCTTCTTAGCTCGACTTCTTGTGATTGGTCCGTCAGAAGGCACTTGAATCAACTCATCGACGTCGGTTTGAGACATGGCAGGCATGGGCCTTGTACTTCATGGATTTCCTTTCCAAGTGCATCTTCGTCCTCTCATGTAGCTTCTTCACAAACTCAGCCCTCTTGTTAGCTTCAAAACTCTCTTTTCCCTTGTATGGCTGAGGCGTCATATCCATCGGTGTCCTCGGATTCAGCCCATAAACAACCTCAAAAGGGGTCATCTTTGTGGCTGAATGGATTGACCTGTTATAAGCAAACTCCACAAAAGGCAACACATCTTCCCAATGTTTGAGGTTAGCTTTAAGCATAGTTCTAAGTAAAACCCCTAACGTTCGATTAGTAACTTCCGTTTGCCCATCAGTTTGTGGGTGACATGAGGTAGAAATCAACAATTTAGTTCCCAATTTAGACCATAGACTCTTCCAAAAATAACTCAAAAATTTAGCATCACGATTTGAAACAATAGAACAAGGAATGCCATGCAATCTAACAATTTCCCTAAAGAACAAATCAGCAATATGCACAGCATCATCAGTCGTGTGACATGGAATAAAGTGAGCCATTTTGGAAAATCTATCTACCACTACAAAGATAGAATCTCTACCCTTCCTAGTTCTAGGCAAACCTACAATGAAATCCATAGAAATGTCTTCCCAAGGTGAACTAGGAATGGGTAAAGGCTAGTACAAACCATGGGGGTGAAGTCTAGACTTAGCTTTAGCACAAACAACACAACTCTTGACAAATCTCAGCACATAATTACTCATTTTAGGCCAATAGTAGTGTTCTTTTAAACCTTCTAAAGTCTTTTCTAAACCCCTATGTCCTCTTGATTCATGAACCTCTTTAGTTAGAAGCCTACGTATACTAGATGAAGGAATGCACAATTTTCCCGCTTTAAACAAGTATCCATCATCAATAAAGTAGGTATCTATTTCACCCCTAGACATGCAATTCTTATAGATTTCAGCAAAGTGAGGATCACTAGCATATAATTCCCTAATCATTGCAAATCCAAGGATCTTAACATCACATTGGTTCAAGAGTACATACCTCCGAGAAAGGGCGTTAGCTACCAGATTCTCCTTGCCTTTCTTATGTTTCACAACATAAGGAAAAGTCTCCATAAATTCAACCCATCTTGCATGTCGCCTGCTGAGTCTGGATTGGTCTTTCAAGTACTTCAAGGCCTCATGATCAGAATGGATTACAAACTCTTTAGGCCACAAATAATGAGACCAAGTTTTCAAAACCCTAATTAAAGCATACAACTCTTTATCATAAGTAGGGTAATTCAACTCAGCCCCACTAAGCTTTTCACTAAAGTAAGCAATGGGTTTCTTGTCTTGCAAGAGCACGCCTTCTATGCCATGTCCAGAAGCGTCCACCTCTATCTCGAATGCCTTGGAGAAGTCAGGGAGTTGAAGCACTGGGGCGTGGCATAATTTGTCCTTCAAAGTGTTGAAGGCATTCTCTTGTTGCTCCCTCCATTTAAAGGTTGTATCCTTCTTTGTAAGCTCGTGGAGGGGGGCTGCAATTGTGCTAAAATCACGCACAAATCTCCTGTAGAAGCCAGCCAAGCCGAGAAATGATCTGACCATTGTTGGTGTAGTCGGTTGGGGCCATTCTTTGATTGCCTTGATCTTGTCTTCATCTACCTTCAATCCACCTTTAGACACAACAAAACCAAGAAAAATGGTAGACTCCGAGCAAAAAGAACACTTTTTCAAGTTAACATAAAGCTTTTCTAACCTTAAAGTGTCCAAAACAGCCCTAAGATGATCTACATGTCCATGCATGGTTTTGCTATAGATTAAGATATCATCAAAGTAGACTACAACAAATCTGCCTAAGTATCTTCTTAAAACACGGTTCATAAGCCTCATAAAAGTACTAGGTGCATTAGTTAATCCAATAGGCATTACTAACCATTCATATAAGCCATACTTAGTTTTAAAGGCAGTTTTCCATTCATCCCCTTCCCTCATCCTAATTTGATGGTACCCACTTCTTAAATCAATCTTAGAAAAGAAATTATCACCATGCAATTCATCAAGCATATCATCTAATCTAGGGAGGGGATGATGGTACTTAACTGTTATTTGGTTGATCGCTCTACAATCAAAACACATTCTCCATGTGCCATCCTTCTTTGGCACCAAAATCACCGGAACCGCGCATGGGCTGAGGGATTCACGCACATAGCCTTTGTCCATGAGATCTTGCACTTGTCTTTGAAGCTCAGCGGTCTCTTCTGGACTTGCTCTATAGGCTGCACGGTTTGGTAAAGAAGCGTCGGGCACCAAATCGATTTGATGCTCAATGCCTCTAATTGGTGGAAGGCCTTCTGACAACTCTTCAGTCATCACATCTTCAAACTCCTGTAATAGGTCCGGTAGACACTTTGGAAGATGTGAAATGTCTTGACTAATAAGAAGTATCTCTTTCCTCATAAGAAGTAAGCAATAAGAGTTAGGGAAAGAAATACTAGACTGAGTCACAAGAGAGCGCTTTTCTACACTGCCTTTCAAGCCGATTTTTGGCTCTTTCTATAGGCGTTCGTTTTCTAGATTTGTACCGCTCTATGAAGTGCTCCCAAAATTTGAGCCAAAACGCTCGAGTGGATTGGGAGATAGCCCCGTTTTCGTCCCAGATGCACTACTGGTAGTGTTGCTCGGCACTTTGGACGTTTTAGGGGGATTTTCTCGGCGTTTTTCGTCCCCAACAGTAGCTCCACCTGTGTTTGATGTTGTCCCAAAATTTGAGCCAGAACGCTCGGGTGGAGACTGGGAAACGCCGCTTGGCTTTGTCGATGCGTCGGGCGCCGAACGCCGGGCCGCAACTTTGGCCGTTGAATCAGCCTCTTCTTTCTCTTCCTTGGCACGCCTAAGTGCCCTAGCTTGATCTTGACGTACCTGATCTTATAAAACTTGTTGAGGAGACAAGGATAGAAGAGAAACTCTCCTCCCATCATAGTTAAAGGAATAGGTGTTTAACATGCCATCATAAATCACTCTCCTATCAAATAACCATGGTCTTCCTAACAAGATATGAGTGCATTCCATGTTTACTACATCACACATAATGTCATCAACATAAGTACCAATAGCAACACGGACTAAACACTGATGGGTGACAAGATTAGGACCTTCTGAATCATTAATTCCATTGAGACCATAACTAGTAGCCCTAGGTTGGGTTTTTAATTGCAAGTGATCAACTACCTTAGCATTAATAATGTTACAGCAGCTACCACTATCAATTATCATGCATAACACTTGATTCTTTACTGTACACCTAGTATGAAAAATGTTTTCCCTTTGATCTAGCCTAGGTGTTTCTTGTAAAGTAAGAGTACGCATTGTTACCAAAGTTAGAGGCTGTTCGGTGCAATCTGGATCAATGGCCTCTACTCCCTCCTCTTCTTATCCATTGTTGTCCTCCTCCACTTGATTTGGAGGTATATCTTCATCACTCACATATCCTCCATTGGTGGTGAGAAGCACTTGCTTTAGATTTGGACAATCCTTGGCATAATGACCTCTTCCTTGACACTTGTAGCACACTAAATCACGTGCTCTAGGCTGGTTTGGAGGTCCATTGGTGGGACGCCTTTGGCCTTGAAAACCTGTTGCTTTAGGTGAGCTAGAAGCTCCCTTTTGTTGCATAGAAGGGTTAGAAGAAAAAGAGTTGGAATTTGAACTAGGATTAGACCCATACCTTTTTGGAGCATTCCAAGCTTCCTTCTTCTTCCTTTGATGCTGCTCATAGAGTAGTTGGGCTGAATGTACTAAGGCATTGAGATCCTTGATTTGTTGAATCTCCAATGTGTCTTGAATGCTTTGATTCAGTCCAGCCATGAATTGGGTCCTTAGAGACCGTTGGGAATGATGAATTCCCGCTTTAAAACTCAGATCCTCTAGCTCATTGAAGTACTCAATTGGAGACTTGGTGCCTTGTTTGCAAGTTACAACTTTCAATCTCATGTGCTCGGTATGCTCTTCAGGCACATATTTCTTCCTCATTACAAAATTCAGCTGGCCCCAAGTTTCAATTGGTGGTAAGGCCTTTCTAATTCGATCCTCCTTCATTCTAAACCACCAATTTCTAGCGGTCCCAATAAAGTGGATGACAACAACAACAACTTTCTCCCATTCTTCATAACCCATGTGATCTAGAATGAAATTTGTAGCCTGTTCCCACTCTAGATACTTCTCCGGATTAAGCTCTCCATTGAATGGCTCTATCTTGATCTTTATATCACGTTTCCCAATCTGATTTACAGCTTGGTTAACGTTGTTGTTGTTGTTCGGCCTTTGTACTCATTAGGCTGGTGGGAGATCCTCTACAACCTCAGCTCTGATACCACTTGATACGTGATCGCCTCGGATTACTCCTCAGAAACCTCGTATATGACCCACACAAGTCCCGATCTTGCCAGCAATTATGATTCCAACCTACAAAAGCTTTCAACTTTAGATTCCTTGTTGCGCAAGTAAGAGAATTTTGAAATTGAATGGAGTCAAATCTGGTTTGAACACTTAAGATTGAATCAAAAGGGATAGTTCAATTGGATTGGCTCTAACGCTAAATCCAATTGATGAACTAGTTTGATCTTTAACAATCAAGACTAGAACTAATCAATTGATCAATTTGAAGGAACAAACTGAATTAAACTCAAAAACAAAGAGAGAGAAGTCGGTAATGATGATGATCGATCAATGAAGAAATCAAAGCTCTCACAAATATATTTTTGGGCCCAAGAGATAGATTAAACCAATTTGGATTTAATCTCTCTCAAGCTGATTTTTATTAATGAAACTGAAAAGTATTTATAGAGAATACAAAAGCTAATACTTGGGGAGCAAGGAAGGGGGGTGGCCGGCCCTAGATGGGGAGAATGAGCCTCCTTTGCTTGCTTCCCAAGATATAATAATATCTAAATAAATCTAACTAGATTCCCTTAAATAAAATAAATCATATATGATTTATTTATTTAAGGAAATAATCCTAACAAACTCAAAATATCTCTAACAAACTCAAAATATCTCTAACAACCAGGAGAGAGAAGATCAACCAGGAGAGAGAAGATCAACCAACTAACATAAGCCTATTGGCTGATTTCTCTACATTATTAAAATAAATAGAAATTGTTCATAATAAAATAAATAAGATATTTTCTTTAATTTAGAATGGTCAAGTCAAAGGGTTGACTTTGACCCATATACCAATTCATCTCACCCGGTCACTTACTAAATTCAGCCCTAAAGTGAGACAAATTAATACATGTTTCTAAATAAAGAAATAGTGATTTTCGGCCCTCATATAATCAATCCATGGAATCCGGGCTCAATTGATGTCGAATGCACGAGACCCACTTCGCCTTGCTAGGCTCTTCAATAACCGCTGCCAATGGAACCAAGATCGTTGTTGTGCCTTGAGCAATCTTCTTAGCTCGACTTCTTGTGATTGGTCCGTCAGAAGGCACTCGAATCAACTCATCGACGTCGGTTTGAGATATGGCAGGCTTCACTGCATCACCTTAGCAGCTGGAGCATCTTCGTCTTCTTCGACCTCCTCACTGGAGGTCCCTTCTTCCTCGGAGGAGCTCGAGCTTGAGCCCTCCTTGTCATCTTCAGGATGACATGTACTTGCCCCAGCACCAACAGCCGGTGTTGGGTTCTCTTGCTCCATGGGCTCTTCAGGAGCCACCTTTTCCAGGGACGAGGTCCCCTTTCCAGTTGTCGATGCGGGGACCGCGTTGAGCTCTTCCTCGACATCCTTGACCTGGGCCTCCTCCTCGACAGTTCCCATGATGAGAGGAGGAGGGTCCTTGGTCATTTTTCCGATGACAACAGAGAGAGGAAGGTCATCGTCGTCCGAAGTGAGGATGACGGCAGTTTTGGAGGGAGAGGGAGAGGGAATTTTTGTGGTAGTTTGGGATGTTGTGGAAGAGGGAAGAGGAGAGGAGAGAGGAGTGGATATTTGTGTAGAAGGGGGAAGAGGGGTGGATACGGGAACCTGGGGAGTAGGGGTCCTAGAGGCAGGAGTTTGAGCGATAGACGTGTGTATGGATGAGGAAGGAGGGGAAGGAGTTTTGTGGGGTGGAGGTGGAGTTTCCTTCGTTGTGGGAACAGAAGGAGGTGGTGGAGGTGGAGTTCCCGTCGTTGTGGGAACATAGGGAGGTGGTGGAGGAGTCTTTTGTTTTGGGGGAAGAGTTTTGGGAGGTCCCTCAATCATAGTATGAGAGAGGGAAGAAGAAGTGAGTTGGCTCTGGGATTGGGAGGTCCTAGAGTCCGAATGGAAGACGAAGGGTAGTTTGGGTATACAAGAACTGTCCTTGGAGCAGTTCAAGTAGTCGTCAATCGTGAAGAAGGATTTCTTTCTGGGCTCTGAGTATTCAGAGGCCTCAGAGTGTTTACGCTTTTTGGATTGTGAGGGATCTTTGGAGTGTTTGGATTTTTTGGAATGTTTGGATTTTGAGGGGTCTTTGGATGAATGGCATTTTTTGGATGAATGGTGGTGTTTGGATTTTCTGGGCTTCTCGTTTAGAGAAGGACGAGCATCTCCGAAACTGTCAAGGATGACAATACCGGAGGAGACGTTGGTGGAGGAAGGAGGAGGAAGAGATTCAGAGGAGGTGACAGAAGAGGAGGTCCAGGCCAAAGTTTGGTCGGCCGGAGGAGGAGGTGGTAAGAAAGGGCTTACTTGGTTGTAGAGCCCTCCGATGAGGACATCTTTCATGACTGGATCTGATTCTTTCTCAATCTCGTTTAATTTCGAGACGAAGAGGGTTCTAGGATTTTCAAGAACCCAGGCTTTAATCTCGGTGAAGGTGTGTTGTGCGGCCATTTTGAAGGAATTTTGGGAAGAGAGAAGGTTTTGGAGGTTTCTTGAAAAAGAGAGTGAAAGGGATGTGGAGAAGAAGAATGGCAGAGGTGGAAGATGGAATAAGATCCCAAAAATAGCAAACAAGGGTTTTAAGGAGAGAAGGGGCGAAGGGTAGAAAGGGAAGTGGGAAAACCTCGATAACCGTTGCCCAATGAACGTGGGGGCATCGTTTCAACTTCCGTATCACGCCTCTTGACATGCGTCACGATCTCTAGGGAAGCCCTTTCAAAATTAGAATACTTGGCCCTTAACGCTTCAGAGTTTCTGACACAAAATCTTGTTTCCCAAGTGACAGTTCATCTTCTCAGAGGAGTCAGCGTTCCCTTGTTTGTGTGTCCCAGGTCCCATGATCGTATTAAGGTTAGGGAGAGTGAAGTGGTGAGGGAAACTTCACACTCATCCTTTTGTGGGGCTAGGGAACTCAAAGGGAACCAGACAATTTACGACTCGATAAAGGAGTAAACATTTTGGCTCATGAGAAGCGTTTGTCTGGTCCATGGCTTAGGGTAGGTTATATGATCAACCGTCATAGTGGCTTGTAAGGAGGGATAAAGGGAACTCTGGTTGATCATGTAGGGCCAAAAGAAATAAAGTTCCCTTGTACACATTTATCTTTAGACTAGTAATCATGGCAAAGTGAAAGCAATAAATCCAAGTTCCCTATCATGCATTCTTAGAAAAACTAGTCAGGCATTGAGGGAGAGACAAACAGGGACCTGTTTAGTTTAGAGTAATCATCCCTAGAAGCATTCGAAAACGCTGGTAGGGACCTTTGTCTAAAGCTTTGGTGAGAATGTTCGCAATTTGCTCTTCAGTTCTACAGTGTTCCATCAAGATGTTCCCACATTCAACATTGTCACGTAGAAAATGATGCCTTATATCTATATGCTTAGTCCTAGAATGATGCACAGGATTTTTGGAAATGTTTATGGCACTAGTATTATCACAAAGTATGGGAACTGGGCCAAAAGACATACCGTAATCCTGGAGTTATGACTTAAGCCATAGAACTTGGGAACAACAAGATGCGGTAGCCACATATTCTGCTTCAGCTGTGGAGAGTGCCACTGAGTTTTTCTTTTTAGATCCCCATGAATCCAAGCATGACCCTAGGAACTGGGCCATTCCTGATGTGCTCTTTCTATCAACCGAGTGCCCTGCAAAATCCGCATTTGTGTATGCAATGAGCTCAAGGGAACTGTTCCTTGGATACCAAAGGCACAAGTTATCGTTCCCTTTGAGATACCTGGAAATCCTCTTCACCTCTTTCAGGTGTGATTCCATAGGGTTAGCTTGGAAACGATCACAAAGACATACGAAGAACATGATATCAGGTCTACTAGCTGTTAAGGCCATCTCCAACAGCTTCCCCAAACTGTTGGAAAATGTGCATTTGGAGAATTTTACCCATTTTTTTAGCCCCAACAGCTTCCCTATCCAATTCTCTATAATGGAGAATTCTCCAAAAGATTCAAGTATGTTCCCTATATTTAGAGAATTCTCCAAATAAATTTGGAGAACGCATTAATTAAAAGTGTATACATGGAAACTTGTGATTGGTTATATGAAATTTTATAAGAAAATTATATATAAATAAAACTAATAAATATAAGATTATCTAAAATGAAGAAGCTGTTGGAGTTAAAGTAAATTTTATTTGGAAAATATGACTTTTGGCTCCTCATTTAGGAGAAAATTATAGGGAAACTGTTGGAGATGGCCTAAGTAGAGAAGGGACCCAATCATACCTCGATAGTTCCTTTGGTCCACACTTATACCTGTTTCATCCGCATTGAGCCTTGAATTTGGTGAGATGGGGGTGTCGATGGGCTTGGAGTGTTCCATCCCATACTTCACGAGCATTTCCTTGATGTATTTCTGTTCATGAATCTTTGTTCCCTCCTTAGTTTGAGATATTTGAAGTCCCAAGAAGAACGTGAGTTCCCCAATGAGACTCATCTCAAACTCACTGCTCATGAGGTCCTTAAATTTCTCTACAAGAGTTTCGTTAGTTGCTCCAAAAACAATGTCATCAGCATATACTTGCACAATCAAAATGTCTTTAGACTCTTTCTTTAAAAACAAAGTCTTGTCTATGGAATCTCGAAGGTATCCATGGGACAAGAGGAATTGAGCAAACCTGTCATACCAAGCTCGGGTCCTCTCCAGGAAGTAAACATGGTTGGGTAGCTTCTCATCTTCTAATCCTGGGGGTTGGGCCACATATACTTCTTCCTTGAGATGTTCGTTGAGGAAGGCTGTTTTCACATCCATTTGATAGAGCTTGAATCCCTTGTGAGCAGCATAGGCAATTAGGAGTCGGATGGCCTCGATCCTGGCGACTGGTGCGAAAGTCTCTTCATAATCAATTCCTTCCTCTTGCTTGTAGCCTTGTGCCACCAGTTTGGCCTTGTTCCTTGCTACAACTCTAGTATCATCGATCTTGTTTCTAAAGACCCATCGAGTTCCTATGATGTTCTTGTTCTTGGGCCTAGGAACTAGCTTCCAAACTTTGTTCCTCTCGAATTGGTGGAGATCCTCTTGCATAGCTTGGATCCAATCTGGCTCCTTCAAGGCTTCTTTGATATTTTTGGGTTCCACCATTGAAACAAATGCGTTAAAAGCACAAAAATTATTGAGAGAGGAACGAGTTTGTACACCTTTATCATAAGGGGAGATGATGTTCTCAATGGGGTGGTCCTTCCTTTATTGAAAGTTTCTTGTACGAGTGGGTTCCCTTGCACTTGTGTCATCTTCAGTAGAGACTTCCTTTTCATGGGAACACTCGTCTTCAGCTTCTTCATTGAGTGTTTCTTCAGAAATTTCTGGCAAGATCCCTCTTTGTTCCCCCTGATCACTTGATTCTGGCAAGGTATTGTCTTGGAGAACAAGAGAGTTGGAGGTGTCTTGTAGTTCTTCTGAGGAGGGAACTTCGAGGGAGATTTGATCAGTGAAAGTTGGATCTCCTTCGTTGTTCCCGGGTTGTGGAATGTTACTTGCACTTGGATAGTCTTCATCTCTCTTCCTTGGCTCATCATCGTCATCATCATCGCTTTCTTGTCTGACCAGTTTGAACAGAGTTCCCTTCCCTTGGGTCTCTGTTCCCATCTTTACAGATTTCTCGTTGAAGATGACATGGATGCTTTCTTCTATCTTCTTGGTCCTCTTGTTATAGACCCTGTAAGCCTTGCTTTGTGATGAGTATCCCAGGAAGATCCCTTCATCGCTTCTAGGATCAAATTTTCCAAGGTTGTCTTTGCCATTGTTGTGGACAAAGCATGTGCATCCAAAGGTCCATAGGTGGGAGATGTTTGGTTTTCTCCCTTTGATGAGCTCGTAGGACGTCTTCTTGATCATAGGCCTTGTCATGGCTCGGTTCAGGATGTACGTAGCTGTGTCGATGGCTTCAGCCCAGAAATACTCAGGAACTCCGCTTTCAAGCATCATGGTCCTGGCCATGTCCTCAAAGGTCCTGTTCTTTCTCTCGACCACTCCGTTTTGCTGAGGAGTGCGAGGGGCTAAGAAGTTGTGAGAGGTCCCATGTTTGTCACAGAAGTTAAGGAACTCTGAGTTTTGAAACTCAGTTCCATGGTCAGACCTGATGGCTTTCAGCTTTAGCCCCATGCTTACTTCTGTTCTTTTGATGAAGGTCTCGAACTCTTCAAAAGCTTGTGATTTTTCCTTCAAGAAAATAACCCAGGTGAATCTAGAAAAATCATCAATTAAGACATACATGTACCTTTTTTCACCATAGCTGGTTGTTCGCATGGGACCACAGAGATCTATGTGAATTAGCTCTAAAGGCCTGGTTGTGCTCACCACCTTTCTGGGTTTGAACGAGTTCCTAGTCTGTTTCCCTCGAACGCATGCTTCACACATTTGGACTCCTTCGAGATTGATCCGTGGAAGACCGATGACCAGATCCTGTAGATAGAGCTTCGGGATTTGATTGGCACCCGCATGTCCTAGTCTTCGGTGCCAGAGTTCCGTGTCATCATGGGAATTCGCAAGACACAACTTCATTGGTGGTTCAAATTCTGTATCTACTACATAAACGTTGTTGTGCCTTCTTCCTCTCAGAATCACTTTGTTGGTCTTTTTGTTGATAACTAAGCATTCTTCTAAGTCGAAGGTGACAACGTTGTTCCCTTGATCACACATCCGGGCAACACTTAAGAGATTGTATCCCAGATCTTTCACCAAATTGACATTGCTGACTTTGATTGATCTATTTAGCAACACTTCTCCTTTTCCAATTACTTCTCCCTTGTTTTTATTGCCAAATGAGACGTGGCCTCCATCGGCATGAGTGTGGAGTGAGATGAGGATATCTTTGTTTCCGGTCATATGGTTCGAGCATCCACTATCTATGAACCATGCATTGTTCCCTCTCACTGCCACCTACAAGGTAAAGTTAGTGTTTTGAGACCCAGGCAAGATGACTCTTGCCAGGTCCCTTGCAAGGGAAAATATTCTCATTTAAAACATAGTCAGCGATGTTGATATCATGAGTGATTTGAGAGTTGGAGTTCCTTTGGTGATTAGCATGATGTTTTTGTTTGTTCAGGAACTCACGGTTTCTGAGGGTTTGGGCTCTCTTCTTGGGACATGCTTCCTTGTAGTGCCCGTGAGCACCATAGTTCTAGCACGTTTTATAGTATTCTCCCAAGTAGTATTTTGGATGTGGTCTCTGGATTCTGTTCCTATCCATGGTTTCCTTATTGTACACCCGTGACCCGTTTCCCTTAGCAATTTGGACATAAAGTCTATGTCCAGTGTTCCCAGTGTAATAATCTTTCTCACCACCTTTCCCACTCTTTAGGATCCTGATTTTTCTCCTCGAGATGAGCATTTTTTTGTTTCTCACATTGGAGTTCTAAGGCCCTACACTCATGGATTTCATGTTCACTCAGGGGTGACTTCCCGTTCTTTGGGCTCTCAGTTTTGTATCCTATGCCGTGTTTGGCTGGGACAAACTTGATTTGGGAACTAGAGGCTTCAAGATGTTCGGGAGTCTTACTCAGGTTTTATAAGAGAGTGTTCTCATCTTTTTCTAGAGTTTTGATTTCATTTTCTAGATCTACGATGTGAGACACATGGGACTTGAGTTTTTCGAGAAGGGATATGCAGTTGGGACAGGGTTCAAGACCAACTAATTGAGCATTTATGTGTTCCTGTTTTTCCAACTTGTTTTGCAGTTTTATATTATCTTTGACAAGACTTGAGAGAATTTTCAACAGCTTAGGTTTTTCATAGTTATTCAAAGAAGCAAGAACAGTTTCAGTGGTTACCTCACTGGGTTGTTCCCTAGTGGTTTCTCGTATGGTCATTCCGCACATGTCTGGGAGTGCCCATGACTCGGGATCTTCGTCCTCACCATCGCTCCAGGTGGCGATGTAGGCCTTTTTCCCTTGCTTCCGGTCGTCCGTTCCCTGTGGGCATTCCTTAGCGAAGTGTCCTTTTTTGTTGCACTTGTAACATGTGACATCCGAGAGGTCCTTCTCTGCGGGTTTTCTTTGGGAACTCTGTCCTTTTCCCCAGTTCCCACTGTTCTTTTTGATCTTCCCTTTGTAGAAGTTCCGAAGAGCCTTTGTTACGAGAACTAGCTCCTCATCCTCTTCTTCTTCGGAGTATTCGTGTTGTTCTTGAGTTGATTTGAGCATCTTCTCAATTTCGAGTGCGATCCCTCGATGTGCTCGCGTCTGTTCCTTATCATCGATCTTTCTCTTCTCGTGTCCCACTAGCTTTCCAAACACTTGATGGAGCATGAGAGTTCTATTTTCCGGATTCTCCTTGAACATTGTTCTCTCGTTTGCCCATTCTCCAGTCAATCCGTTGAAGAGCTGTTGAACCTTCATCTTATGGGTAATTTCTTCTTTGGTGATCCCCAAGCCTTCCATTTTGGTGCAAAGTCCTTCAAATCGGGACTGATAGCTATCGACAGACTCTCCCATCTCCATTTGGAAGTTGTAGAACTCCCTTTTTGCATTCATCTGAAGATCTTCTCGGACATCTGAGTTCCCAACGTGCATTTGTTGGATGGCTTCCCACATTTCCTTAGCTGTGTCAAGATATGCTACCCTGTCACAGTCTTGTACGCACATGGACCTCTTCAGGTACTGTTTGGCCTTGTAGTTGGCCTCCATACAAATGTATTCGTTGGGTCCCCATTTGGTGAGGTCGTTGACTATAGCTGGATCAATTTCGAAGTTCCCTCTCTCGATAACACACCAGGCTTGGTAGTCCTGGCCACGCATCAAATCCTTCATGTCGCGTTGCCAGCTTTCGAATCTTCCTGTAATAAGCCTCAGAGGCTTACTAGTGTTGTTCCCTATCTGAGTATGTTCCTGAGCCATTTGATACCTACGATGCTAACACAAATCTAGAGCAAACCCGCTCTGATACCAATTATTGGATCGTAAACTGTTAGCAAAGAGCTTGGGAACTGGTTGTTAAGCTGTTCCCAAGGCAGCGGAAGTAAATTAAGCGCAAGTATTAAAAGCAGTGAAGAACGCAGTTCCCTTATAGAGGAACCCCACTACAACCAACTAGTTGTGTGGGTAAACCTCTATGTCCGCTTGGAGGATTTGGAATGACTTATATTGATTGCTTTGTTCCTTAGTTACAACAGTCGGATCCACACTTCTCTGTTCCTACGAGTTCTACCTAACTCTAGCAACACTAGTGAATCCTCTCAACTGAGTTCCTAAGCTCACAACAACAAAATACAAGTAACTCAATCCTTACGATGACTTCTCAGTTCCCTTGCCCTTGGGAACTTCGGCTTCACCGTCGTCGAGATCACACACTCGCCGGCGGGGACTTCTCTTCTTCTTCTTTCTCTTTTCTCTGGTATGGGTATTTGTGAGTTCTGGGAGAAGTACTCAAGCCGAGTACTATTCATTTGGTTTTATAGACCAGGTGTGCTTGGGCAATCGCGTCTTTCAATTGTGTCCAAAATGCCCTTTGCTTGATGCCCAAGTTGTACTTTCTTCACATGTGACTTTGGTTTGAACTAGGTCAACTTCTTGAATCAATCGGACCGTTGGATCATTCGTGATAGTCTGATCCTCAGACTGCTCCTTCGGGCTATCCAAGACAGAATCCCGCGATCTACGTTGAACGGTCGTTGTCCTCACATGTGAGTTCCCATGTTATCGGAACTGTCTTCTTCAGAGTTCCCTTGAGGGAAACTCTTCATCGTGTAAACTGTGTTCTCTTGATCATTCTCTGGAGTTCCTATTTTATGGGAACTTTCCTCTTCAGAGTTCCCTTGATGGAAACTCTGCATTGTGAGCTTTTGTGGCTTTTGGTCATTCATGGGAGTTCTTGGCTGTACCTGTAATATCCGTATTCTTTTTAGGTCGCATAAGTAGGAAAAGAATATTTGGTAGTTAAAGTCGATTTAATACCTAGCTACTAATTAGCTTATCTATTTGCTAACTTATTAAATTGGTCATATTAACTAATTAAATTTGTCATATTTAATCTTAATTCTATCTAATTAAGATCTATCCTTTATAACCAAAATTTTTTTTACCATCCAATTTAGTAGCTAGAAAAATTTATCTAAATCAAAAATTGGTTATCCAAATCTTGCCTTGACTATCTAAATTGAACCAACCACCCCTCGGATAAAACCCAAAGACGTGTTTTACCGAAGCTCCAAACAAGATTTGTTCCCTGTCAGCGTAGAAATACAGAAGTTAAATAAATCTGTTTTGGAGCGATCATCGAAGTCGACCAGAGCATAATCGATCAAATACCGCACCACTATCGGTGGAATTCAGTTCTCGAAGGCCGTCTGGCACCCCTATTTCCGGTGAGTCCTCGTCGTCACCACTAACTTTTTTTTTCCCCTGTTTTCTTTCTTTCCTTCTGTCGAGCACTATCGGAGATGGGATCCGAGTGATGGGGTCGTTGTAGGGGGACGGTGAGGGCGGGGAGAGGCAGTGAACTGGCGATAGGCGGTCGAGGTCGAGGAAGCGAGTCAGCGGGTCGCAGGGTTAGGTGGTGCTGGTGGGAGGGGTGTTTCGAGCAAAGAATTGCAGAGACCGAATCCTGATATCAGCCGGCGGTGAGGCACGCTTGAATCGTGGTAGTCGTGATCGATCCCGATTTGCAGGTTAGGCGAAGGGGCTTCGGCGCGAGATTGAAGGAAAGGGGAGTCGGGCTCGTTGCAGGACCGCCGATGAGGGAAGGAGTCGAGTCGGAGGGGCGCGAACAGGAGCGGCAAGGGAGGCTCGACGTCGTTATTCATGATTGACGTCGGTTGCAGGTCGATGCGTAGCGAGGGGGATGACCGTAACCAGGGGACGGCGTTCGCGAGAAGTGCTGTCGTTAGGTTGAAGAAGAGGAAGAGTGTGGGGCCGCAGGGTTTGGTCAAATGCTTTGGATCAAACTTTGTTTGGTTGGGTCAAATGGACCGATCAACAGGCGGAATGGGGAGGGAGATGGGCCTCGTGAATTCAGCCCAAAAGTGGGTGGGAATTGTTGGCAATTCTTTTGCTGATTTGGGCTGGGAAATTCGGGTGAATGGGCCTAGAAATTGGGTTGATTGGTTCCTTATTGTTAAAGTGGTTAGTTGGGTTGGGTGAATTAGATTGTTGGGTTGGGATAAATTTTATAAGGGGCTAATTAGCACATTTTAATATTTATTAATTAGAATTTTCGTAATAAAAGCTAGGTATATCGGCTTGTATTTAAGTTAATTTTTCCCTTCCTAATTCTTTAGGGAATCGTTCCGTTTGAGATCGTAGTTCCGTCTTTCCGAGGATCCTTCGTTCGAGGTAAGTCGTTTTTCGACTTGCTCGGTTCTTTTCTCCCTTGTTAGACTGCGTATCGATATTGTAGGACGGGTTTTGGGAACTAGTCCCGAATACCTTTTAAATTGTTTTGAGCTCCTTGTGTGTTTTGTGCGTTAATGATTTTAAATGTGTTTTATCGGAAATTATTTTGGAACGTTTTCTCTGTGTTGGTACCGTTTTCGAAACGGCCCATCGTAGCTGGTGTTGAGGAAGTGTTGGCTACTTTCACCCGTGTGACTGGGAAAATCGTGCTCCTTTCAATACGAAAATTATTATCTGTGTGTTTTTGGCAAGTGCTCCAGTGGAGGCTTAGCCAGGGGTTAGAAGGGAGATTGTGAAGTGCAGTGGAAGGGCCTGCCTCTGCACTCGGCTCGGTGATGAGCGCCTTGGAAGTCGGATTGCGGAAAAGGAGGAATTGCTTTGCTATGGATTGTGATTGTAAATGCGTATGTGGCTCTGGGTGACTGATATAACTAGTTTAGGTATTGGCCTTTAGAGTTATGATTGCGATTGTGGATTTGTATGCTGACTTTAGATAAATGATTTCAAAGCGTTCTATCAGAGCGACGGAAGTCGGGGGTGTTACAAATTGGTATCGACGGAAGTCGGGGTGTTACAAATTGGTATCAGAGCGAGGTTGACAACAGGGCACAAGGAACTGACCAACAAAGAGTACCCGAGGTCCAACTTACAACCAAAACTGGCCGGTGTTTTCAAATGTTTTTACTGGGTAGACATGTTGCATATAGGGGGGTAGGTGACACGTCGCGACTCCGCCCCATCAGCCGAAGAACCTCACGTAGAATAGTAAGAATTAGGTTGAAAAATAGAATGTTTAAGTTTTTGACTGTGGGACTTTCTATTATAGATGGCCCCACCAACCAGAGCTAGAGCTGCTGAAGCTAACGGAGGAGGCCGCGGAAGAGGCCGCGGTAGAGGCCGAGGAGGAGGCCGTGGCAGGGGTAGAGGAGAGGCCCCTGTAGCAGCTGATCCAGAGGTACAGCATGATATCCACCAGGAGGAAGTTGCTGAGAGTCAGGATGTGGCTGTTGCTGTTCATCGAGAGGACAGTGCATCTGTCGCTGGAGGAGGTCTCCCAACAAACGGGGCTCAAGTGGGAGGAGGAGTACCACCAGCAGGATTGGCCCCAGAGGTGACTATTGCAATCCAGCTGCTATTGCAGACTTTGATGGGTACGGGAGCTGCACCGAATCTGAACGCAGTTGCGGGGCAACAAGGAGCTGAGAGGAGGGCACCAGGACCAGATTCTATTTTGGCTGCCCAGCTAGGAGCAGCTCCAACTTCGAGAGGACCAGTGATAGCTGATCATGTGGTCGAACAGAGGAGACAATATCGTGAGCCTCAGCCTGATAAGTGGCTCGCGGAGTTACCGAACTTTGCTAGAGCTCAGGGTTCTGACGTAGAGCTGTGGCTGAGGAGGGTGAAATCTGCGTTGGATTCTATTAAGGCACCGGAGGAGCGGAAGATGTCCTTAGTATAGAGTCTGCTACAGGAGAGCACTTTTGATTGGTGGGAGCTATGTAGGGATCACCCGACTGAGGTTACGTTCGAGGAGTTTGAGAGACAGATTCGAGATCAGTATTGTCCTCCGGTGGTGAAGGCGGCTCGGGAGGCTGCTTTTCGGGATGCTGGACCCAAAAATATCACAGTATCTGAGACTATTCTGAAGTTTCAGCAGGAGTTGACAGCGGTGCCAAATGCTGCCCCTACTGAGGAGTTGAAGATTGCGACCTTTCTGAAAAGGTTGCAACCGCATCTACTCGATTATGTGTCTGGTCTCCGACTCGCGACATTGGCAGACGTTCAACAGTCTGCTTTGGCTTATGCTATGGCCACGACCCGACAGAGTCAGCTTGAAGTGCATACCACTGGGAGTAAGAGGCAGAAGTTGTCTGCCACGGCAGAACTTAGGAGAGATAGTCATCCCGGCTCTTCTCAGCCGCAACGATCAGGGTTTCAGCCACAGGGTAGTCAAGACCATCGCCTGTCAGAGCTAGTCCACTGGAGGGAAGAGAGAGTGCTTCAACTGTGGAAGTACTGCTTATTTGAGGAGTCAGTGTCCGAAGCCAGTCAGGAGTTGCTTCAGTTGTGGGAAGCCTGGCCATTTGCAGCAGTATTGTACTGTGGGAGCACCTTCACAGGGATCTTCACCGGGAACGGTGAATCACATGCCTCGTCGTCAGCCTCAGCAATTTCAGCAGGCACCGAGCCAGGGCAGAGGACGCGGCGCATGAGTTAGCAACACCGGGGGCAATCAGCCCCGAGTGTTTGAGATGAGGAGGGCCGATGCCCTACACGCGCCGACTACTACAGGTACGATTTGGATTCAGTCTAGACGTATTCACATACTGTTTGATACAGGTGCTACCCATTCTTTTATGTCTTCTGCTTGCGTGGCTAGACTAGGACTGACTTGCACTAAGGGGGTATCTTTTGTTGTGGGGCTGCCTTACGGCAGTAAAGTAAGAGGGAATAAGGAGATTTTACAATGCCCTATTAGAATAGGGAATAGGGATTGGTATGCAGATTTCATTGTAATGCAGTTGTCGCCAGATGATGACGTGATTCTGGGGATGGATTGGATGATACGTTACCGAGCGGTTTTGGATGCACATAGAGGTACAGTTACGGTGACAGCAGATGATGAGACCAGACATGTGTGTCAGGAGTTAGAGCAGGAGGGGCCTGGATCGGTGATTAGTATGGTGAAGGCCGCCAAGTTGCTCAATGACGGATGTGTAGGATATTGGTGTTATGTCCTTCAGGGGGACAAGGCGGAACCGCACATTCAGGACATACCAGTAGTGTGCGAGTTTGAAGACGTTTTTCCTGAGGAACTTCCGGGATTACCTCCTCAGAGAGAGGTGGATTTTTGGATTGAGTTGGAGCCGGGAACAAGGCCAATTTCGAGAGCCCCATATCGCATGGCCCCGATGGAGATGCAGGAGCTGAAGGCACAATTGGAGGAGCTGTTGGAGAAGGGTTACGTACGACCGAGTGCGTCGTCGTGGGGAGCTCCAATTCTGTTTGTAAAGAAGAAGGATGGTTCTCTCCGATTGTGTATCGATTATCGGGAGTTGAATCGAGTTACCATCAAGAACAAGTATCCGCTGCCACGTATTGATGATTTGCTGGATCAGTTGCAGGGGGCTACTGTGTTCTCCAAAGTGGATTTGAGGTCAGGTTATCACCATCTGAGGATTCGGGAGGAAGATATACCTAAGACGACTTTCCGAACGAGATATGGACATTATGAGTTTGTAGTGATGCCGTCCGGACTGACGAATGCACCCGTTGTATTTATGGAGTAGATGAACCGGGTGTTTACAGACTACTTGGACAGATTTGTAGTAGTGTTCATCGACGATATTTTTATCTACTCTCGGAGTAAGGAGGAGCACGCCGAGCATCTTAGGCTGGTGTTGGGAGTATTGAGACAGCATCGATTGTTTGCTAAGCTGTCCAAGTGTGAGTTCTGGTTGCCTGAAGTTACCTTTTTAGGGCATGTGGTATCTGCTCAGGGAGTTATGGTGGATCCTGCAAAGATTGAAGTTGTAAAAGCATGGGAACCTCCGAAGAATGTGAAGGAGGTGCGGATTTTTCTGGGATTAACAGGGTATTACAGGAGGTTTGTGGAAGGGTTTTCCCGGATACCCAACCACTTACCAACTTGCTTAAGAAGACTACTCGTTTCGAGTGGAACGAAGCTTGCCAGCGGAGTTTTGATGAGCTGAAGAGAAGGTTAACTTCGGCTCCTATATTAGCTCTTCCTCACGGGAATGAGGATTTTGTGATTTACAGTGACGCCTCTGAGATAGGTTTGGGTTGTGTGCTGATGCAGAGAGACAGAGTGATTGCTTGTGCTTCTAGACAGTTGAAGCCTAACGAGCAGAATTACCCTACTCATGATTTGGAGTTGGCAGATGTGGTACATGCTCTGAAGATTTGGCGTCATTACTTGTATGGGAGTACCTGCAAAGTGATGACAGATCATAAGAGCCTCAAGTACATTTTCACTCAGAGGGAGTTGAATATGCGACAGAGGAGATGGCTTGAGTTACTGAAGGATTACGACCTTGAGATCCTTTACCGCCCAGGGAAAGCGAATGTGGTCGCTAATGCCCTTAGCAGAAAGACGCCTCAGGAGAGTATGTTGGCTCATTTGACGGCTCAGCCAGAGTTACAGAGAGAGCTGATGAGGTACGGAATCGAAGTGCAGATTCAGCGTTATCATGGTAGTCTGAAAACCCTAGAATGTCGGCAGTCTTTACTTGAGGAAGTAAGGTAGAAGCAGGAAGACTGCGCGATGATTCACGATTTGAGGCAGAGATTGAGCCGTGGAGAGGCACCCGACTTTGCGGAGAGAGCAGATGGTATTTTGTGTTTACGTGGTCGGATTTGTGTGCCTCGAGATGCAAAGTTGAGGCAGAAGATTTTGCAAGAGGCTCATACTACACCTTACTCAATCCACCCCGGGGCGAGTAAGATGTACAAGGATTTGCGGCAGTTTTATTGGTGGGATGGCATGAAGCCGGATGTAGCGAGATTCGTTGCTAAATGTCAGGTCTGCCAACAGGTGAAGATCGAGCATCAGAGACCCGGAGGAATGCTTCAGTCACTTCCTATTCTAGAATGGAAATGGGAGGACATCTCCATGGATTTTGTCACCGGTTTGAGACTAAGCAGAGGCCATGATGCCATCTGGGTAGTGGTGGATAGATTGACGAAAACTGCTCGCTTTTTGCCTATCAGGGAGACATGGCAAGTGAGCAAGTTAGTGGAGGTATTTATTAATCAGATAGTTAGGCTGCACGGAGTGCCTAAGATGATTGTATCGGACCGAGATGGGCGTTTTACTTCTAGGTATTGGCAGCAGGTGCATGAGGCTTTAGGGACAAGATTACATTTCACGACTGCTTACCATCCGCAGTCAGACGGTCAGACAGAGAGGACGATTCAGACTCTAGAGGACATGCTGAGGTCCTGCGTATTAGACTGAGGAGGTCAGTGGTCGGATCACTTGGCTTTGGTGGAGTTTGCCTATAATAACAGCTGGCATTCGTCGATTCAGATGGCTCCTTATGAGGCTTTATATGGTCGAAAGTGTAGGACACCGCTGTGTTGGGATGATCCCTCGGATGTAGTAGGATAGAGGCCACAGATGATTGAGGAGACGATCGGGAAAGTGGCCTTAATCAGAGAGAGAATGTTAGCTGCTCAGAGTCGCCAGAAGTCCTATGCAGACAAGAGACGTACACCGTTAGAGTTTGAGGTCGGAGCCCATGTTTGGTTGAGAGTATCGCCTACCCGCGGGGTGAGGAGATTCGGGGTAAAAGGAAAGCTGAGCCCCCGATATATCGGTCCATTCGAGATTCTAGAGAGGGTAGGCGAGGTGGCTTACAGGCTAGCATTGTCGCCTGCTTTGGAGGGAGTGCATCCTGTATTCCACGTTTCACAGATGAGACAGTATGTTCCGGATCCTAGTCACAGACTGAATTATGAGGATTTGGTGGTAGAACCAGATCACACTTTCCGGGAACAACCACTGAAGATTTTATATCGACGAATTGAAGAAGCTGCGGAACAAGGAGATTCCTCTGATATTGATCCAGTGGTCTCGAAGGGGAGTCGAGGAGGCCACTTGTGAGACGGAGTCCAGGATGAGTGAGAGTTATCCGGAGATATACCCGGGTTTAGTAGAGGCGTTTGAGGGGAAGGTTAGCAATTAGTTTGTTTGTTTTCATATTCGATGTTTGCTTCGTGATCCTTGTTTGCTTGACTTGTTGTTTGACTGTTTAATTTTTGTTTGACGTGTGCGTATTTTTTTTGACGACCAGTATTGGTTATTATTATTGTTTATCAATTCGGGTTCGAGGACGAACCTTCTTAAGGGGGAGAGGTTGTGAAAACCTCGAATATCTTTTCCTTCGCGTAAAAGTTTCGGGGCGAAACTTTCTTAAGGGGGGTAGTATGTAATATCCGTATTCTTTTTAGGTCGCATAAGTCGGAAAAGAATATTTGGTAGTTAAAGTCGATTTAATACCTAGCTACTAATTAGCTTATCTATTTGCTAACTAATTAAATTGGTCATATTAACTAATTAAATTTGTCATATTTAATCTTAATTCTATCTAATTAAGATCTATCCTTTATAATCAAAATTTTTTTTACCATCCAAATCAGTAGCTAGAAAAATTTATCTAAATCAAAAATTGGTTATCCAAATCTTGCCTTGACTATCTAAATTGAACCAACCACCCCTCGGATAAAACCCAAAGACGTGTTTTACCGAAGCTCCAAACAAGATTCGTTCCCTGTCAGCGTAGAAATACAGAAGTTAATTTTTTGGAGCGATCATCGAAGTCAACCAGAGCATAATCGATCAAATACCGCACCACTATAGGTGGAATTCCGTTCTCGACGGCCGTCTGGCACCCCTATTTCCGGTGAATCCTCTCTTCACCACTAACTTTTGTTTTTCCCCTGTTTTCTTTCTTTCCTTCTGTCGAGCACTGTCGGGGATGGGATCCGAGTGATGGGGTCGTTGTAGGGGGGACGGTGAGGGCGGGGCGAGGCAGTGAACTGGCGATAGGCGGTCGAGGTCGAGGAAGCGAGTCAGCGGGTCGCGGGGTTAGGTGGTGCAGGCGGGAGGGGTGTTCCGAGCAAAGAATTGCAGAGACCGAATCCTGATATCAGCCGGCGGTGAGGCACGCTCGAATCGTGGTAGTCGTGATCGATCCCGATTTACAGGTTAGGCGAAGGGGCTTCGGCGCGAGATTGAAGGAAAGGGGAGTCGGGCTCGTTGCAGGACCGCCGATGAGGGAAGGAGTCGAGTCGGAGGGGCGCGAACAGGAGCGTCAAGGGAGGCTCGACGTCGTTATTCATGATTGCCGTCTGTTACAGGTCGATGCGTAGCGAGGAGGATGACCGTAACCAGGGGACGGCATTCGCGAGAAGTGCTGTCGTTAGGTTGAAGAAGAGGAAGAGTGTGGGGCCGCAGGGTTTGGTCAAATGCTTTGGATCAAACTTTGTTTGGTTGGGTCAAATGGACCGGTCAACAGGCGGAATGGGGAGGGAGATGGGCCTCGTGAATTCAGCCCAAAAGTGGGTGGGAATTGTTGGCAATTCTTTTGCTGATTTGGGCTGGGAAATTCGGGTGAATGGGCCCAGAAATTGGGTTGATTGGTTCCTTATTGTTAAAGTGGTTAGTTGGGTTGGGTGAATTAGATTGTTGGGTTGGGATAAATTTTATAAGGGGCTAATTAGCACATTTTAATATTTATTAATTAGAATTTTCGTAATAAAAGCTAGGTATATCGGCTTGTATTTAAGTTAATTTTTCCCTTCCTAATTCTTTAGGGAATCGTTCTGTTTGAGATCGTAGTTCCGTCTTTCCGAGGATCCTTCGTTCGAGGTAAGTCGTTTTTCGACTTGCTCGGTTCTTTTCTCCCTTGTTAGACTGCGTATCAATATTGTAGGACGGGTTTTGGGAACTAGTCCCGAATACCTTTTAAATTGTTTTGAGCTCCTTGTGTGTTGTGTGCGTTAATGATTTTAAATGTGTTTTATCGGAAATTATTTTGGAACGTTTTCTCTGTGTTGGTACCGTTTCCGACACGGCCCATCGTAGCTGGTGTTGAGGAAGTGTTGGCTACTTTGACCCGTGTGATTGGGAAAATCGTGTCCCTTTCAATACGAAAATTATTATCTGTGTGTTTTTGGCAAGTGCTCTAGTGGAGGCTTAGCCAGGGGTTAGAAGGGAGATTGTGAAGTGGAGTGGGAGGGCATGCCTCTGCACTCGGCGCGGTGATGAGCGCCTTGGAAGTCGGATTGCGGAAAAGGAGGAATTGCTTTGCTATGGATTGTGATTGTAAATGCGTATGTGGCTCTGGGTGACTGATATAACTAATTTAGGTATTGGCCTTTAGAGTTATGATTGCGATTGTGGATTTGTATGCTGACTTTAGATAAATGATTTCAAAGCGTTCTATAATTTCCGTACTCTTTCTAGCTTGGTAGATTAGACGTTGACCATTCGGGGAACATTTTTCAGTTCCAGGTATGAATCAGGGAGCCGTGCAGGCACCGAGGCAAGATGGCGGGCCGGAGCGGTAAAGAGCGCGTGTCATAGTGGGATTGGTTTATATTAGTTTATCTATAATAGTTAGAATATTGATTTTAATAATTGTTAGACAGAGCTAGTACAATGTTTTGGTTATTATTGTTTTGTTCGGATAGTTCAGTTCAGTAGGCGTTGTGACGTATTAGAATATTTATGATTTCGGGGATTCATGCATGATTATGTTTTCTAAGTTTTAATTAAAGGGGCTACTACAAACTTCTGTATAGGTTTGTAGTGGTTGTGTCTATGTGTTTGTGCTATCCTTCTTTGTGATCTGAGTTCTCCTTGGTTTCGAGGAAAAAACCATTTTTAAGGGTGTACTAATGTAATAACTGCCGTTTTTGAGGATATTTTTGAATTTTTCTCATATATCCTTTTAACCTCTTTGTCCGTTTTAACGCTTAATCCAATATTTTTATTGGAATTTAAATCCTAGAAAATTGTTGATGATATCCTAAAATCACAAAGAAATGATTTTATGGATCGGTGTGAATTCTAGGATTTTTCGGTGGAAAAAGAATATTTATTGGATAAGCCGTCTTTTTAATTATGTAACGGAAAGGACTTAATATGCGAAACGGAAGCATAAAAATTGAAGGTAGCATGATAAAATCATGGAAAATTGATTTTATTGGTCTCCATAATTTACATGAAGTTTTTCGTTTAGTGAGTTTTTCCACCCGATGTACATAATTTTACCGCTTTAACGCGAGTCCCGTTCCGAGACGAGAAATTTCATTAGGCCGAGGTTACTTACATAATTGGGAAGGATTCTCCACGGCATGTCTATCTTCTTGTCTCATCAAGTCTATCATTTCTTTTGTTCAAAACAAAGTAAGGTGGAGAGAGCTTGGACGACAACGACGGACTTCGGGAGTTCATTCTTCATCGTCGGCTACATCTTCTTCCTCACCTCCATCTTCCACCTCCATCTTCATCTCCTACCTCACCTCTTCTTCTTCATCATCTTGGGCTGCTGCTGCTGCCATGTTCATGGAAGGAGAGGAATCAAGGACGAGACATGCTCGGGGAGAAGGACGTCTTCACCGCCGGTCTTCTCTTCTAGCCTCGCCAAGCGGCGTCGCCGGCGACCGTTAGCCTCTCCAACCACCGCCGGCTACATCTTGTTCCTCACCTCCATCTTCCACCTCCATCTTCATCGCCAGGGGTAGGAGCCGAGTCTCCAATGACCTCTTTATAAAAAAATCTGTATTGGGGGGCGTAGCTTGCTAGCGTATCCCAATATTGGATTCATGACTCACGTCACGCTTCACATTGAAGGAAGACAATGGTGCACTCTAGCTAAGTGCAATTGACACTCGGTTGTTGGCCGAGCATGTATAAATGATCATGGATGAAACAGGCCCTCTGATCTCGGTTGTTGGCCGAATCTCGGTTGTTGGCCGAGCATATATAAATGATCATGGATGAAACAGGCCCTCTGATCTCGGTTGTGGGCCGATCTACGAAAAAAACTATTAAATGGTGCCAGTGCACAGTTTGAAAGTAATGAAAGATTGGTGCGTTAGGCACATTAAAGTATCAAAATGGTTAGTCCAATTGATAACCCTTCTCGCTCCCGGTTATGAATGATTCTTAATCAAACTTTGATTAAGTTAATCTGAAGAGTCGATGGAGGCTTTTCAAGATGTGAGGTGATTAATATGAGTTCCCAACAATTGTTTATGCTTCTTAAGAGAAACCACAAGTGGTGGTGTTCTCTCTCTTGATTATGCGAATCTCCTTCTTATTCTCTATAAGACTGCTAACTGTTGGATCATAATCCGAGTCTATACAACCATAAGAACCAAGTTAGTTTCTCCGCTTGCTAGTCTATCATTAGACGAATCCGTCCTTTTTCTTTTCTTTTATATGGTCGGTTGGTGTCCACCGTTGGTTTACGACACATCAGGTACTTCTTGGAAGTTGATTCAAGAGGCGGATTCAGATGTTTGAAGCTCCAGAAGTTGAAGAAAGGTTTGCAATGGCTATACTTGAGTGAAGATCATGGTTGAACTACTTCAAAGTGAAGCTGAATTTCAGAAATAAGAACTTAATGAAGATTGGATGAAGATTTTGTTTAAATAGAAGGTTGTTCTATTTATTTACTAATTCTTTTTAAGTTAAGGCTTGTATAAGACCTTTTATTCTCTTTTCCGCTATAAAGTTTAAATTAATTTTGCTAGGTTTTGAATGGTTTTATTTACCTTGTTTTAGTTTGTTCAGTCAGTTTAAAGCCTTGGGTAGCTTCGGTTTAGTCTTAATCGGGTTATTGGCGGTAATACCTCCAGGGTAGGAAGGGGGTGTTACAGCTTTTGTAATGCAGAATGTGCTTAATGGCTTGATACTATCCTCATTCTTTATGCTTATGCCTAGATGTCTTTAAAGTTCAGTTCTATTTTCTCCTTTTGCCTTCAAAATGACTTATGATCTGACATTGCATGTCAAGTGTTCGATGAAATGTCCTTGCAAATGTCACTCCTAAATATAGCATTCGATTTCTAGGTTCGACTTTATGCATTTAGTCGATCGGTCTTGACTTTTTAGTGTAGAATGTGTTATTGCCTTGATATTATCCTCATTCGATATGATTATGCGTACATGTCTTTAACGTTCACTTATTTTTTCTCCTTTTTCCTTTAAAATGCCAATTAAGTGTTCGATAAAATGTCCATGTAAATGTCACTCCTAAATGTGGCATTCGGTTTCTAGGTTCGAATTTATGCTTTTATTCGATCGGTCTTGATTTTGTAGTGTTCTTATTGGCTTGTAACTATCCTCATTCTTTATGCTTATGCCTAGATGTCTCTAATGATCACTTGATTTTCTCCTTTTATCTTTATAAATTAACTTGTGATCTAACATTGCAAACCAAGTGTTCGATGAAATATCCATTTAAATGTCACTCCTAAATGTGGCATTCAGTTTCTTGGTTCGAATTCACATTTTTATTAGATCGTTCATGCTTTTTTAGTGCAGAATGTGCTTATTGACTCGATATTATCCTCATTCTTTATGCCTATGCCTTGATGTCTTTAAAGTTCACTTGTTTTTTCACGTTTTGACTTTAAAAATTGATTTCTGATCTAACATTGCACGCCAAGTGTTCGATGAAATATCCATCCAAATGTCACTCCTAAATGTGGCATTAAATTTCTAGGTTTGAAGTTATGCTTTTATTCGATCGGTCTTGATTTTGTAGTGCAGAATGTGCTTATTGGCTCTAGACTATCCTCATTCTTTATGCTTATGCCTAGATGTCTTTAAAGTTCACTTGTTTTTTATCCTTTTGCATTTCAAAATTGACTTGTGATCTAACATTGCACGCCAAGTGTTCGATGAAATGTCCATGTTAATGTCACTCCTAAATGTGGCATTCGGTTTCTAAGTTCGAATTTATGCTTTTATTAGATCTGTCTTGATTTTGTCTTGCCGAATGTGCTTATTGGCTCCATACTATCCTCATTCTTTATGCTTATTCCTATATGTCTTTAAAGTTCACTTGTTTTTTCTCCTTTTGACTTTAAAAATTGACTTGTGATCTAACAATGCACGCCAAATGTTCGATGAAATTTCCATGTAAATGTCACTCCTAATTGTGGCATTCGATTTAAAGGTTCGAATTTATGCTTTTATTCGATCAATCTTGATTTTTTGTGCAGAATGTGTTATTGGTTGATATTATCCTCATTCTTTATGATTATGCCTAGATGTCTTTAAAGCTCACTTTTTTTTTTGCTCGTTTTGACTTAAAAAATTGATTTGTGATCTAACATTGCACGCCAAGTGTTCGATGAAATATCCATGTAAATGTCACTCCTAAATGTGGCATTCGATTTCTAGGTTCGAATTTATGCTTTTATTGGATCAGTCTTGATTTTGTAGTGTAGAATGTGCTTATTGGCTCTATACTATCATGACTCTTTATGCTTATTCCTAGATGTCTCTAATGTTCACTAGTTTTTTCTTCTTTTATCTTTAAAAATTAACTTATCTAACATTGCGCGCCAAGTGTTCGATTAAATGTCCATGTAAATGTCAGTATTAAATGTGGCATTCGATTTCTAGGTTCGAAGTCTTGCTTTTATTAGATCGGCCTTGATTTTGTAGTCCAGAAAATGCTTTTTGGCTCTATACTATCCTCATTATTTATGCTTATGCCTAGATGTCTCTAATATTCACTAGTTTTTTCTCCTTTTATCATTAAAAATTAATTTGTGATCAAACATTGCACGCTAAGTGTTTGATTACATGTCCATGTAAATGTCACTCCCAAATGTGGCATTCGGTTTCAAGGTTCGAAATTATGCTTTTATTCGATCGGTCTTTATTTTGTATTGCAGAATGTGCTTATTGACTTGATACTATCCTCATTTTTTATTCTTATGCCTAGATGTCTTCAAAGTTCACTTGGTTTTTCACCTTTTTCTTTAAAATGACTTCTGATCTAACATTGCATACCAATTAAGTGTTCGATGAAATATCCATGTAAACGTCACTCCTAAATGTGGCATTCGGTTTCTAGGTTCGAATTTATGCTTTTATTCGTCGGTCTTGATTTTGTAGTGCAGATTGTGCTTATTGGCTTCATTTTATCCTCATTATGCTTATGCGTAGATGGCTTTAAAGTTCAATTGTTTTTTCTCCTTTTGCCTTTAAAAATTGACTTGTGATCTAACATTGCACGCCAAGTGCTCGATGCAATGTTCATGTAAATGTCACTCCTAAATGTGGCATTCGATTTCTAGGTTCGAAGTTATGCTTTTATTCGATCGGCCTTGATTTTGTAGTGTAGAATGTGCTTATTGGCTTGATATTATCCTCATTCTTTATGCTTATGCGTATATGGCTTTAAAGTTCACTTGTTTTTTCTCCTTTTGCCTTTAAAAATTGACTTGTAATCTAACATTGCACGTCAAGTGTTCGATGAAATGTCCATGTAAATGTCACTCCTAATTGTGGCATTCGATTTCTAGGTTCGAAGTTATGCATTTATTCGATCGGTCTTGATTTTGTAGTGCAGAATTTGCTTAATGGATTGATACTATCCTCATTCTTTATGCTTATGCCTAGATGTCTTTAAAGTTCAATTCTATTTTCTCCTTTTGTCTTCAAATTGACTTGTGATCTGACATTGCATGCCAAGTGTTCGATGAAATATCCATGTAAATGTCACTCCTAAATGTGGCATTCGATTTCTAGGTTCGAATTTATGCTTTTATTGGATCGGTCTTGATTTTGTAGTGCAGAATGTGATTATTGGCTCTATACTATCATGACTCTTTATGCTTATTCCTAGACGTCTCTAATGTTCACTAGTTTTTTCTTCTTTTATCTTTAAAAATTAACTTATCTAACATTGTGCGCCAAATGTTCGATTAAATGTCCATGTAAATGTCAGTATTAAATGTGGCATTCGATTTCTAGGTTCGAAGTATTGCTTTTATTAGATCGGCCTTGATGTTGTAGTCCAGAAAATGCTTTTTGGCTCTATACTATCCTCATTATTTATGTTTATGCCTAGATGTCTCTAATATTCACTAGTTTTTTCTCCTTTTATCATTAAAAATTAATTTGTGATCTAACATTGCACGCTAAGTGTTTGATTACATGTCCATGTAAATGTCACTCCCAAATGTGGCATTCGGTTTCAAGGTTCGAAATTATGCTTTTATTCGATCGGTCTTTATTTTGTATTGCAGAATGTGCTTATTGAATTGATACTATCCTCATTTTTTATTCTTATGCCTAGATGTCTTCAAAGTTCACTTGTTTTTTCTCCTTTTTGTTTAAAATGACTTCTAATCTAACATTGCATACCAATTAAGTGTTCGATGAAATATCCATGTAAACGTCACTCCTAAATGTGGCATTCGGTTTCTAGGTTCGAATTTACTCTTTTATTCGTCGGTCTTGATTTTGTAGTGCAGAATGTGCTTATTGGCTTCATTTTATCGTCATTATGCTTATGCGTAGATGGCTTTAAAGTTCAATTGTTTTTTCTCCTTTTGCCTTTAAAAATTGACTTGTGATCTAACATTGCACGCCAAGTGTTCGATGCAATGTTCATGTAAATGTCACTCCTAAATGTGGCATTCGATTTCTAGGTTCGAAGTTATGCTATTATTCGATCAGCCTTGATTTTGTAGTGTAGAATGTGCTTATTGGCTTGATATTATCCTCATTCTTTATGCTTATGCGTATATGGCTTTAAACTTCACTTGTTTTTTCTCCTTTTGCCTTTAAAAATTGACTTGTGATCTAACATTGCGCGTCAAGTGTTCGATGAAATGTCCATGTGAATGTCACTCCTAATTGTGGCATTCGATTTCTAGGTTCGATGTTATGCTTTTATTCGATAGATCTTCATTTTGTAGTGCAGAATTTGCTTAATGGATTGATACTATGCTCATTCTTTATGCTTATGCCTAGATGTCTTTAAAGTTCAATTCTATTTTCTCCTTAAGCCTTCAAATTGACTTGTGATCTGACATTGCATGCCAAGTGTTCGATGAAATGTCCTTGGAAATGTCACTCCTAAATGTGGCATTCGATTTCTAAGTTCGAAGTTATGCTTTTATTCAATCGGTCTTGCTTTCGTAGTGCAGAATGTGCTTAATGGCTTGATACTATCCTCATTCTTTATGCTTATGCCTAGATGTCTTTAAAGTTCAGTTCTATTTTCTCCTTTTGCCTTCAAAATGACTTGTGATCCGACATTGCATGTCAAGTGTTCGATGAAATGTCCTTGCAAATGTCACTCCTAAATATAGCATTCGATTTCTAGGTTCGAATTTATGCTTTTAGTCGATCGGTCTAGATTTTTTAGTGTAGAATGTGTTATTGCCTTGATATTATCCTCATTCTGTATGATTATGCCTACATGTCTTTAACGTTCACTTATTTTTTGTCCTTTTTCCTTTAAAATGACTTGTGATCTAACATTGCATGACAATTAAGTGTTCGATGAAATGTCCATGTAAATGTCAATCCTAAATATGGCATTCGGTTTCTTGCTTCGAATTTCTGCTTTTATTCGATCGGTCTTGATTGTTTAGTGTGCTTATTGGCTTGTAACTATCCTCATTCTTTATGCTTATGCCTAGATGTCTCTAATGATCACTTGATTTTCTCCTTTTATCTTTATAAACTAACTTGTGATCTAACATTGCAAACCAAGTGTTCGATGAAATATCCATGTAAACGTCACTCCTAAATGTGGCATTCGGTTTCTAGGTTCGAATTTATGCTTTTATTCTTCGGTCTTGATTTTGTAGTGCAGAATGTGCTTATTGGCTTCATTTTATCGTCATTATGCTTATGCGTAGATGGCTTTAAAGTTCAATTGTTTTTTCTCCTTTTGCCTTTAAAAATTGACTTGTGATCTAACATTGCACGCCAAGTGTTCGATGCAATGTTCATGTAAATGTCACTCCTAAATGTGGCATTCGATTTCTAGGTTCGAAGTTATGCTTTTATTCGATCAGCCTTGATTTTGTAGTGTAGAATGTGCTTATTGGCTTAATATTATCCTCATTCTTTATGCTTATGCGTATATGGCTTTAAAGTTCACTTGTTTTTTCTCCTTTTGCCTTTAAAAATTGACTTGTGATCTAACATTGCGCGTCAAGTGTTCGATGAAATGTCCATGTAAATGTCACTCCTAACTGTGGCATTCGATTTCTAGGTTCGAAGTTATGCTTTTATTCGATCGGTCTTGATTTTGTAGTGCAGAATTTGCTTAATGGATTGATACTATCCTCATTCTTTATGCTTATGCCTAGATGTCTTTAAAGTTCAATTCTATTTTCTCCTTTTGCCTTCAAATTGACTTGTGATCTGACATTGCATGCCAAGTGTTCGATGAAATGTCCTTGGAAATGTCACTCCTAAATGTGGCATTCGATTTCTAAGTTCGAAGTTATGCTTTTATTCAATCGGTCTTGCTTTTGTAGTGCAGAATGTGCGTAATGGCTTGATACTATCCTCATTCTTTATGCTTATGCCTAGATGTCTTTAAAGTTCAGTTCTATTTTATCCTTTTGCCTTCAAAATGACTTGTGATCCGACATTGCATGTCAAGTGTTCGATGAAATGTCCTTGCAAATGTCACTCCTAAATATAGCATTCGATTTCTAGGTTCGAATTTATGCTTTTAGTCGATCGGTCTAGATTTTTTAGTGTAGAATGTGTTATTGCCTTGATATTATCCTCATTCTGTATGATTATGCCTACATGTCTTTAACGTTCACTTATTTTTTGTCCTTTTTCCTTTAAAATGACTTGTGATATAACATTGCATGCCAATTAAGTGTTCGATGAAATGTCCATGTAAACGTCACTCCTAAATGTGGCATTCGGTTTCTAGGTTCGAATTTATGCTTTTATTCGTCGGTCTTGATTTTGTAGTGCAGAATGTGCTTATTAGCTTCATTTTATCCTCATTATGCTTATGCGTAGATGGCTTTAAAGTTCAATTGTTTTTTCTCCTTTTGCCTTTAAAAATTGAATTGTGATCTAACATTGCACGCCAAGTGTTCGATGCAATGTTCATGTAAATGTCACTCCTAAATATGGCATTCGATTTCTAGGTTCGAAGTTATGCTTTTATTCGATCGGCCTTGATTTTGTAGTGTGGAATGTGCTTATTGGCTTGATATTATCCTCATTCTTTATGCTTATGCGTATATGGCTTTAAAGTTCACTTGTTTTTTCTCCTTTTGCCTTTAAAAATTGACTTGTGATCTAACATTGTGCGTCAAGTGTTCGATGAAATGTCCATGTAAATGTCACTCCTAATTGTGGCATTCGATTTCTAGTTTCGAAGTTATGCTTTTATTCGATCGGTCTTCATTTTGTAGTGCAGAATTTGCTTAATGGATTGATACTATGCTCATTCTTTATGCTTATGCCTAGATGTCTTTAAAGTTCAATTCTATTTTCTCCTTTTGCCTTCAAATTGACTTGTGATCTGATATTGCATGCCAAGTGTTCAATGAAATGTCCATCTAAATGTCAGTATTAAATGTGGCATTCGATTTCTAGGTTCGAAGTCTTGCTTTTATTAGATCGACCTTGATTTTGTAGTCCAGAAAATGCTTTTTGGCTCTATACTATCCTCATTATTTATGCTTATGCCTAGATGTCTCTAATATTCACTAGTTTTTTCTCCTTTTATCATTAAAAATTAATTTGTGATCTAACATTGCACGCTAAGTGTTTGATTACATGTCCATGTAAATGGCACTCCCAAATGTGGCATTCGGTTTCAAGGTTCGAAATTATGCTTTTATTCGATCGGTCTTTATTTTGTATTGCAGAATGTGCTTATTGAATTGATACTATCCTCATTTTTTATTCTTATGCCTAGATGTCTTCAAAGTTCACTTGTTTTTTCTCCTTTTTGTTTAAAATGACTTCTGATCTAACATTGCATACCAATTAAGTGTTCGATGAAATATCCATGTAAACGTCACTCCTAAATGTGGCATTCAGTTTCTAGGTTCGAATTTATGCTTTTATTCGTCGGTCTTGATTTTGTAGTGCATAATGTGCTTATTGGCTTCATTTTATCGTCATTATGCTTATGCGTAGATGGCTTTAAAGTTCAATTGTTTTTTCTCCTTTTGCCTTTAAAAATTGACTTGTGATCTAACATTGCACGCCAAGTGTTCGATGCAATGTTCATGTAAATGTCACTCCTAAATGTGGCATTCGATTTCTAGGTTCGAAGTTATGCTTTTATTCGATCGGCCTTGATTTTGTAGTGTAGAATGTGCTTATTGGCTTGATATTATCCACATTCTTTATGCTTATCCGTATATGGCTTTAAACTTCACTTGTTTTTTCTCCTTTTGCCTTTAAAAATTGACTTGTGATCTAACATTGCGCGTCAAGTGTTCGATGAAATGTCCATGTAAATGTCACTCCTAATTGTGGCATTCGATTTCTAGGTTCGATGTTATGCTTTTATTCGATCGGTCTTCATTTTGTAGTGCAGAATTTGCTTAATGGATTGATACTATGCTCATTCTTTATGCTTATGCCTAGATGTCTTTAAAGTTCAATTCTATTTTCTCCTTAAGCCTTCAAATTGACTTGTGATCTGACATTGCATGCCAAGTGTTCGATGAAATGTCCTTGGAAATCTCACTCCTAAATGTGGCATTCGATTTCTAAGTTCGAAGTTATGCTTTTATTCAATCGGTCTTGCTTTCGTAGTGCAGAATGTGCTTAATGGCTTGATACTATCCTCATTCTTTATGCTTATGCCTAGATGTCTTTAAAGTTCAGTTCTATTTTCTCCTTTTGCCTTGAAAATGACTTGTGATCCGACATTGCATGTCAAGTGTTCGATGAAATGTCCTTGCAAATGTCACTCCTAAATATAGCATTCGATTTCTAGGTTCGAATTTATGCTTTTAGTCGATCGGTCTAGATTTTTTAGTGTAGAATGTGTTATTGCCTTGATATTATCCTCATTCTGTATGATTATGCCTACATGTCTTTAACGTTCACTTATTTTTTGTCCTTTTTCCTTTAAAATGACTTGTGATCTAACATTGCATGACAATTAAGTGTTCGATGAAATGTCCATGTAAATGTCAATCCTAAATATGGCATTCGGTTTCTAGCTTCGAATTTATGCTTTTATTCGATCGGTCTTGATTGTTTAGTGTGCTTATTGGCTTGTAACTATCCTCATTCTTTATGCTTATGCCTAGATGTCTCTAATGATCACTTGATTTTCTCCTTTTATCTTTATAAACTAACTTGTGATCTAACATTGCAAACCAAGTGTTCGATGAAATATCCATGTAAACGTCACTCCTAAATGTGGCATTCGGTTTCTAGGTTCGAATTTATGCTTTTATTCTTCGGTCTTGATTTTGTAGTGCAGAATGTGCTTATTGGCTTCATTTTATCGTCATTATGCTTATGCGTAGATGGCTTTAAAGTTCAATTGTTTTTTCTCCTTTTGCCTTTAAAAATTGACTTGTGATCTAACATTGCACGCCAAGTGTTCGATGCAATGTTCATGTAAATGTCACTCCTAAATGTGGCATTCGATTTCTAGGTTCGAAGTTATGCTTTTATTCGATCAGCCTTGATTTTGTAGTGTAGAATGTGCTTATTGGCTTAATATTATCCTCATTCTTTATGCTTATGCGTATATGGCTTTAAAGTTCACTTGTTTTTTCTCCTTTTGCCTTTAAAAATTGACTTGTGATCTAACATTGCGCGTCAAGTGTTCGATGAAATGTCCATGTAAATGTCACTCCTAACTGTGGCATTCGATTTCTAGGTTCGAAGTTATGCTTTTATTCGATCGGTCTTGATTTTGTAGTGCAGAATTTGCTTAATGGATTGATACTATCCTCATTCTTTATGCTTATGCCTAGATGTCTTTAAAGTTCAATTCTATTTTCTCCTTTTGCCTTCAAATTGACTTGTGATCTGACATTGCATGCCAAGTGTTCGATGAAATGTCCTTGGAATTGTCACTCCTAAATGTGGCATTCGATTTCTAAGTTCGAAGTTATGCTTTTATTCAATCGGTCTTGCTTTTGTAGTGCAGAATGTGCGTAATGGCTTGATACTATCCTCATTCTTTATGCTTATGCCTAGATGTCTTTAAAGTTCAGTTCTATTTTCTCCTTTTGCCTTCAAAATGACTTGTGATCCGACATTGCATGTCAAGTGTTCGATGAAATGTCCTTGCAAATGTCATTCCTAAATATAGCATTCGATTTCTAGGTTCGAATTTATGCTTTTAGTCGATCGGTCTAGATTTTTTAGTGTAGAATGTGTTATTGCCTTGATATTATCCTCATTCTGTATGATTATGCCTACATGTCTTTAACGTTCACTTATTTTTTGTCCTTTTTCCTTTAAAATGACTTGTGATCTAACATTGCATGCCAATTAAGTGTTCGATGAAATGTCCATGTAAACGTCACTCCTAAATGTGGCATTCGGTTTCTAGGTTCGAATTTATGCTTTTATTCGTCGGTCTTGATTTTGTAGTGCAGAATGTGCTTATTAGCTTCATTTTATCCTCATTATGCTTATGCGTAGATGGCTTTAAAGTTCAATTGTTTTTTCTCCTTTTGCCTTTAAAAATTGAATTGTGATCTAACATTGCACGCCAAGTGTTCGATGCAATGTTCATGTAAATGTCACTCCTAAATATGGCATTCGATTTCTAGGTTCGAAGTTATGCTTTTATTCGATCGGCCTTGATTTTGTAGTGTGGAATGTGCTTATTGGCTTGATATTATCCTCATTCTTTATGCTTATGCGTATATGGCTTTAAAGTTCACTTGTTTTTTCTCCTTTTGCCTTTAAAAATTGACTTGTGATCTAACATTGTGCGTCAAGTGTTCGATGAAATGTCCATGTAAATGTCACTCCTAATTGTGGCATTCGATTTCTAGTTTCGAAGTTATGCTTTTATTCGATCGGTCTTCATTTTGTAGTGCAGAATTTGCTTAATGGATTGATACTATGCTCATTCTTTATGCTTATGCCTAGATGTCTTTAAAGTTCAATTCTATTTTCTCCTTTTGCCTTCAAATTGACTTGTGATCTGATATTGCATGCCAAGTGTTCAATGAAATGTCCATCTAAATGTCAGTATTAAATGTGGCATTCGATTTCTAGGTTCGAAGTCTTGCTTTTATTAGATCGACCTTGATTTTGTAGTCCAGAAAATGCTTTTTGGCTCTATACTATCCTCATTATTTATGCTTATGCCTAGATGTCTCTAATATTCACTAGTTTTTTCTCCTTTTATCATTAAAAATTAATTTGTGATCTAACATTGCACGCTAAGTGTTTGATTACATGTCCATGTAAATGGCACTCCCAAATGTGGCATTCGGTTTCAAGGTTCGAAATTATGCTTTTATTCGATCGGTCTTTATTTTGTATTGCAGAATGTGCTTATTGAATTGATACTATCCTCATTTTTTATTCTTATGCCTAGATGTCTTCAAAGTTCACTTGTTTTTTCTCCTTTTTGTTTAAAATGACTTCTGATCTAACATTGCATACCAATTAAGTGTTCGATGAAATATCCATGTAAACGTCACTCCTAAATGTGGCATTCGGTTTCTAGGTTCGAATTTATGCTTTTATTCGTCGGTCTTGATTTTGTAGTGCAGAATGTGCTTATTGGCTTCATTTTATCGTCATTATGCTTATGCGTAGATGGCTTTAAAGTTCAATTGTTTTTTCTCCTTTTGCCTTTAAAAATTGACTTGTGATCTAACATTGCACGCCAAGTGTTCGATGCAATGTTCATGTAAATGTCACTCCTAAATGTGGCATTCGATTTCTAGGTTCGAAGTTATGCTTTTATTCGATCGGCCTTGATTTTGTAGTGTAGAATGTGCTTATTGGCTTGATATTATCCACATTCTTTATGCTTATCCGTATATGGCTTTAAACTTCACTTGTTTTTTCTCCTTTTGCCTTTAAAAATTGACTTGTGATCTAACATTGCGCGTCAAGTGTTCGATGAAATGTCCATGTAAATGTCACTCCTAATTGTGGAATTCGATTTCTAGGTTCGATGTTATGCTTTTATTCGATCGGTCTTCATTTTGTAGTGCAGAATTTGCTTAATGGATTGATACTATGCTCATTCTTTATGCTTATGCCTAGATGTCTTTAAAGTTCAATTCTATTTTCTCCTTAAGCCTTCAAATTGACTTGTGATCTGACATTGCATGCCAAGTGTTCGATGAAATGTCCTTGGAAATCTCACTCCTAAATGTGGCATTCGATTTCTAAGTTCGAAGTTATGCTTTTATTCAATCGGTCTTGCTTTCGTAGTGCAGAATGTGCTTAATGGCTTGATACTATCCTCATTCTTTATGCTTATGCCTAGATGTCTTTAAAGTTCAGTTCTATTTTCTCCTTTTGCCTTCAAAATGACTTGTGATCCGACATTGCATGTCAAGTGTTCGATGAAATGTCCTTGCAAATGTCACTCCTAAATATAGCATTCGATTTCTAGGTTCGAATATATGCTTTTAGTCGATCGGTCTAGATTTTTTAGTGTAGAATGTGTTATTGCCTTGATATTATCCTCATTCTGTATGATTATGCCTACATGTCTTTAACGTTCACTTATTTTTTCTCCTTTTTCCTTTAAAATGACTTTTGATCTAACATTGCATGACAATTAAGTGTTCGATGAAATGTCCATGTAAATGTCAATCCTAAATATGGCATTCGGTTTCTAGCTTCGAATTTATGCTTTTATTCGATCGGTCTTGATTGTTTAGTGTGCTTATTGGCTTGTAACTATCCTCATTCTTTATGCTTATGCCTAGATATCTCTAATGATCACTTGATTTTCTCCTTTTATCTTTATAAACTAACTTGTGATCTAACATTGCAAACCAAGTGTTCCATGAAATATCCATTTAAATGTCACTCCTAAATGTGGCATTCGGTTTCTTGGTTCGAATTCATACTTTTATTAGATCGTTCTTGCTTTTTTAGTGCAGAATGTGCTTATTGACTCGATACTATCCTCATTCTTTATGCTTATGCCTAGATGTCTTTAAAGTTCACTTGTTTTTTTCTCGTTTTGACATGAAAAATTGATTTGTGATCTAACATTGCACGCCAAGTGTTCGATGAAATATCCATGTAAATGTTACTCCTAAATGTGGCATTCGATTTCTAGGTTCGAAGTTATGCTTTTATTCGATCGGTCTTGATTTTGTAGTGTAGAATGTGCTATTTGGCTCTATACGATCCTCATTCTTTATGCTTATGCCTAGATGTCTTTAAAGTTCACTTGTTTTTTCTCCTTTTGCATTTCAAAATTGACTTGTGATCTAACATTGCACGCCAAGTGTTTGATGAAATGTCCATGTTAATGTCACTCCTAAATGTGGCATTCGGTTTCTAAGTTCGAATTTATGCTTTTATTAGATCTGTCTTGATTTTGTCTTGCCGAATGTGCTAATTGACTCCATACTATCCTCATTCTTTATGCTTATTCCTATATGTCTTTAAAGTTCACTTGTTTTTTCCCCTTCTGACTTTAAAAATTGACTTGTGATCTAACAATGCACGCCAAATGTTCGATGAAATTTCCATGTAAATGTCACTCCTAATTGTGGCATTCGATTTAAAGGTTCGAATTTATGCTTTTATTCGATCAATCTTGATTTTTTGTGCAGAATGTGTTATTGGTTGATATTATCCTCATTCTTTATGATTATGCCTAGATGTCTTTAAAGCTCACTTTTTTTTGCTCGTTTTGACTTAAAATATTTATTTGTGATCTAACATTGCACGCCGAGTGTTCGATGAAATATCCATGTAAATGTCACTCCTAAATGTGGCATTCGATTTCTAGGTTCGAATTTATGCTTTTATTGGATCGGTCTTGATTTTGTAGTGCAGAATGTGATTATTGGCTCTATACTATCATGACTCTTTATGCTTATTCCTAGACGTCTCTAATGTTCACTAGTTTTTTCTTCTTTTATCTTTAAAAATTAACTTATCTAACATTGTGCGCCAAATGTTCGATTAAATGTCCATGTAAATGTCAGTATTAAATGTGGCATTCGATTTCTAGGTTCGAAGTATTGCTTTTATTAGATCGGCCTTGATGTTGTAGTCCAGAAAATGCTTTTTGGCTCTATACTATCCTCATTATTTATGTTTATGCCTAGATGTCTCTAATATTCACTAGTTTTTTCTCCTTTTATCATTAAAAATTAATTTGTGATCTAACATTGCACGCTAAGTGTTTGATTACATGTCCATGTAAATGTCACTCCCAAATGTGGCATTCGGTTTCAAGGTTCGAAATTATGCTTTTATTCGATCGGTCTTTATTTTGTATTGCAGAATGTGCTTACTGAATTGATACTATCCTCATTTTTTATTCTTATGCCTAGATGTCTTCAAAGTTCACTTGTTTTTTCTCCTTTTTGTTTAAAATGACTTCTAATCTAACATTGCATACCAATTAAGTGTTCGATGAAATATCCATGTAAACGTCACTCCTAAATGTGGCATTCGGTTTCTAGGTTCGAATTTATGCTTTTATTCGTCGGTCTTGATTTTGTAGTGCAGAATGTGCTTATTGGCTTCATTTTATCGTCATTATGCTTATGCGTAGATGGCTTTAAAGTTCAATTGTTTTTTCTCCTTTTGCCTTTAAAAATTGACTTGTGATCTAACATTGCACGCCAAGTGTTCGATGCAATGTTCATGTAAATGTCACTCCTAAATGTGGCATTCGATTTCTAGGTTCGAAGTTATGCTATTATTCGATCAGCCTTGATTTTGTAGTGTAGAATGTGCTTATTGGCTTGATATTATCCTCATTCTTTATGCTTATGCGTATATGGCTTTAAACTTCACTTGTTTTTTCTCCTTTTGCCTTTAAAAATTGACTTGTGATCTAACATTGCGCGTCAAGTGTTCAATGAAATGTCCATGTGAATGTCACTCCTAATTGTGGCATTCGATTTCTAGGTTCGATGTTATGCTTTTATTCGATCGGTCTTCATTTTGTAGTGCAGAATTTGCTTAATGGATTGATACTATGCTCATTCTTTATGCTTATGCCTAGATGTCTTTAAAGTTCAATTCTATTTTCTCCTTAAGCCTTCAAATTGACTTGTGATCTGACATTGCATGCCAAGTGTTCGATGAAATGTCCTTGGAAATGTCACTCCTAAATGTGGCATTCGATTTCTAAGTTCGAAGTTATGCTTTTATTCAATCGGTCTTGCTTTTGTAGTGCAGAATGTGCTTAATGGCTTGATACTATCCTCATTCTTTATGCTTATGCCTAGATGTCTTTAAAGTTCAGTTCTATTTTCTCCTTTTGCCTTCAAAATGACTTGTGATCCGACATTGCATGTCAAGTGTTCGATGAAATGTCCTTGCAAATGTCACTCCTAAATATAGCATTCGATTTCTAGGTTCGAATTTATGCTTTTAGTCGATCGGTCTAGATTTTTTAGTGTAGAATGTGTTATTGCCTTGATATTATCCTCATTCTGTATGATTATGCCTACATGTCTTTAACGTTCACTTATTTTTTGTCCTTTTTCCTTTAAAATGACTTGTGATCTAACATTGCATGACAATTAAGTGTTCGATGAAATGTCCATGTAAATGTCAATCCTAAATATGGCATTCGGTTTCTAGCTTCGAATTTATGCTTTTATTCGATCGGTCTTGATTGTTTAGTGTGCTTATTGGCTTGTAACTATCCTCATTCTTTATGCTTATGCCTAGATGTCTCTAATGATCACTTGATTTTCTCCTTTTATCTTTATAAACTAACTTGTGATCTAACATTGCAAACCAAGTGTTCGATGAAATATCCATGTAAACGTCACTCCTAAATGTGGCATTCGGTTTCTAGGTTCGAATTTATGCTTTTATTCGTCGGTCTTGATTTTGTAGTGCAGAATGTGCTTATTGGCTTCATTTTATCGTCATTATGCTTATGCGTAGATGGCTTTAAAGTTCAATTGTTTTTTCTCCTTTTGCCTTTAAAAATTGACTTGTGATCTAACATTGCACGCCAAGTGTTCGATGCAATGTTCATGTAAATGTCACTCCTAAATGTGGCATTCGATTTCTAGGTTCGAAGTTATGCTTTTATTCGATCAGCCTTGATTTTGTAGTGTAGAATGTGCTTATTGGCTTGATATTATCCTCATTCTTTATGCTTATGCGTATATGGCTTTAAAGTTCACTTGTTTTTTCTCCTTTTGCCTTTAAAAATTGACTTGTGATCTAACATTGCGCGTCAAGTGTTCGATGAAATGTCCATGTAAATGTCACTCCTAATTGTGGCATTCGATTTCTAGGTTCGATGTTATGCTTTTATTCGATCGGTCTTCATTTTGTAGTGTAGAATTTGCTTAATGGATTGATACTATGCTCATTCTTTATGCTTATGCCTAGATGTCTTTAAAGTTCAATTCTATTTTCTCCTTAAGCCTTCAAATTGACTTGTGATCTGACATTGCATGCCAAGTGTTCGATGAAATGTCCTTGGAAATGTCACTCCTAAATGTGGCATTCGATTTCTAAGTTCGAAGTTATGCTTTTATTCAATCGGTCTTGCTTTTGTAGTGCAGAATGTGCTTAATGGCTTGATACTATCCTCATTCTTTATGCTTATGCTTAGATGTCTTTAAAGTTCAGTTCTATTTTCTCCTTTTGCCTTCAAAATGACTTGTGATCCGACATTGCATGTCAAGTGTTCGATGAAATGTCCTTGTAAATGTCACTCCTAAATATAGCATTCGATTTCTAGGTTCGAATTTATGCTTTTAGTCGATCGGTCTAGATTTTTTAGTGTAGAATGTGTTATTGCCTTGATATTATCCTCATTCTGTATGATTATGCCTACATGTCTTTAACGTTCACTTATTTTTTGTCCTTTTTCCTTTAAAATGACTTGTGATCTAACATTGCATGCCAATTAAGTGTTCGATGAAATGTCCATGTAAATGTCAATCCTAAATATGGCATTCGGTTTCTAGCTTCGAATTTATGCTTTTATTCGATCGGTCTTGATTGTTTAGTGTGCTTATTGGCTTGTAACTATCCTCATTCTTTATGCTTATGCCTAGATGTCTCTAATGATCACTTGATTTTCTCCTTTTATCTTTATAAACTAACTTTTGATCTAACATTGCAAACCAAGTGTTCCATGAAATATCCATTTAAATGTCACTCCTAAATGTGGCATTCGGTTTCTTGGTTCGAATTCATACTTTTATTAGATCGTTCTTGCTTTTTTAGTGCAGAATGTGCTTATTAACTCGATACTATCCTCATTCTTTATGCTTATGCCTAGATGTCTTTAAAGTTCACTTGTTTTTTTCTCGTTTTGACATTAAAAATTGATTTGTGATCTAACATTGCACGCCAAGTGATCGATGAAATATCCATGTAAATGTTACTCCTAAATGTGGCATTCGATTTCTAGGTTCGAAGTTATGCTTTTATTCGATCGGTCTTGATTTTGTAGTGTAGAATGTGCTATTTGGCTCTATACGATCCTCATTCTTTATGCTTATGCCTAGATGTCTTTAAAGTTCACTTGTTTTTTCTCCTTTTGCATTTCAAAATTGACTTGTGATCTAACATTGCACGCCAAGTGTTTGATGAAATGTCCATGTTAATGTCACTCCTAAATGTGGCATTCGGTTTATAAGTTCGAATTTATGCTTTTATTAGATCTGTCTTGATTTTGTCTTGCCGAATGTGCTTATTGACTCCATACTATCCTCATTCTTTATGCTTATTCCTATATGTCTTTAAAGTTCACTTGTTTTTTCCCCTTCTGACTTTAAAAATTGACTTGTGATCTAACAATGCACGCCAAATGTTCGATGAAATTTCCATGTAAATGTCACTCCTAATTGTGGCATTCGATTTAAAGGTTCGAATTTATGCTTTTATTCGATCAATCTTGATTTTTTGTGCAGAATGTGTTATTGGTTGATATTATCCTCATTCTTTATGATTATGCCTAGATGTCTTTAAAGCTCACTTTTTTTTGCTCGTTTTGACTTAAAATATTTATTTGTGATCTAACATTGCACGCCAAGTGTTCGATGAAATATCCATATAAATGTCACTCCTAAATGTGGCATTCGATTTCTAGGTTCGAATTTATGCTTTTATTGGATCGGTCTTGATTTTGTAGTGCAGAATGTGATTATTGGCTCTATACTATCATGACTCTTTATGCTTATTCCTAGACGTCTCTAATGTTCACTAGTTTTTTCTTCTTTTATCTTTAAAAATTAACTTATCTAACATTGTGCGCCAAATGTTCGATTAAATGTCCATGTAAATGTCAGTATTAAATGTGGCATTCGATTTCTAGGTTCGAAGTATTGCTTTTATTAGATCGGCCTTGATGTTGTAGTCCAGAAAATGCTTTTTGGCTCTATACTATCCTCATTATTTATGTTTATGCCTAGATGTCTCTAATATTCACTAGTTTTTTCTCCTTTTATCATTAAAAATTAATTTGTGATCTAACATTGCACGCTAAGTGTTTGATTACATGTCCATGTAAATGTCACTCCCAAATGTGGCATTCGGTTTCAAGGTTCGAAATTATGCTTTTATTCGATCGGTCTTTATTTTGTATTGCAGAATGTGCTTATTGAATTGATACTATCCTCATTTTTTATTCTTATGCCTAGATGTCTTCAAAGTTCACTTGTTTTTTCTCCTTTTTGTTTAAAATGACATCTGATCTAACATTGCATACCAATTAAGTGTTCGATGAAATATCCATGTAAACGTCACTCCTAAATGTGGCATTCGGTTTCTAGGTTCGAATTTATGCTTTTATTCGTCGGTCTTGATTTTGTAGTGCAGAATGTGCTTATTGGCTTCATTTTATCGTCAAGTGTTCGATAAAATGTCCATGTAAATGTCACTCCTAGATATGGCATTCAAATACTTTGTTTAAATTTAATTTTTTATCCGATCGGTCTTGATTTTGTAGTGCAGAAAGTGCTTATTCGCTTGATACTATCCTCATTTTGAATGCCTATGCCTAGATGTCTTTAAAGTTCACTTGTTTTTTCTCCTATTTCCTTTAAAAATTGACTTGTGATCTAACATTGCACGCCAAGTGTTGGATGAAATGTCCATGAAATTTCACTCCTAAATGTGGCATTCGGTTTCTAGGTTCGAATTATGCTTTTATTCAATCGATCTTGATTTTGTAGTGTAGAATGTGCTTATTTGCTTGATACTATCCACATTTTTTATGCTTATGCATAGATATATTTTAAGTTCACTTGCTTTTTCTCCTCTTGCCCTTAAAATGGCTTGTGATCTAACAGTGCGCACCAAGGGTTCGATGAAATATCCATGTAAATGTCACTCCTAAATGTGGATTCGGTTTCTTGGTTCGAATTTATGGTTTTATTCGATCGGTCTTGATTTTGTAGTGCAGAATGTGCTTATTGACTTGATACTATCCTCGTTCTTTATGCTTATGCCTAGATATATTTAAAGTTCACTTGTTTTTTCTCCTTTTCCCTTAAAAAATTGACTTGTGATCTAACATTGCACACCATGTTTTAGATGAAATGTCCATGTAAATGTCACTCTAAACGTTGCATTCGGTTTCTAGGTTCGAATTTATGCTTTTATTAGATCGGTCTTGATTTTGTAGTGTAGAATGTGTTTATTGGCTTGACACTATCCTCATTTTTTATGCTTGTGCATAGATATATTTAAAGTTCATGGGCTTTTCTCCTTTTGCCATTAAAATGAATTGTGATCTAACATTGCGGGCAAAGTGTTTGATGAAATGTCCATATAAATGGAACTCCTAAATGTGGATTCGGTTTCTAGGTTTGAAGTTATGCTTTTATTCGATCGGTCTTGATTTTGTAGTGCAGAATGTGCTTATTGGCTTAACACTATCCTCATTTTTTATGCTTATGCCTAGATGTCTTTAAAGTTCACTTGTTTTTTCTCCTTTGGCCTTTAAAAATTGACTTGTGATCTAACATTGCACGCCAAGTGTTGGATGAAATGTCCATGAAATTTTACTCCTAAATGTGGCATTTGGTTTCTAGGTTCGAATTATGCTTTTATTCAATCGATCTTGATTTTGTAGTGTAGAATGTGCTTATTTGCTTGATATTATCCATATTTTGTATGCTTATGCATAGATATATTTAAAGTTCACATGCTTTTTCTCCTCTTGCCCTTAAAATGGCTTGTGATCTAACAGTGCGCACCAAGGGTTCGATGAAATATCCATGTAAATGTCACTCCTAAATGTGGATTCGATTTCTTGGTTCGAATTTATGCTTTTATTCGATCGGTCTTGATTTTGTAGTCCAGAATGTGCTTATTGACTTGATACTATCCTCGTTCTTTATGCTTATGCCTAGATATATTTAAAGTTCACTTGTTTTTTCTCCTTTTCCCTTAAAAAATTGACTTGAGATCTAACATTACACACCAAGTTTTCGATGAAATGTCCATGTAAATGTCACTCTAAACGTGGCATTCGGTTTCTAGGTTCGAATTTATGCTTTTATTAGATCGGTCTTGATTTTGTAGTGTAGAATGTGTTTATTGGCTTAATACTATCCTCATTTTTATGCTTATACATAGATATATTTAAATTTAATGGGCTTTTCTCCTTTTGCCATTAAAATGAATTGTGATCTAACATTGCGGGCAAAGTGTTTGATGAAATGTCCATATAAATGTCACTCCTAAATGTGGATTCGGTTTCTAGGTTCGAATTTATGCTTTTATTCGATTGGTCTTGATTTTGTAGTGCAGAATGTGCTTATTGGCTTTATACTATCCTCATTCTTTATGCTTATGCCAAGATGTCTTTAAAGTTCACTTGTTTTTTTCCCCTCTTTCCGTTAAAAAACTGACTTGAGATCTACAATTGCATGCAAAGTGTTCGATGAAATGTCCATGTAAATGTCATTCATATATATGGCATTCGGTATCTATGTTTGAATTTATTCTTTTATACGATCGGTCTTGATTTTATAGTGTAGAACGTGCTTATTGGCTTGATAATATCCTCATTTTTAATGCTTATGCCTAGATATCTTTAAAGTTCACTTGCTTTTTCTCCTTTTGCCTTTAAAATGACTTGAGATCTAACATTGCACGCAATGTGTTCGATGAAATATCCATCTAAATGTCACTCCTAAATGTGGATTTGATTTCTAGGTTCGAATTTATGCTTTTATTCGATCAGTCTTGATTTTGTAGTGTAGAATGTGCTTATTGACCTGATACTATCATCATTCTTGTTGCTTACGCCTAGATGTCTCACTTGTTTTTTCTCCATTGGCCTTTAAAAATTGACTTTTGATCTGACATTTCACGCCAAGTGTTGGATGAAATGTCCATGAAATTTCACTCCTAAATGTGGCATTCGGTTTCTAGGTTCGAATTATGCTTTTATTCAATCGATCTTGATTTTGTAGTGTAGAATGTGCTTATTTGCTTGATACTATCCACATTGTTTGTGCTTATGCATAGATATATTTAAAGTTCACTTGCTTTTTCTCCTCTTGCCCTTAAAATGGCTTGTGATCTAACAGTGCGCACCAAGGGTTCGATGAAATATCCATGTAAATGTCACTCCTAAATGTGAATTCAGTTTCTTGGTTCGAATTTATGCTTTTATTCGATCGGCCTTGATTTTGTAGTGCAGAATGTGTTTATTGACTTGATACTATCCTCGTTCTTTATGCTTTTGCCTAGATATATTTAAAGTTCACTTGTTTTTTCTCCTTTTCCCTTAAAAAATTGACTTGTGATCTAACATTGCACACCAAGTTTTCGATGAAATGTCCATGTAAATGTCACTCTAAACGTTGCATTCGGTTTCTAGGTTCGAATTTATGCTTTTATTAGATCGGTCTTGATTTTGTAGTGTAGAATGTGTTTATTGGCTTGATACTATCCTCATTTTTTATGCTTGTGCATAGATATATTTAAAGTTCATGGGCTTTTCTCCTTTTGCCATTAAAATGAATTGTGATCTAACATTGCGGGCAAAGTGTTTGATGAAATGTCCATATAAATGGAACTCCTAAATGTGGATTCGGTTTCTAGGTTTGAAGTTACGCTTTTATTCGATCGGTCTTGATTTTGTAGTGCAGAATGTGCTTATTGGCTTAACACTATCCTCATTTTTTATGCTTATGCCTAGATGTCTTTAAAGTTCACTTGTTTTTCTCCTTTGGCCTTTAAAAATTGACTAGTGATCTAACATTGCGCGCCATGTGTTCGATGTCTATGTAAATGAGACTCCTAAATGTGGATTCGGTTTCTAGGTTTGAAGTTATGCATTTATTCGATCAAGTCTTGATTTTGTAGTGCAGAATGTGCTAATTGGCTTGACACTATCCTTGATATATTTAAAGTTCACTTGCTTTTTCGCCTTTTGCCTTTAAAATGACTTGTGATCTAACATTGCACGCCAAGTGTTCGATGAAATGTCCATGTAAATGTAACTCCTAAATGTGGATCTGGTTTCTAGGTTCGTATTTATGCTTTTATTCAATCGGTCTTGATTTTGTAGTGCAGAATGTGCTTATTGGCTTGATACTATCCTCATTGTTTATGCTTATGCCTAGATGTCTTTAAAGTTCACTTGTTTTTTCTCCTTTGGCCTTTAAAAATTGACTAGTGATCTAACATTGCGCGCTAAGTTTTCGATGAAATGTCCATGTAAATGTCACTCCTAAATGTGGATTCGTTTTCTAGGTTTGAAGTTATGCTTTTATTCGATCGATCTTGATTTTGTAGTGCAGAATGTGCTAATTGGCTTGACACTATACTCATTTTTTTTATGCTTATTCCTAGATATATTTAAAGTTCACTTGCTTTTTTTCCTTTTGCCTTTAAAACGACTTGTGACCTAACATTGCACGGCAAGTGTTCGATGAAATGTCCATGTAAATTTCACTCCTAAATGTGGATTCGGTTTCTAGATTAACATTTATGCTTTTATTCGATCGGTCTTGATTTTGAAGTGCAGAATGTGCTTATTGGCTTTATACTATCCACATTCTGTATGCTTATGCCTAGATGTCTTTAAAGTTCACTAATTGTTTTCTCCTTTTTCCGTTAAATAATTGACTTGAGATCTACAATTTCATGCAAAGTATTCGATGAAATGTTCATGTAAATGTCACTCATAAATATGGCATTCGGTATCTATGTTTGATTTTATTCTTTTATCCGATCGGTCTTGATTTTGTAGTGCAGAACGTGCTTATTGGCTTGATAAAATCCTCATTTTTTATGCTTATGTCTAGATATGTTTAAAGTTCACTTGCTTTTTATCCTTTTGCCTTTAAAATGACTTGAGATCTAACATTGCATGCAAACTGTTCGATGAAATATCCATCTAAATGTCACTCCTAAATGTGGATTTGGTTTCTAGGTTCGAATTTATGCTTTTATTCGATCGGTCTTGATTTTGTAGTGTAGAATGTGCTTATTGACCTGATACTATCATCATTCTTTTTGCTTATGCCTAGATGTCTTTAAAGTTCACTTGTTTTTTCTCCATTGGCCTTTAAAAATTGACTTGTGATCTAACATTGCACGCCAAGTGTTGGATGAAATGTCCATGAAATTTCACTCCTAAATGTGGCATTCGGTTTCTAGGTTCGAATTATGCTTTTATTCAATCGATCTTTATTTTGTAGTGTAGAATGTGCTTATTTGCTTGATACTATCCACATTTTTTATGCTTATGCATAGATATATTTTAAGTTCACTTGCTTTTTCTCCTCTTGCCCTTAAAATGGCTTGTGATCTAACAGTGCGCACCAAGGGTTCGATGAAATATCCATGTAAATGTCACTCCTAAATGTGGATTTGGTTTCTTGGTTCGAATTTATGCTTTTATTCGATCGGTCTTGATTTTGTAGTGCAGAATGTGCTTATTGACTTGATACTATCCTCGTTCTTTATGCCTATGCCTAGATATATTTAAAGTTCACTTGTTTTTTCTCCTTTTCCCTTAAAAAATTGACTTGTGATCTAACATAGCGCACCAAGTTTTCGATGAAATGTCCATGTAAATGTCACTCTCAACGTGGCATTCGGTTTCTAGGTTCGAATTTATGCTTTTATTAGATCGGTCTTGATTTTGTAGTGTAGAATGTGTTTATTGACTTGATACTATCCTCATTTTTTATGCTTGTGCATAGATATATTTAAAGTTCATGGGCTTTTCTCCTTTTGCCATTAAAATGAATTGTGATCTAACATTGCGGGCAAAGTGTTTGATGAAATGTCCATATAAATGGAACTCCTAAATGTGGATTCGGTTTCTAGGTTTGAAGTTATGCTTTTATTCGATCGGTCTTGATTTTGTAGTGCAAAATGTGCTTATTGGCTTAACACTATCCTCATTTTTTATGCTTATGCCTAGATGTCTTTAAAGTTCACTTGTTTTTCTCCTTTGGCCTTTAAAAATTGACTAGTGATCTAACATTGCGCGCCATGTGTTCGATGTCTATGTAAATGCGACTCCTAAATGTGGATTCGGTTTCTAGGTTTGAAGTTATGCATTTATTCGATCAAGTCTTGATTTTGTAGTGCAGAATGTGCTAATTGGCTTGACACTATTCCCATTTTTATGCTTATAACTAGATATATTTAAAAGTTCACTTGCTTTTTCTCCTTTTGCCTTTAAATGACTTGTGATCTAACATTGCACGCCAAGTGTTCGATGAAATGTTCATGTAAATGTCACTCCTAAATGTGGATTCGGTTTCTAGGTTCGAATTAATGCTTTTATTCGATTGGTCTTGATTTTGTAGTGCAGAATGTGCTTATTGGCTGTATACTATCCTCATTCTTTATGCTTATGCCAAGATGTCTTTAAAGTTCACTTGTTTTTTTCCCCTTTTTCCGTTAAAAACTGACTTGAGATCTACAATTTCATGCCAAGTGTTCGATGAAATGTCCATGTAAATGTCACTCATATATATGGCATTCGGTATCTATGTTTGAATTTATTCTTTTATACGATCGGTCTTGATTTTATAGTGCAGAAGGGCTTATTGGCTTGATAATATCCTCATTTTTAATGCTTATGCCTAGATATCTGTAAAGTTCACTTGTTTTTTCTCCTTTTGCCTTTAAAAAATGGACTTGAGATCTAACCTTGCATGCAAAGTGTTCGATGTAATGTCCATGTAAATGTCACTCATATATATGGCATTCGGTATCTATGTTTGAATTTATTCTTTTATACGATCGGTCTTGATTTTGTAGTGCAGAACGTGCTTATTGGCTTGATAAAATCCTCATTTTTTATGCCTATGTCTAGATATGTTTAAAGTTCACTTGCTTTTTATCCTTTTGCCTTTAAAATGACTTGAGATCTAACATTGCATGCAAAGTGTTCGATGAAATATGCATCTAAATGTCACTCCTAAATGTGGATTTGGTTTCTAGGTTCGAATTTATGCTTTTATTCGATCGGTCTTGATTTTGTAGTGTAGAATGTGCTTATTGACCTGATACTATCATCATTCTTTTTGCTTATGCCTAGATGTCTTTAAAGTTCACTTGTTTTTTCTCCATTGGCCTTTAAAAATTGACTTGTGATCTAACATTGCACGCCAAGTGTTGGATGAAATGTCCATGAAATTTCACTCCTAAATGTGGCATTCGGTTTCTAGGTTCGAATTATGCTTTTATTAGATCGATCTTGATTTTGTAGTGTAGAATGTGTTTATTTGCTTGATACTATCCTCATTTTTTATGCTTGTGCATAGATATATTTAAAGTTCATGGGCTTTTCTCCTTTTGCCATTAAAATGAATTGTGATCTAACATTGCGGGCAAAGTGTTTGATGAAATGTCCATATAAATGGAACTCCTAAATGTGGATTCGGTTTCTAGGTTTGAAGTTATGCTTTTATTCGATCGGTCTTGATTTTGTAGTGCAGAATGTGCTTATTGGCTTAACACTATCCTCATTTTTTATGCTTATGCCTAGATGTCTTTAAAGTTCACTTGTTTTTCTCCTTTGGCCTTTAAAAATTGACTAGTGATCTAACATTGCGCGCCATGTGTTCGATGTCTATGTAAATGTGACTCCTAAATGTGGATTCGGTTTCTAGGTTTGAAGTTATGCATTTATTCGATCAAGTCTTGATTTTGTAGTGCAGAATGTGCTAATTGGCTTGACACTATTCCCATTTTTTATGCTTATACCTAGATATATTTAAAAGTTCACTTGCTTTTTCTCCTTTTGCCTTTAAATGACTTGTGATCTAACATTGCACGCCAAGTGTTCGATGAAATGTTCATGTAAATGTCACTCCTAAATGTGGATTCGGTTTCTAGGTTCGAATTAATGATTTTATTCGATTGGTCTTGATTTTGTAGTGCAGAATGTGCTTATTGGCTGTATACTATCCTCATTCTTTATGCTTATGCCAAGATGTCTTTGAAGTTCACTTGTTTTTTTCCCCTTTTTCCGTTAAAAACTGACTTGAGATCTACAATTGCATGCAAAGTGTTCGCTGTAATGTCCATGTAAATGTCACTCATATATATGGCATTCGGTATCTATGTTTGAATTTATTCTTTTATACGACCGGTCTTGATTTTGTAGTGCAGAACGTGCTTATTGGCTTGATAAAATCCTCATTTTTTATGCTTATGTCTAGATATGTTTAAAGTTCACTTGCTTTTTATCCTTTTGCCTTTAAAATGACTTGAGATCTAACATTGCATGCAAAGTGTTCGATGAAATATCCATCTAAATGTCACTCCTAAATGTGGATTTGGTTTCTAGGTTCGAATTTATGCTTTTATTCGATCGGTCTTGATTTTTTAGTGTAGAATGTGCTTATTGACCTGATACTATCATCATTCTTTTTGCTTATGCCTAGATGTCTTTAAAGTTCACTTGTTTTTTCTCCTTTGGCCTTTAAAAATTGACTAGTGATCTAACATTGCGCGCCATGTGTTCGATGTCTATGTAAATGTGACTCCTAAATGTGGATTCGGTTTCTAGGTTTGAAGTTATGCATTTATTCGATCAAGTCTTGATTTTGTAGTGCAGAATGTGCTAATTGGCTTGACACTATTCCCATTTTTTATGCTTATACCTAGATATATTTAAAGTTCACTTGCTTTATCTCCTTTTGCCTTTAAAATGACTTGTGATCTAACAGTGCGCACCAAGGGTTCGATGAAATATCCATGTAAATGTCACTCCTAAATGTGGATTCGGTTTCTTGGTTCGAATTTATGCTTTTATTCGATCGGTCTTGATTTTGTAGTGCAGAATGTGCTTATTGACTTGATACTATCCTCGTTCTTTATGCTTATGCCTAGATATATTTAAAGTTCACTTATTTTTTCTCCTTTTCCCTTAAAAAATTGACTTGTGATCTAACATTGCACACCAAGTTTTCGATGAAATGTCCATGTAAATGTCACTCTAAACGTGGCATTCGGTTTCTAGGTTCGAATTTATGCTTTTATTAGATCGGTCTTGATTTTGTAGTGTAGAATGTGTTTATTGGCTTGATACTATCCTCATTTTTTATGCTTGTGCATAGATATATTTAAAGTTCATGGGCTTTTCTCCTTTTGCCATTAAAATGAATTGTGATCTAACATTGCGGGCAAAGTGTTTGATGAAATGTCCATATAAATGGAACTCCTAAATGTGGATTCGGTTTCTAGGTTTGAAGTTATGCTTTTATTCGATCGGTCTTGATTTTGTATTGCAGAATGTGCTTATTGGCTTAACACTATCCTCATTTTTTATGCTTATGCCTAGATGTCTTTAAAGTTCACTTGTTTTTCTCCTTTGGCCTTTAAAAATTGACTAGTGATCTAACATTGCGCGCCATGTGTTCGATGTCTATGTAAATGTGACTCCTAAATGTGGATTCGGTTTCTAGGTTTGAAGTTATGCATTTATTCGATCAAGTCTTGATTTTGTAGTGCAGAATGTGCTAATTGGCTTGACACTATTCCCATTTTTTATGCTTATACCTAGATATATCTAAAGTTCACTTGCTTTTTCTCCTTTTGCCTTTAAATGACTTGTGATCTAACATTGCACGCCAAGTGTTCGATGAAATGTTCATGTAAATGTCACTCCTAAATGTGGATTCGGTTTCTAGGTTCGAATTAATGCTTTTATTCGATTGGTCTTGATTTTGTAGTGCAGAATGTGCTTATTGGCTGTATACTATCCTCATTCTTTATGCTTATGCCAAGATGTCTTTAAAGTTCACTTGTTTTTTTCCCCTTTTTCCGTTAAAAACTGACTTGAGATCTACAATTGCATGCCAAGTGTTCGATGAAATGTCCATGTAAATGTCACTCATATATATGGCATTCGGTATCTATGCTTGAATTTATTCTTTTATACGATCGGTCTTGATTTTATAGTGCAGAACGTGCTTATTGGCTTGATAATATCCTCATTTTTAATGCTTATGCCTAGATATCTTTAAAGTTCACTTGTTTTTTCTCCTTTTGCCTTTAAAAAATGGACTTGAGATCTAACCTTGCATGCAAAGTGTTCGATGTAATGTCCATGTAAATGTCACTCATATATATGGCATTCGGTATCTATGTTTGAATTTATTCTTTTATACGATCGGTCTTGATTTTGTAGTGCAGAACGTGCTTATTGGCTTGATAAAATCCTCATTTTTTATGCTTATGCCTAGATATGTTTAAAGTTCCCTTGCTTTTTCTCCTCTTGCCTATAAAATGACTTGTGATCTAACATTGCGCGCCAAGTGTTCGATGAAATGTCCATGTAAATGTCACTCCTAAATGTGGATTCGGTTTCTAGGTTTGAAGTTATGTTTTTATTCGATCAAGTCTTGATTTTGTAGTGCAGAATGTGCTTATTGGCTTGATACTATTATCACTTTTTATGCTTATGCATAGATATATTTAAAGTTCACTTGCTTTTTCTCCTTTTTCCTTTAAAATGACTTGTGATCTAACATTGCGCGCAAAGTGTTTGATGAAATGTCCATGTAGATGTCACTCCTAAATGTGGATTCGGTTTCTAGTTTCAAGTTATGCTTTTAATCGATCGGTAACGATTTTGTAGTGCAGAATGTGCTAATTGGCTTGACACTATACTCATTTTTTTATGCTTATGCCTAGATATATGTAAAGTTCACTTGCTTTTTCTCCTTTTTCCTTTAAATGACTTGTGATCTAACATTGCACGCCAAGTGTTCGATGAAATGTTCATGTAAATGTCACTCCTAAATGTGGATTCGGTTTCTAGGTTCGAATTTATGCTTTTATTCGATTGGTCTTGATTTTGTAGTGCAGAATGTGCTTATTGGCTTTATACTATCCTCATTCTTTATGCTTATGCCAAGATGTCTTTAAAGTTCACTTGTTTTTTTCCCCTTTTTTCGTTAAAAACTGACTTGAGATCTACAATTGCATGCCAAGTGTTCGATGAAATGTCCATGTAAATGTCACTCATATATATGGCATTCGGTATCTATGTTTGAATTTATTCTTTTATACGACCGGTCTTGATTTTGTAGTGCAGAACGTGCTTATTGGCTTGATAAAATCCTCATTTTTTATGCTTATGTCTAGATATGTTTAAAGTTCACTTGCTTTTTATCCTTTTGCCTTTAAAATGACTTGAGATCTAACATTGCATGCAAAGTGTTCGATGAAATATCCATCTAAATGTCACTCCTAAATGTGGATTTGGTTTCTAGGTTCGAATTTATGCTTTTATTCGATCGGTCTTGATTTTGTAGTGTAGAATGTGCTTATTGACCTGATACTATCATCATTCTTTTTGCTTATGCCTAGATGTCTTTAAAGTTCACTTGTTTTTTCTCCTTTGGCCTTTAAAAATTGACTAGTGATCTAACATTGCGCGCCATGTGTTCGATGTCTATGTAAATGTGACTCCTAAATGTGGATTTGGTTTCTAGGTTTGAAGTTATGCATTTATTCGATCAAGTCTTGATTTTGTAGTGCAGAATGTGCTAATTGGCTTGACACTATTCCCATTTTTTATGCTTATACCTAGATATATTTAAAGTTCACTTGCTTTATCTCCTTTTGCCTTTAAAATGACTTGTGATCTAACAGTGCGCACCAAGGGTTCGATGAAATATCCATGTAAATGTCACTCCTAAATGTGGATTCGGTTTCTTGGTTCGAATTTATGCTTTTATTCGATCGGTCTTGATTTTGTAGTGCAGAATGTGCTTATTGACTTGATACTATCCTCGTTCTTTATGCTTATGCCTAGATATATTTAAAGTTCACTTGTTTTTTCTCCTTTTCCCTTAAAAAATTGACTTGTGATCTAACATTGCACACCAAGTTTTCGATGAAATGTCCATGTAAATGTCACTCTAAACGTGGCATTCGGTTTCTAGGTTCGAATTTATGCTTTTATTAGATCGGTCTTGATTTTGTAGTGTAGAATGTGTTTATTGGCTTGATACTATCCTCATTTTTTATGCTTGTGCATAGATATATTTAAAGTTCATGGGCTTTTCTCCTTTTGCCATTAAAATGAATTGTGATCTAACATTGCGGGCAAAGTGTTTGATGAAATGTCCATATAAGTGGAACTCCTAAATGTGGATTCGGTTTCTAGGTTTGAAGTTATGCTTTTATTCGATCGGTCTTGATTTTGTAGTGCAGAATGTGCTTATTGGCTTAACACTATCCTCATTTTTTATGCTTATGCCTAGATGTCTTTAAAGTTCACTTGTTTTTCTCCTTTGGCCTTTAAAAATTGACTAGTGATCTAACATTGCGCGCCATGTGTTCGATGTCTATGTAAATGTGACTCCTAAATGTGGATTCGGTTTCTAGGTTTGAAGTTATGCATTTATTCGATCAAGTCTTGATTTTGTAGTGCAGAATGTGCTAATTGGCTTGACACTATTCCCATTTTTTATGCTTATACCTAGATATATCTAATGTTCACTTGCTTTTTCTCCTTTTGCCTTTAAATGACTTGTGATCTAACATTGCACGCCAAGTGTTCGATGAAATGTTCATGTAAATGTCACTCCTAAATGTGGATTCGGTTTCTAGGTTCGAATTAATGCTTTTATTCGATTGGTCTTGATTTTGTAGTGCAGAATGTGCTTATTGGTTGTATACTATCCTCATTCTTTATGCTTATGCCAAGATGTCTTTAAAGTTCACTTGTTTTTTTCCCCTTTTTCCGTTAAAAACTGACTTGAGATCTACAATTGCATGCCAAGTGTTCGATGAAATGTCCATGTAAATGTCACTCATATATATGGCATTCGGTATCTATGCTTGAATTTATTCTTTTATACGATCGGTCTTGATTTTATAGTGCAGAACGTGCTTATTGGCTTGATAATATCCTCATTTTTAATGCTTATGCCTAGATATCTTTAAAGTTCACTTGTTTTTTCTCCTTTTGCCTTTAAAAAATGGACTTGAGATCTAACCTTGCATGCAAAGTGTTCGATGTAATGTCCATGTAAATGTCACTCATATATATGGCATTCGGTATCTATGTTTGAATTTATTCTTTTATACGATCGGTCTTGATTTTGTAGTGCAGAACGTGCTTATTGGCTTGATAAAATCCTCATTTTTTATGCTTATGCCTAGATATGTTTAAAGTTCCCTTGCTTTTTCTCCTCTTGCCTATAAAATGACTTGTGATCTAACATTGCGCGCCAAGTGTTCGATGAAATGTCCATGTAAATGTCACTCCTAAATGTGGATTCGGTTTCTAGGTTTGAAGCTATGTTTTTATTCGATCAAGTCTTGATTTTGTAGTGCAGAATGTGCTTATTGGCTTGATACTATTATCACTTTTTATGCTTATGCAAAGATATATTTAAAGTTCACTTGCTTTTTCTCCTTTTTCCTTTAAAATGACTTGTGATCTAACATTGCGCGCAAAGTGTTTGATGAAATGTCCATGTAGATGTCACTCCTAAATGTGGATTCGGTTTCTAGTTTCAAGTTATGCTTTTAATCGATCGGTAACGATTTTGTAGTGCAGAATGTGCTAATTGGCTTGACACTATACTCATTTTTTTATGCTTATGCCTAGATATATCTAAAGTTCACTTGCTTTTTCTCCTTTTTCCTTTAAATGACTTGTGATCTAACATTGCACGCCAAGTGTTCGATGAAATGTTCATGTAAATGTCACTCCTAAATGTGGATTCGGTTTCTAGGTTCGAATTTATGCTTTTATTCGATTGGTCTTGATTTTGTAGTGCAGAATGTGCTTATTGGCTTTATACTATCCTCATTCTTTATGCTTATGCCAAGATGTCTTTAAAGTTCACTTGTTTTTTTCCCCTTTTTTCGTTAAAAACTGACTTGAGATCTACAATTGCATGCCAAGTGTTCGATGAAATGTCCATGTAAATGTCACTCATATATATGGCATTCGGTATCTATGTTTGAATTTATTGTTTTATACGATCGGTCTTGATTTTATAGTGCAGAACGTGCTTATTGGCTTGATAATATCCTCATTTTTAATGCTTATGCCTAGATATCTTTAAAGTTCACTTGTTTTTTCTCCTTTTGCGTTTAAAAAATGGACTTGAGATCTAACCTTGCATGCAAAGTGTTCGATGTAATGTCCATGTAAATGTCACTCATATATATGGCATTCGGTATCTATGTTTGAATTTATTCTTTTATACGATCGGTCTTGATTTTGTAGTGCAGAACGTGCTTATTGGCTTGATAAAATCCTCATTTTTTATGCTTATGTCTAGATATGTTTAAAGTTCTCTTGCTTTTTCTCCTTTTGCCTTTAAAATGACTTGAGATCTAACATTGCATGCAAAGTGTTCGATGAAATATCCATCTAAATGTCACTCCTAAATGTGGATTTGGTTTCTAGGTTCGAATTTATGCTTTTATTCGATCGGTCTTGATTTTGTAGTGTAGAATATGCTTATTGACCTGATACTATCATCATTCTTTTTGCTTATGCCTAGATGTCTTTAAAGTTCACTTGTTTTTTCTCCATTGGCCTTTAAAAGTTGACTTGTGATCTAACATTGCACGCCAAGTGTTGGATGAAATGTCCATGAAATTTTACTCCTAAATGTGGCATTCGGTTTCTAGGTTCGAATTATGCTTTTATTCAATCGATCTTGATTTTGTAGTGTAGAATGTGCTTATTTGCTTGATACTATCCACATTTTTTATGCTTATAAGTAGATATATTTAAAGTTCACTTGCTTTTTCTCCTCTTGCCCTTAAAATGGCTTGTGATCTAACAGTGCGCACCAAGGGTTCGATGAAATATCCATGTAAATGTCACTCCTAAATGTGGATTCGGTTTCTTGGTTCGAATTTATGCTTTTATTCGATCGGTCTTGATTTTGTAGTGCAGAATGTGCTTATTGACTTGATACTATCCTCGTTCTTTATGCTTATGCCTAGATATATTTAAAGTTCACTTGTTTTTTCTCCTTTTCCCTTAAAAAATTGACTTGTGATCTAACATTGCACACCAAGTTTTCGATGAAATGTCCATGTAAATGTCACTCTAAACGTGGCATTCGGTTTCTAGGTTCGAATTTATGCTTTTATTAGATCGGTCTTGATTTTGTAGTGTAGAATGTGTTTATTGGCTTGATACTATCCTCATTTTTTATGCTTGTGCATAGATATATTTAAAGTTCATGGGCTTTTCTCCTTTTGCCATTAAAATGAATTGTGATCTAATATTGCGGGCAAAGTGTTTGATGAAATGTCCATATAAATGGAACTCCTAAATGTGGATTCGGTTTGTAGGTTTGAAGTTATGCTTTTATTCGATCGGTCTTGATTTTGTAGTGCAGAATGTGCTTATTGGCTTAACACTATCCTCATTTTTTATGCTTATGCCTAGATGTCTTTAAAGTTCACTTGTTTTTCTCCTTTGGCCTTTAAAAATTGACTAGTGATCTAACATTGCGCGCCATGTGTTCGATGTCTATGTAAATGTGAATCCTAAATGTGGATTCGGTTTCTAGGTTTGAAGCTATGCATTTATTCGATCAAGTCTTGATTTTGTAGTGCAGAATGTGCTAATTGGCTTGACACTATTCCCATTTTTTATGCTTATACCTAGATATATTTAAATGTTCACTTGCTTTTTCTCCTTTTGCCTTTAAATGACTTGTGATCTAACATTGCACGCCAAGTGTTCGATGAAATGTTCATGTAAATGTCACTCCTAAATGTGGATTCGGTTTCTAGGTTCGAATTAATGCTTTTATTCGATTGGTCTTGATTTTGTAGTGCAGAATGTGCTTATTGGTTGTATACTATCCTCATTCTTTATGCTTATGCCAAGATGTCTTTAAAGTTCACTTGTTTTTTTCCCCTTTTTCCGTTAAAAACTGACTTGAGATCTACAATTGCATGCCAAGTGTTCGATGAAATGTCGATATAAATGTCACTCATATATATGGCATTCGGTATCTATGTTTGAATTTATTCTTTTATACGATCGGTCTTGATTTTATAGTGCAGAACGTGCTTATTGGCTTGATAATATCCTCATTTTTAATGCTTATGCCTAGATATCTTTAAAGTTCACTTGTTTTTTCTCCTTTTGCCTTTAAAAAATGGACTTGAGATCTAACCTTGCATGCAAAGTGTTCGATGTAATGTCCATGTAAATGTCACTCATATATATGGCATTCGGTATCTATGTTTGAATTTATTCTTTTATACGATCGGTCTTGATTTTGTAGTGCAGAACGTGCTTATTGGCTTGATAAAATCCTCATTTTTTATGCTTATGCCTAGATATGTTTAAAGTTCCCTTGCTTTTTCTCCTCTTGCCTATAAAATGACTTGTGATCTAACATTGCGCGCCAAGTGTTCGATGAAATGTCCATGTAAATGTCACTCCTAAATGTGGATTCGGTTTCTAGGTTTGAAGTTATGTTTTTATTCGATCAAGTCTTGATTTTGTAGTGCAGAATGTGCTTATTGGCTTGATACTATTATCACTTTTTATGCTTATGCATAGATATATTTAAAGTTCACTTGCTTTTTCTCCTTTTTCCTTTAAAATGACTTGTGATCTAACATTGCGCGCGAATTGTTTGATGAAATGTCCATGTAGATGTCACTCCTAAATGTGGATTCGGTTTCTAGTTTGAAGTTATGCTTTTATTCGATCGGTAACGATTTTGTAGTGCAGAATGTGCTAATTGGCTTGACACTATACTCATTTTTTTATGCTTATGCCTAGATATATCTAAAGTTCACTTGCTTTTTCTCCTTTTGCCTTTAAATGACTTGTGATCTAACATTGCACGCCAAGTGTTCGATGAAATGTTCATGTAAATGTCACTCCTAAATGTGGATTCCGTTTCTAGGTTCGAATTTATGCTTTTATTCGATTGGTCTTGATTTTGTAGTGCAGAATGTGCTTATTGGCTTTATACTATCCTCATTCTTTATGCTTATGCCAAGATGTCTTTAAAGTTCACTTGTTTTTTTCCCCTTTTTCCGTTAAAAACTGACTTGAGATCTACAATTGCATGCCAAGTGTTCGATGAAATGTCCATGTAAATGTCACTCATATATATGGCATTCGGTATCTATGTTTGAATTTATTGTTTTATACGATCTGTCTTGATTTTATAGTGCAGAACGTGCTTATTGGCTTGATAATATCCTCATTTTTAATGCTTATGCCTAGATATCTTTAAAGTTCACTTGTTTTTTCTCCTTTTCCCTTAAAAAATTGACTTGTGATCTAACATTGCACACCAAGTTTTCGATGAAATGTCCATGTAAATGTCACTCTAAACGTGGCATTCGGTTTCTAGGTTCGAATTTATGCTTTTATTAGATCGGTCTTGATTTTGTAGTGTAGAATGTGTTTATTGGCTTGATACTATCCTCATTTTTTATGCTTGTGCATAGATATATTTAAAGTTCATGGGCTTTTCTCCTTTTGCCATTAAAATGAATTGTGATCTAACATTGCGGGCAAAGTGTTTGATGAAATGTCCATATAAATGGAACTCCTAAATGTGGATTCGGTTTCTAGGTTTGAAGTTATGCTTTTAATTGATCGGTCTTGATTTTGTAGTGCAGAATGTGCTTATTGGCTTAACACTATCCTCATTTTTTATGCTTATGCCTAGATGTCTTTAAAGTTCACATGTTTTTCTCCTTTGGCCTTTAAAAATTGACTCGTGATCTAACATTGCGCGCCATGTGTTCGATGTCTATGTAAATGTGACTCCTAAATGTGGATTCGGTTTCTAGGTTTGAAGTTATGCATTTATTCGATCAAGTCTTGATTTTGTAGTGCAGAATGTGCTAATTGGCTTGACACTATTCCCATTTTTTATGCTTATACCTAGATATATTTAAAGTTCACTTGCTTTTTCTCCTTTTGCCTTTAAAACGACTTGTGATCTAACATTGCACGGCAAGTGTTCGATGAAATGTCCATGTAAATGTCACTCCTAAATGTGGATTCGGTTTCTAGATTAACATTTATGCTTTTATTCGATCGGTCTTGATTTTGAAGTGCAGAATGTGCTTATTGGCTTTATACTATCCACATTCTGTATGCTTATGCCTAGATGTCTTTAAAGTTCACTTATTTTTTTCTCCTTTTTCCGTTAAAAAATTGACTTGAGATCTACAATTGCATGCAAAGTATTCGATGAAATGTTCATGTAAATGTCACTCATAAATTTGGCATTCGGTATCTATGTTTGATTTTATTCTTTTATCCGATCGGTCTTGATTTTGTAGTGTAGAACGTGCTTTTTGGCTTGATAGTATCCTAATTCTTTATGCTTATGGCAAGATATCTTTAAAGTTCACTTGTTTTTTCTCCTTTTACCTTAAATATTGACTTGTGATCCAACATTGTGGGTCAAGTGTTCGATGAATTGTCCATGTAAATGTCACTCCTAAATGTGGATTCGGTTTATAGGTTTAAAGTTATACTTTTATTCGATCAAGTATTGATTTTGTAATGCAGAATATGCTAATTGGCTTGACACTATACTCATTTTTTTATGCTTATGCCTAGATATATTTAAAGTTCACTTGCTTTTTCTCCTTTTGCCTTTAAAATGTCTTGTGATCTAACATTACACGCCAAGTGTTCGATGAAATGTCCATGTCAATATCACTCCTAAATGTGGATTCTGTTTCTAGGTTCGAATTTATTCTTTTATCTGATCGGTCTTGATTTTTTATTGCAGAACGTGCTTATTGGCTTGATACTATCCTCATTCTTTATGCTTATACCTAGATTTCTTTAAAGTTCACTTGTTTTTTTCTCCTTTTTCCTTTAAAAATTGACTTGTGATCTACAAATTGCACGCCATGTGTTCGATGAAATGTCCATGTCAATGTCACTCCTAAATGTAACATTCGGTTTCTATGTTCGAATTTATGCTTTTATTCGATCGATCTTGATTTTGTAGTGTAGAATGCGCTTCTTGGCTTGATACTATCCTCATTCTTTATGCTTATGCCTAGATATCTTTAAAGTTCACTTGTTTTTCTCCTTTTTCCTTTAAAAATTGACTTGTGATCTAACAATGTACACCAAGTGTTCGATGAAATGTCCATGTAAATGTCACTCCTAAATGTGGATTCGGTTTCCAGGTTCGAATTTATTCTTTTATACGATCGATCTTGATTTTGTAGTGTAGAATGTGCTTATTGGCTTGATACTATCCTCATTCTTTATGCTTATGCCTAGATGTCTTTAAAGTTCATTTGTTTTTTCTCAATTGGCCTTTAAAAATTGACTAGTGATCTAACATTGTGTGCCAAGTGTTCAATGAATGTCCATGTAAATGTCACTCATAAATGTGGATTCGGTTTCTTGGTTTGAAGATATGCTTTTATTCGATCAAGTCTTGATATTGTAGTGCAGAATGGGCTAATTGGCTTGACACTATATTCATTTTTTTATGCTTATGCATAGATATATTTAAAGTTCACTTGCTTTTTCTCCTTTTGCCTTTAAAATGACTTGTGATCTAACATTGCGCGCGAAGTGTTCGATGAAATGTCCATGTAAATGTCACTCCTAAATGTGGATTCGGTTTCTAGTTTGAAGTTATGCTTTTATTCGATCGGTAACGATTTTGTAGTGTAGAATGTGCTTATTGGTTGTATACTATCCTCATTATTTATGCTTATGCCAAGATGTCTTTAAAGTTCACTTGTTTTTTTCCCCTTTTTCCGTTAAAAACTGACTTGAGATCTACAATTGCATGCCAAGTGTTCGATGAAATGTCCATGTAAATGTCACTCATATATATGGCATTCGGTATCTATGTTTGAATTTATTCTTTTATACGATCGGTCTTGATTTTATAGTGCAGAACGTGCTTATTGGCTTGATAATATCCTCATTTTTAATGCTTATGCCTAGATATCTTTAAAGTTCACTTGTTTTTTCTCCTTTTGCCTTTAAAAAATGGACTTGAGATCTAACCTTGCATGCAAAGTGTTCGATGTAATGTCCATGTAAATGTCATTCATATACATGGCATTCGGTATCTATGTTTGAATTTATTCTTTTATACGATCGGTCTTGATTTTGTAGTGCAGAACGTGCTTATTGGTTTGATAAAATCCTCATTTTTTATGCTTATGCCTAGATATGTTTAAAGTTCCCTTGCTTTTTCTCCTCTTGCCTTTAAAATGACTTGTGATCTAACATTGCGCGCCAAGTGTTCGATGAAATGTCCATGTAAATGTCACTCCTAAATGTGGATTCGGTTTCTAGGTTTGAAGTTATGTTTTTATTCAATCAAGTCTTGATTTTGTAGTGCAGAATGTGCTTATTGGCTTGATACAATTATTACTTTTTATGCTTATGCATAGATATATTTAAAGTTCACTTGCTTTTTCTCCTTTTGCCTTTAAAATGACTTGTGATCTAACATTGCACGCCAAGTGTTCGATGAAATGTCCATGTAAATGTAACTCCTAAATGTGGATTCGGTTTCTAGGTTTGTATTTATGCTTTTATTCAATCGGTCTTGATTTTGTAGTGCAGAATGTGCTAATTGGCTTGACACTATACTCATTTTTTTATGCTTATGCCTAGATATATCTAAAGTTCACTTGCTTTTTCTCCTTTCGCCTTTAAATGACTTTTGATCTAACATTGCACGCCAAGTGTTGGATGAAATGTCCATGTAAATGTCACTCATATATATGGCATTCGGTATCTATGTTTGAATTTATTCTTTTATACGATCGGTCTTGATTTTGTAGTGTAGAACGTGCTTATTGGCTTGATAATATCCTCATTTTTAATGCTTATGCATAGATATCTTTAAAGTTCACTTGTTATTTCTCCTTTTGCCTTTAAAAAATGGACTTGAGATCTAACCTTGCAATCAAAGTGTTCGATGTAATGTCCATGTAAATGTCACTCATATATATGGCATTCGGTATCTATGTTTGAATTTATTCTTTTATACGATCGGTCTTGATTTTGTAGTGCAGAACGTGCTTATTGGCTTGATAATATCCTCATTTTTAATGCTTATGCCTAGATATCTTTAAAGTTCACTTGTTTTTTCTCCTTTTGCCTTTAAAAAATGGACTTGAGATCTAACCTTGCATGCAAAGTGTTCGATGTAATGTCCATGTAAATGTCACTGCTAGATATGGCATTCGGTATCTTTGTTTGAATTAATTTTTTTATCCGATCGGTCTTGATTTTGTAGTGTAGAACGTGTATATTGGCTGGATACAATCCTTATTCTTTATGCCTATGCCTAGATGTCTTTAAAGTTTACTTGTTTTTTCTCCTTTTTTCTTTAAAAAATTGACTTGGGATCTAACATTGCATGTCAAATGTTGGATGAAATGTCCATGCAAATGTCACTCCTAAATATTGCATTCGGTATCTCTATTTGAATTTATTCTTTTATCCGATCGGTCTACATTGTGTAGTGCAGAACGTGCTTATTGGCTTGATACTATCCTCATTCTTTATGCTTATGTCTAGATTTCTTTAAAGTTCACTTGTTTTTTCTCCTTTTGCCTTTAAAAATTGACTTGTGATCTACCAATTGCACGCCATGTGTTTGATGAAATGTCCATGTAAATGTCATTCCTAAATGTGGCATTCGCTTTCTAGGTTCGAATTTATGCTTTTATTCGATCATTCTTGATTTTGTAGTGCAGAATGTGATTATTGGCTTGACACTATCCTCATTTTTAATGCTTATGCCTAGATTTATTTTAAGTTCATTTGTTTTTTCTCTTTTTTCCTTTAAAATATGGAGTTTAGATCTAACCTTGCATGCCAAATGTTCGATGAAATGTCCATGTAAATGTCTGTCCTAGATATGGCATTCGATATCTTTGTTTGAATTTATTTTTTTATCCGATGGGTCTTAATATTGTAGTGCAAAACGTGCTTATTGGCTTGATACTCTCCTCTTTCTTTATGCTTATGCGTAGATGTTTTTAAAGTTCACTTGTTTTTTCTCCTTTTGACTTTAAAAATTGACTTGTGATCTAACTTTGCACGCCAAGTGTTCGATGAAATGTCAATGTAAATGTCACTCCTAAATGTGGATTTGATTTCTAGGTGAATTTATGCTTAAAATCGATCGGTCTTGATTTTGTAGTGCAGAATGTGCCTTTTTGCTTGATACTATCCTCATTTTAATGCTTATGCCTAGATGTCTTTAAAGTTCACTTGTTTTTTCTCCTTTTCCCTTCAAAAATTGACTTGTGATCTAATATTGCACGCCAAGTGTTCGATGAAAATGTCCAAGTAAATGTCACTCCTAATTATGGAATTCAGTATCTATGTTTAAATTTATTCTTTTATTCGATCGGTCTTGATTTTGTAGTGCAGAACGTGCTTATTGGCTTGGTACTATCCTCTTTATTTATGCTTATGCCTAGATTTCTTTAAAGTTCACTTGTTTTTTCTCCTTCTGCCTTTAAAAATTCACTTGTGATCTACCAATCGCATGCCATGTGTTCGATGAAATTTCCATGTAAATGTCACTTCTTAATGTGGCATTCGGTTTCTAGCTTCAAATTCATGCTTTTATTTGATCGGTCTTGATTTTGTAGTACATAATGTGCGTATTGGCTGGATACTATCCTTATTCTTTAAGCTTATGCCTAGATGCCTTTAAAGTTCACTTGTTTTTTACCTCTTTTTGGCTTTAAAAATTAACTTGTGAGCTAACATTGCATGCCAAGTGTTCGATGAAATGTCATCCTAAATGTGACATTCGGTTTCTAGGTTGAAATTTATGCTTTTATTCGATCATTCTTGATTTTGTAGTGCAAAATGTGCTTATTTGCTTGACACTATGCTCATTTTTAATGCTTATGCCTAGATTTATTTAAAGTTCACTTGATTTTTCTCTTTTTTCCTTTAAAATATGGAGTTTAGATCCAACCTTGCATGCCAAGTGTTCGATGAAATGTCCATGTAAATGTCACTCATAGATATGGCATGCGGTATCTTTGTATGAATTTATTTTTTTATCCGATCGGTCTTGATTTTGTAGTGTAGAACGTGCTTTTTGGCTGGATACAATCCTTATTCTTTATGCTTATGCCTAGATGTCTTTAAAGTTCACTTGTTTTTTCTCCTTGAGATCTAACATTGCATGCCAAATGTTCGATGAAATGTCCATGTAAATGTCACTCCTAAATGTGGCGATCGGTTTCTAGGTTCGAATTTTTGCTTTTATTCGATTAGTCTTGATTTTGTAGTGCAGAATGTGCATATTGGCTGGATACAATCCTTATTCTTTATGCTTATGCATAGATGTCATTAAAGTTCACTTGTTTTTTCTCCTTTTTCCTTTAAAAATTGATTTGTGATCTAGCATTGCACGCCAAGTGTTCGATGAAATGTCCATGTAAATGTCACTCCTAAATGTGGCATTCGGTTTCTAGGTTCGAATTTATGCTTTTATTCGATCATTCTTGATTTTGTAGTGCAGAATGTGCTTATTGGCTTGACACTATCCTCATTTTTAATGATTATGCCTAGATTTATTTAAAGTTCACTGTTTTTTTTCTCTTTTTTCCTTTAAAAAATGGAGTTTAGATCTAACCTTGCATGCCAAGTGTTTGATGAAATGTCCATGTAAATGTCACTCCTAGATATGGCATTCAGTATCTTTTTTTGAATTTTTTTTTATCCGATCGGTCTTGATTTTGTAGTGTAGAACGTGCTTATTGGCTGGATACAATCCTTATTCTTTATGCTTATGCCTAGATGTCTTTAAAGTACACTTGTTTTTTCTCCTTTTGCCTTTAAAATTTGACTTGTGATCTAACATTGCACGCCATGTGTTCAATGAAATGTCCATGTAAATGTCACTCCTAAATGTGGCATTCGGTTTGTAGGTTCGAATTTATTCTTTTATTCGATCATTCTTGATTTTGTAGTGGAGAATGTGCTTATTGGCTTGACATTATGCTCATTTTTAATGTTTTGCGATATATTTAATTTTCACTTGTTTTTTCTCTTTTTTCATTTAAAATAAGGAGTTGAGATCTAAGGTTGCGTGGCAAGTGTTCAAGAAATCTCCATGTAAATGTCATTATTAGCTTGTGGCATTCGTTGATCCGTTGTTTAGAACCAGAGGTCCCAACAACGTCCCAACATTATTAGCTTGATACTATCCTCATTCCTTATATTTATGCGTAGATGTCTTTAAAGTTCACTTGTTTTTTCTCCTTTTGCCTTTAAAAATTCACTTTTGATCTAACATTGCACGCCAAGTGTTCGATGAAATGTCCATGTATATGTCACTCCTAAATGTGGCATTCGGTGTCTAGGTTCGAATTTATGCTTTTATTCGATTAGTTTTGATTTTGTAGTGCCGAATGTGCTTATTGGTTTCATACTATACTCATTTTTTATTCTTATGCCTAGATATATATAAAGTTCACTTGTTTTTTCTCCTTTTTCCTTTAAAAAATGGACTTGAGATCTAACCTTGCATGCCAAGTGTTCGATGAAATTTCCATGTAAATGTCACTCCTAGATATGGAATTCGGTATCTTTGTTTGAATTACTTTTTTTATCCAAACGGTTTTGATTTTGTAAAGCAGAACGTGCATATTGGCTGGATACAATCCTTATTCTTTATGCTTATGCCTAGATGTCTTTAAAGTTCACTTGTTTTTTCTCCTTTTTCCTTTAAAAAATTGACTTGAGATCTAACATTGCATGCCAAATGATCGATTAAATGTCCATGTAAATGTCACTCCTAAAGATGGCTTTCGCTATCTATGTTTAAATTTACTCTTTTATCCAATCAGTCTTGATTTTGTACAGCAGAACGTGCTTATTGACTTGATACTATCCTCATTCTTTATGCTTATGCCTAGATGTCTTTAATGTTCACTTGTTTTTCTCCTTTTGCCATTAAAAATTGACTTATGATCTAACATTGCACGCCAAGTGTTCGATGAAATGTCAATGTAAATGTCACTCCTAAATATGGATTCGATTTCTAGGTTCGAATTTATGCTTTTATTTAACCAGTCTTTATTTTGTAGTGCAGAATGTTCTTATTCGCTTGATACTATCCTCATTTTTATTGCTTATGCATAGATGTCTTTAAAGTTCACTTGTTTTTTCTCCTTTTCACTTTAAAAATTGACTTGTGATCTAACATTGCACGCCAAGTGTTCGATGAAATGTCCATGTGAATGTCACTCCTAAATGTGGATTCGATTTCTAGGTTCGAATTTATGCTTTTATTCGATCGGTCTTGATTTTGTAGTGCAGAATGTGCTTAATGGCTTTATACTATCGTCATTCTTTATGCTTATGCCTAGATATCTTTAAAGTTCACTTGTTTTTTCTTCTTTTGCCTTAAAAAATTGACTTGTGATCTAACATTGCATGCCAAGTGTTCGATGAAATGTCCATGTAAATGTCACTCCTAAATGTGGCATTCGGTTTTTAGGTTTGAATTTATGCTTTTATTCGACCAGTCTTGATTCGGTAGTGCAGAATGTGCTTATTGGCCTGACACTATCCTCATTTTTAATGTTTATTCCTAGATATAAGTGCAGAATGTGCTTATTGGCTTGACACTATCCTTGTTTTTAATACTTAATCCTAGATATATTTAAAATTCGCTTGTTTTTTCTCTTTATTCCTTTAAAAAATGGCCTTGAGATCTAACCTAGCATGCCAAATGTTCGATGAAATGTCCATGTAAATGTCACTCCTAGATATGGCATTTGGTATCGTTGTTTGAATTTATTTTTTTATCCGATCGGTCTTGATTTTGTAGTGTAGAATGTGCTTATTGGCTGGATACAATCCGTATTCTTTATGCTTATGCCTAGATGTCTTTTAAGTTCAGTTGTTTTTTCTCCTTATTCCTTTAAAAAATTGACTTGAGATCTAACATCGAATGCCAAATGATTGATGAAATGTCCATGTAAATGTCACTCCTAACATCGAATGCCAAATTTACTCTTTTATCCAATCGGCCTTGATTTTGTAGTGTAGAACGTGCTTATTTGTTGGATCGTAAACCGTTAGCAAAGAGCTTGGGAACTGGATGTTAAGTTGTTCCCAACGCAGCGGAAGTAAATTAAGCGCAAGTATTAAAAGCAGTAAAGAACGCAGTTCCCTTATGTTGGATCGTAATCGGTTAGCAGTGAGCTTGGGAACTGGCAATTAAGCTGTCCCCAAGGCAGCGGAAGTAAATAATCGCAAGTAATAAAAACAGTTAAAGGGACAGTTCCTTTATAGAGGAACCCCACTACAACCAACTAGTTGTATGGGTAAACCTCTACCTCCGCTTGGAGGATTTTGAATGACTTACTTATATTGATTGCTTTGTTCCTTAGTTACACAGCCGGATTTACACTTCTCTGTTCCTACAAGTTCTTCCTAACTCTAGCAACACTAGTAAATCCTCTCAACTGAGTTCCTAAGCTCACAACAGCAAAACACAAGTAACTCAAACCTTACGCTGACTTCTCAGTTCCCTTGCTCTAGGGAACTTCAGCTTCACCGTCGTCGAGATCACACACTCGCCGGCGGGGACTTCTCTTCCTTTTCTTTCTTTTCTCTAATGTGGGTGTTTGTAAGTTCTGGGAGAAGTACTCAGACCGAGTACTATTCATTTGGCTTTATAGTCCATTTGTCTTGGGCAGTCGCATCTTTCGTTTGTGCCCAAAATGCCCTTTGCTTGATGCCCAAGTTGTACTTTCTTCACATGTGACTTTGGTTTGAACTAGGTCAACTTCTTGAATCAATCGGACCGTTGGATGAAGCGTGACAGTCTGATCCTCAGACTGTTCCCTCTGGCTGTCTGAGACAGAATCCCGCGATCTGCGCTGAACGGTCGTTGTCTTCACATGTGAGTTCCCATTTCATGGGAACTGACTTCTTCAGAGTTCCCTTGATGGAAACTCTTCATCGTTGTAAGCTTGTGTTTTCTTGTTTGTTTCTGGGAGTTCCCACTTCATGGGAACTTTCCTCTTCAGAGTTCCCTTGATGGAAACTCTTCATTGTGGCTAGCAGTGGCTTTGTCATTCATAGGAGTTCTTGGCTGTACCTGTGTTCCTTAGAAGTACTTGAACAAACCACATTAGTTCCCTATGGTGTTTGTCATTATCAAAACTTAAAGAGAAGTGAATCGTTGATCCGTTGCTTAGAACCCGAGGTCCCAACAACGTCCCAACAATTTCCCCCTTTTTGATGATGACAAACCCATCACAAAAATGCAAGTATTTCAATGAATGATATGCTGATGAGTTCCTAAGTATGATTTTGGGAAGTCACTCTTAGTGAGACATTTAGATTTAGGGAGCCACTTCTGGTGAGACGCATAGTTCCTATTAGGCTTTTTATGCAATTGTTCCCCCTTAGCTTATGCGTGGTCTGTGATAACTTAAACTTTTAACTCATCTCACATTTTTTATCTTTCCCCCTTTTGACATCATCGAAAATTAAGCAAAGCAATAGTAGGAAAGAATGGAACACGCAATCAAAATAAAGACCATTTCATTACTTAAGATAATATGTACAATGGGAACCCAAGTACAATTTGTGGTCATTTTTGGATTAAGGGAACAAGAAGGGAGAGATCATGGGCTCTGAGGGAACAAGGCGTCACAAAGGCGCGTAAGGACTTGTGTAAGCTTTTCTTGTCCTCTGGCCAACACTGCCTGGTCCCTAGCAATCTGATCGAGGGTGTTGGCGATGCGGAGCAACACTGAAGAGTTCCCCTCTTGTGTACCAGACTCTAGGGGAGCCTCCTCCTCTACAGGCTCCGAGTGCCTCATCTTCTGGGCAACTGTAATGTCCAGTTCCCTTCCAAGCTCGATTTCGTCTTTAGAGGCATCGTAGAGACCCTCTTTTTGTAGGAGCTTCTTGATCAGCCCGGAGTAGGGAAGGGAGTGGGACTTGGAGGCCATGCACTTTTCCATGTGCCCAAGGATAATTCGGGGAAGATTTATGGGCTTCTTGAGGAGGAAGTGGTAGAGGATGATGGCATCGGGGATGTTGACGACCAGGCGCTTTTCTTGGCGTGGGATCACCACGTTGATGATGAATTGGTGAGCGAGCTTGGCGACCAAGGAAAGATGATGCGTCGAGTGGACCTTGGAGGGAACCCGACCCTCAAAAATTGTGTTGTACACTTCGGCGCTGTTGAAGTCGCCCCAGAGCTTGCTGGGCACCTCGCTAAGCCCTTGACCAGGGACCTGGAGTTGAAGGCGGATCGTAGACGTTGTAAAAATGAACTCGTCGCCTTCGTGGGAGAGAGTTCCCTGAGTGCCGTCGTTGGTGATAGTGAAGTTGTTGTAGAATTGACGCACTTGTGAGGGATCTAATCTCACAGTTTCTTGGCAGAGTCTCTCCCAACCCTGGGCCTTGATCAGTTCCCACAGTTCCTCCAGACCATTTTCAGTTAGCACCTCTTTGGAAACAATGAGGTGAGGGAGAAGCTTTCGGCGCTCAGTGACATGATTCTTGGTGGTCCCCTTCCCCTTTCTGGACTTGCTTTTGGATTTGTTCCCCCTAGAGACCGTGCGAGGTCCTTTCTGCTGAGGGGGTGCAGCCGCTTCGATCATAAGCACGCGGTCCCTTGGTGGTGGGGAACTCGCGGACACCACCATTTGGTGTCCAGGTGTAGGGATACGTGCTGGCTCCTTTGTAGCTGGAGCTTCTTCTTCTTCTTCGACCTCATCATGGGAGGTCCCTTCTTCCTCGGAGGAGCTCGAGCCGGAGCCCTCCGCGTCATCTCCAGGATGACTTGTTGTTGCCTCAGCACCTCCAGCTGGTGCGAGGTCCCTTGTCTCTGTGGGCTCTTGAGGAGCAACCTTTTCTGGGGACTTTGTCCCTTGGGAGACTGTGTTCTCAGAGGGACCCCTATTGAGTTCTTCCTCGATGGCCTTGAGCTGGGCTTCCTCCTCCGAAGTTCCCATGATGATTGGAGGAGGGTCCTTGGTCATTTTGCCGATGACCACAGAAAGAGGAAGATCGTCGTCGTCTGAGGAGAGGGCGACGGTACTTTTGGATGGTGAGGGAGAGGGGAGTTTGGTGGTGGTGGGAGACGTGATGGAAGAGGGGAGAGGAGAAGAAGGAATAGGGGTTGTGATTTGAGTGGAAGGAGGAGGAAGGGATCTGCGGTCCTGTGGAGGAGAGATCCCCGAAGCGGAGAGGGGAGTGGTGGAAATGTGTTTTGGTGAGGAAGGAGAAGGCCTTTTGTGAGGTGAAGGTGGAGGTGGAGATCCCGGAATGATGGGAACGAGAGGAAGTGAAGGAGGTTGGGATGTTGAAGTTCCCATCGTGGCGGGAACTGGAGGAGGTGGCGGAGGAAGTCCCTCGATTTGAAGAGGAGGGATGGAGGAGGAAGAGGGAAGTAGACTCTGGGGTTCGGAGTTCCCATCGTCGGAAGGAAAAGGGTAGGGAGGTTTGGGAGCACAAGAACTCTCCTTGGAGCAGTTCAGGTAGTCCTCAAACCGGAAGAAGGCCTTCTTTCTGGGCTCCGAGAATTCAGAGGCCTCAGAGTGTTTACGCTTTTTGGATTTGGAGGGGTCATGGGAGTGTTTGGATTTTTTGGATTTTGAGGGATCTTTTGATGAGTGGCGATGTTTGGATGAGTGGCGATGTTTGGATTTATGGGGTTTTTCATTGATGGAGGGGCGAGCATCTCCGAAGTTGTCAACGATGACAACTCCGGAGGAGGTGTTGGTGGTTGGAGGTGGAAGAGGAAGAGATTCGGAGGAGGAAGAGGTCCAGGAGACGGTTTCGTCGACCGGAGGAGGAGGAGGGGGCAAGAAGGGGCTTACTTGATTGTATAGCCCTTGAATGAGGACATCCTTCATGATTGGGTCTTGTTCTTGCTCGATCTCGTTTAGTTGAGTGATGAAGAGAGTGCGAGGATTGGCAAGTACCCACTCTTTGATTTGTGCGAATGTGTGTTGAGGGGCCATTTTTGTAAGAATTTGGGAGGTTTTGGAGGTTTCTTGAGAAGAGAGTGAAAGGGATTTGTGGAAGACGAATGACAGGGATGTAAGATGGAGTAAAGGGCCTAAAAATGGCAAAGAGGGGTTTTAAAGGAGAGAGGAGGTGAAGGGTAGAAAGGGAAGTGGAATAACCTCGATAACCGTTGCCCAATGAACGTGGGGCGCCCGTTTCAACTTCTCAAGCACGCTTCTGGACACGCGTCACAATCTCTTGTGAAGTCCTTTTCAAATTTTGAATACTTGGCCTGTAACGCTTCAGAGCTACTGACACGAAAGTCCGCTTCCCAAGTGACGGTTTTTCTTTGAAGATTAGTCAGTGTTCCCTTTGTAGATGCAACAGTTCCCATGATCTTTTCAAGGTCAGGGAGAGTGAAGTGGTTGAGGGAACTTCACACTCATCTTTTTGTGGGGATAGGGAACTCAAAAGGGAACCAGACACTTTGCAACTCGATAAAGGAAATGTTTTGGCTCATGAGAAGTATTTGTCTGGTCCCTAGCTTAGGGTGGGTCATATGATCAACCGTCATGGTGGCTTGTAATGAGGGATAAAGGGAACTCTGGTTGATCATTTTGGGCCAAAAGAAATAGAGTTCCTTTGCACACATTTTTCTCTAGACTAGTAATCATGGCATAGTGAAAGCAATAAATCCAAGTTCCCTATCATGCAATCTTATATAAACTAGTCAGGCATTGAGAGAGAGACAAACAGGGACTTGTTTAGTTTAGAGTTATCATCCCTAGAAGCATTCGAAAACGCTGGTAGGGACGTCTGTCTAAAGCTTTGGTAAGAATATCCGCAATTTGCTCTTCAGTTCTACAGTGTTCCATCGAAATGTTCCCATTCTCAACATTGTCACGTAGAAAGTGATGCCTTATATCAATATGCTTAGTTCTAGAATGATGCACAGGATTTTTGGAAATGTTTATGGCACTAGTGTTATCACAGAGTATGGGAACTGGGCCAAAAGACATACCGTAATCCTGGAGTTGTGACTTAAGCCATAGAACCTGGGAACAGCATGATGCGGCAGCCACATATTCAGCTTCAGCTGTGGAGAGTGCCACTGAGTTTTGCTTTTTAGACCCCCACGAAACTAAGCAAGACCCTAGGAACTGGGCCATTCCTGAAGTGCTCTTTCTGTCAACCAAGTGCCCTGCAAAGTCAGCATCTGTTTATGCAATGAGCTCAAGGGAACTGTTCCTTGGATACCAAAGGCACAAGTTATTGTTCCCTTTGAGATACCTGAAAATTCTCTTCACCTCTTTCAGGTGTGATTCCTTAGGGTTAGGTTGAAAACGAGCACAAAGACATACGGAGAACATGATATCAGGTCTACTAGCTGTTAAGTAGAGAAGGGACCCGATCATACCTCGATAGTTCCTTTGGTCCACACTGATACCTGTTTCATCTGCATTTAGCCTTGAATTTGGTGAGATGGGAGTGTCAATGGGCTTTGAATGTTCCATCCCATACTTCACGAGCATTTCCCTGATGTATTTCTGTTGATGGATCTTTGTTCCCTCCTTCCCAGGAAGAACGTGAGTTCCCCAATGAGACTCATATCAAACTCATTGCTCATGAGGTCCTTGAACTTTTCTACAAGAGTTTCGTTAGTTGCTCCAAACACAATGTCATCAATATATACTTGCACAATCAAAATGTCTTTAGATTCTTTCTTTAAAAACAAAGTCTTGTCTATGGAACCACGAATGTATCCATGGGACAAGAGGAATTGAGCAAACCTGTCATACCAAGCTCGGGGAACTTGTTTGAGTCCGTAAAGGGCCCTTTCCAGGAGACATGGTTGGGCATTTTCTCATCTTCGAATCCTGGAGGTTGGGCCACATACACTTCTTTCTTGAGATGTCCATTTAGGAAGGCTGTTTTCACATCCATTTGATAAAGTTTGAATCCCTTGTGAGCAGCATAGGCGATGAGGAGTCTGATTGCCTCGATCCTGGCAACTGGTGCGAAGGTCTCATCGTAGTCAATCCCTTCCTCTTGCCTGTATCCTTGTGCTACTAACCTAGCCTTGTTCCTTGCCACAGCTCCAGTATCATCGAGCTTGTTCCTAAAAACCCATCGGGTTCCTATGATGTTCTTGTTTTTGGGCCTAGGAACTAGCTTCCAAACTTTGTTTCTCTCGAATTGGTGGAGTTCCTCTTGCATGGCTTGAATCCAATCTGGGTCCTTTAATGCCTCTTTGATATTTTTGGGTTCCACCATTGAAACAAACGCGTTAAAAGCACAAAAATTATTGAGAGAGGAACGAGTCTGCACACCATTAACAAGAGGAGAGATGATGTTCTCAAGAGGGTGGTCCTTCCTTTGTTGAAAGGTTCTTGTATGAGTGAGTTCCTTTGCATGTGTATTATCCTCAGTTGGTGTTTCTTTGTCATGGGAACTCTCATCTTCAACTTCTTCATTTGATGTTTCTTCAGAGATTTCTGGCAGGTTCCCTCTTTGTTCCCCTTGAATACTTGATTCTGGCAGTGTATTGTCTTGGGGGACAACAGAGTTGTTCCCTGAAGAGGGGACCTCGAGAGAGTTGGAGGTTTCTTGTAGTTCTTCTGAGGAGGGAGCCTCAAGGGAGGTTTGATTAGTGAGGGTTGGACCTTCGTCGTTGTTCCCTGGTTGTGGGATATGGCTTGCACTTGGATAGTCTTCATCCCTTTTCCTTGGCTCATCCTCGTCATCATCATCGTCTTCATGTTTGACTAGCTTGAACAGAGTTCCCTTCCCTTGGGTCTCGGTTCCCATCTTTACAGACTTTTCATTGAAGACGACATGAATTCTTTCCTCTATCTTCTTGGTTCTTTTATTGTAGACCTTGTAAGCCTTGCTTTGTGATGAGTATCCCAGGAAGATCCCTTCGTCGCTTCTGGGGTCGAATTTGCCAAGATTGTCTTTGCCGTTGTTGTGAACAAAACATGTGCAACCAAATGTTCTCAAGTGTGAGATGTTTAGTTTTCTCCCTTTGATGAGCTCATAGGAAGTCTTGTTGATCAGGGGCCTTGTCATGGCTCAATTTAGGATGTATGTAGCTGTGGAGATTGCTTCAGTCCAGAAGTACTCAGGAACTCCACTTTCGATCATCATGGTTCTAGCCATGTCCTCCAGAGTTCTGTTCTTTCTCTCGACCACTCCATTTTGCTGAGGAGTGCGAGGAGCTGAAAAGTTGTGAGAGATCCCATTTTGCTCACAGAAGTTTAGGAACTCCGAGTTTTGAAACTTAGTTCCGTGATCAGATCTGATTGCTTTCAGTTTCATCCCCAAGCTTACTTCTGTTCTTTTGATGAAGGGCTCAAATTCTTCAAACGCTTGTGATTTTGCCTTCAAGAAAATAACCCAGGTGAATCTTGAAAAATCAGCAATTAGAACATACATGTACCTTTTTCCACCGTAGCTAGTTGTTCTCATGGGACCACAGAGATCCATGTGAATTAACTCCAGGGACCTGGTTGTGCTTACCACCTTCTTCGGTTTGAAGGAGGTCCTGGTCTGTTTCCCTCGAACACATGCTTTACACATTTTGACTCCTTCGAGATTGATCCGTGGGAGACCAATGACCAGATCCTGTAGATAAAGCTTCAGGATTTGATTTACACCAGCATGTCCCAGTCTTCGATGCCAGAGTTCCGTGTCATCTTGGGAACTCGCAAGGCGCAGCTTCATTGGTGGTTCAAAGTTGGTGTCCACCACATACACATTGTTGTATCTTCTTCCTCTCAGAATTACTTTGTTGGTCTTCTTGTTGATGACGAGACATTCATCTGAGTCGAAAGTGACGATGTTGTTCCCTTGATCACACATCTGGGAGAAACTCAGCAGATTGTATCCCAGATCCTTTACCAGATTTACGTTGCTTACTTTGATGGATCTATTTAGCAACACTTCTCCTTTTCCAATAACTTCTCCCTTGTTCTTGTTGCCAAATGAGACGTGGCCTCCTTCGGCATGAGTGTGGAGTGAGATGAGGATATCCTTGTTCCCTGTCATATGGTTCGAGCATCCACTATCTATGAACCATGTACTGTTCCCTCTCACAGCCACCTACAAGGAAAAGTTAGTGTTTTGAGACCCAGGCAAGATGACTCTTGCCAGGTCGCTTGCAAGGGAAAACATTTTCATTTAAGATATAGTCAGAAATGTTGATGTCTTTGGAATTTTGAGAGTTGGAGTTCCTTTGGTGATGAGCATGACGTTTTTGTCTGTTTGGGAACTCATGGCTTCTAGGGATTTGGGCTCTCTTCTTGGGACATGCATCCTTGTAGTGCCCATGAGAACCACAGTGCCAACATGTCTTGTAGTATTCTCCCAGGTAGTATTTTGGGTGTGGTCTCTGGATACGGTTCCTATCCATGGTTTCTTTGTTGTACACTCGAGACCCATTTCCCTTAGCAATTTTGACATAGATTCTATGTCCAGAGTTCCCAGTATAGTAGTCTTTCTCACCATTGTTTCCACTCTCTAGGACCCTGATTTTCTCCTCGAGATGAGCATTTTTCTGTTTCTCGCACTGGAGTTCTAAGGCCCTACACTCATGGATCTCATGTTCGCTCAGGGGTGACTTTCTGTCCTTGGAGCACTCACCTTTGTATCCTATGCCATGTCTGGCTGGAACAAACTTAATTTGGGAACTAGAGGCTTCAAGATGTTCGGGAGTCTTACTCAGGTTTTGCAGGAGGGTGTTTTCATCTTTCTCTAAAGTTTTGATTTCTCTTTCTAGATCTACGATGTGAGACACATGGGACTTGAGTTTTTCTAGAAGGGATATGCAGTTGGGACAGGGCTCAAGACCAACTAATTGAGAATTTATGTGTTCCTGTTTTTCCAACTTGTTTTGCAGTTTTATGTTATCTTTAACAAGACTTGAAAGAATTTTCAACAATTCAGGTTTTTCATAATTACTCAAGGAATCAAGAACAGTTTCAGTGGTTACCTCACTGGGTTGTTCCCCAATGGTTTCTCCTATGGCCATGCCACACATGTCTGGGAGTGCCCATGCTTCAGGATCTTTGTCTTCATCATCGCTCCAAGTAGCGATGTAGGCCTTCTTTCCTTGCTTTCTGCCTTCAGTTCCTTGTGGACATTCCTTCGCAAAATGTCCTTTCCTGTTGCATTTGTAGCAAGTCACTTCTGAGAGATCCTTCTCTGTGGGCTTTCTTTGGGAACTCTGTCCCTTTCCCCAGTTCCCACTGTTCCGTTGAGACTTTCCTTTGCAGAAATTTCGAAGAGCCTTTGTTACAAGAACTAGCTCTTCATCCTCTTCTTCTTCAGAGTCTTCATGTTGTTCTTGGGTTGATTTGAGCATCTTTTCGATCTTGAGTGCGATCCCTCGATGAGCTCGAGTTTGTTCCTTATCATCGATCTTCCTCTTCTCATGTCCCACTAGCTTTCCAAACACTTGATGAAGCATAAGTGTTCGATTTTCTGGGTTTTCCTTGAACATCGTTCTCTCGTTTGCCCATTCTCCAGTCAATCCATTGAAGAGTTGTTGGACCTTCATTTTGTGGGTGATTTCTTCTTTTGTGATCCCCAATCCTTCCATCTTAGTGCAAAGTCCTTCAAACCGGGATTGGTAGCTATCGACGGATTCTCCCATCTCCATTTGGAAGTTGTAGAACTCCCTCTTTGCGTTCATTTGAAGATCTTCTCTGAGATCTGAGTTCCCAACGTGCATTTGTTGGATGGCTTCCCACATTTCCTTGGCTGTGTCAAGGTTTGCAACCCTGTCACAATCTTGTACGCACATGGACCTCTTTAGGTACTGTTTGGCTTTGTAGTTTGCCTCCATGCACTTGTACTCGTTGGGACCCCACTTTGAGAGGTCGTTGACAATAGCTGGATCGATTTCGAAGTTCCCCCTTTCGATGACGCACCAGGCTTGGTAGTCTTGGCCACGCATCCAATCTTTCATGTCGCGTTGCCAGCTTTCAAATCTTCCTGTTATAAGCCTTGGCGGCTTGCTGGTATTGTTCCCCACCTGAGTAAGTTCCTGAGCCATTTTGGCACCTGCGATGCTAACACAAATCTAGAGCACTCGCTCTGATACCAATTGTTGGATCGTAATCGGTTAGCAGTGAGCTTGGGAACTGGCAATTAAGCTGTTCCCAAGGCAGCGGAAGTAAATAATCGCAAGTAATAAAAACAGTTAAAGGGACAGTTCCTTTATAGAGGAACCCCACTACAACCAACTAGTTGTATGGGTAAACCTCTACCTCCGCTTGGAGGATTTTGAATGACTTACTTATATTGATTGCTTTGTTCCTTAGTTACACAGCCGGATTTACACTTCTCTGTTCCTACAAGTTCTTCCTAACTCTAGCAACACTAGTAAATCCTCTCAACTGAGTTCCTAAGCTCACAACAGCAAAACACAAGTAACTCAAACCTTACGCTGACTTCTCAGTTCCCTTGCTCCAGGGAACTTCAGCTTCACCGTCGTCGAGATCACACACTCGCCGGCGGGGACTTCTCTTCCTTTTCTTTCTTTTCTCTAATGTGGGTGTTTGTAAGTTCTGGGAGAAGTACTCAGACCGAGTACTATTCATTTGGCTTTATAGTCCATTTGTCTTGTGCAGTCGCATCTTTCGTTTGTGCCCAAAATGCCCTTTGCTTGATGCCCAAGTTGTACTTTCTTCACATGTGACTTTGGTTTGAACTAGGTCAACTTCTTGAATCAATCGGACCGTTGGATGAAGCGTGACAGTCTGATCCTCAGACTGTTCCCTCTGGCTGTCTGAGACAGAATCCCGCGATCTGCGCTGAACGGTCGTTGTCTTCACATGTGAGTTCCCATTTCATGGGAACTGACTTCTTCAGAGTTCCCTTGATGGAAACTCTTCATCGTTGTAAGCTTGTGTTTTCTTGTTTGTTTCTGGGAGTTCCCACTTCATGGGAACTTTCCTCTTCAGAGTTCCCTTGATGGAAACTCTTCATTGTGGCTAGCAGTGGCTTTGTCATTCATAGGAGTTCTTGGCTGTACCTGTGTTCCTTAGAAGTACTTGAACAAACCACATTAGTTCCCTATGGTGTTTGTCATTATCAAAACTTAAAGAGAAGTGAATCGTTGATCCGTTGCTTAGAACAAGAGGTCCCAACAACGTCCCAACACCTTATAGAGGAACCCCACTACAACCAACTAGTTGTGTGGGTAAACCTCTACCTCCGCTTGGAGGATTTTGAATGACTTATTTATATTGATTGCTTTGTTCCTTAGTTACAACAGCCGGATTGACACTTCTCTGTTCCTACGAGTTCTTCCTAACTCTAGCAACTCTAGCAAATCCTCTCAACTGAGTTCCTAAGCTCACAACAGCAAAATACAAATAACTCAAACCTTACACCGACTTCTCAGTTCCCTTGCCCCTGGGAACTTCGGCTTCACCGTCGTCGAGATCACACACTCGCCGGCGGGGACTTCTCTTCTTTTTCTTTCTTTTCTCTGATGTGGGTGTTTGTGAGTTCTGGGAGAAGTACCCAATCCGAGTACTATTCATTTGGCTTTATAGTCTAGGTGAGTTTGGGCAGTCGCATCTTTCAACTGTGTCCAAAATGCCCTTTTCCTTGATGCCCAATTTGTACTTTCTTCACATGTGATTTTGGTTTGAACTAGGTCAACGTCTTGAATCAATCGGACCGTTGGATCAAGTGTGACAGTCTGATCCTCAGACTATTCCTTCGGGCTGTCGAAGACAGAATCCCGCGATTTGCGTTGAACGGTCGTTGTCCTCACATGTGAGTTCCCATGACATGGGAACTGTCTTGTTCAGAGTTCCCTTCATGGAAACTCTTCATCGTTGTAAGCTTGTGTATTCTTGATCATTTCTGGGAGTTCCCACTGCATGGGAACATTCCTCTTTAGAGTTCTCTTGATGGAAACTCTGCATTGTAAGCTTTCTGTGGCTTTTGGTCATTCATGGAAGCTCTTGGCTCTACCTGCGTTCCTTAGAAATACTTGAACAAACCTCATTAGTTCCTCATGGTGTTTGTCATTATCAAAACTCGGAAAATGGCATCGTTGATCCGTTGTTTAGAACCAGAGGTCCCAACAACGTCCCAACAATTTCCCTCTTTTTGATGATGACAAACCCATCACAAAATATGCAAGTATTTCAATGCATGATATGCTGATGAGTTCCTAAGTATGATTTTGGGGAGTCACTTCTAGTGAAACACTTAGATTTGGGGAGCCACTTCTGGTGAGACACTTAGATCTTACTTAGCTTTTTATGCAATTGTTCCCCCTTAGCTTATGCATGTTCTGTGATAACTTAAACTTTATAACTCATCTCGCATTTTTTGTCTTTCCCCCTTTTGGCATCATCGAAAAGTGAACTTCAAGTAGGAGGTACAAATACAAAGCACAATCTTAACTCAAGGATAATATTGAGATGATGATAGAGGGATGGGACTACACAATCATCATAAGCAAGAAATAGTAAGAGCAATGGAACTGGAAGCATATGCACAAGGAAAAAGCAATATATTGGAATTGATGGGCAAAGGATATCTTGTAGGGGACTCAATCATCATTTCGAAGAGGGTGTGTTCCCCTGGATGTCAAGCACTACCATTGTTCCTCACAATATACGTGGGTTCCTTGATTCTTACATCCATTTCCTTGCTTTAGTTCCTCCTATCCTTCCTTGTATATTTCTTAAAATTTTCTTGAAACTTTTCCTTCATGAGACATTTGGTTTTTTTTTTTTGAGAACTTGCAACTTGCATATGCTTTAGGGAACTTGAAACTTAATATGAAGGAACTTGCAACTTGTTCCCCCTTAAAAAATGGAACTATATCTTGAGCTTTATCCTCTTTTCTTCTTCCCTAGACTTGTTGTTCCCTTTGACATCCAGTAAAAACAAAGTTCCCACTCTTCTACACCATGATTGAATAATAAGGGCTTGGTTTGGATAGCATGGGATTTTTGTGGAACAATAAGATAAGCATATCCAAACAAATAAGCATGGAAAGGAACAAAAGACATCCAGGTAATTGAATCCAGTAAATAAGGGCTGAAAACATATTAGGCTCATAGGAAACGTTTACTTGGATCAAGATTAAGGGACAAGTCTTATGATCAACCATCATTTTGGCTAATATAGTGGGTTAGGAACTCAGGTTGATCATTTTGGGCCAAAAAGAAAAACTCATGCATATGTAACAGCTCCATGCAAAAAATGAATATATAGTGAAGGCATAGTCCATCAAACATGTCATCATATTATCATGAAGAAAGTTACTAAGCATTGTTCCCTACTAAAGTTCCCTTAAACTAGCCAATCATTGAAAGAATAGTGAACCGGGACTTGTTTAATTCTAAGAAGATCATGCAAGGAAGCATCCTTAGATGTTCCTTGAGCTTTCTATCCAAAGCTTTGGTGAATTTCCTTGCAACTTGATTTTCAGTTCTACAAAGTTCCATCTCAATGGTTTTTTTTTTCAAAGATCAACTCTATTGTTCCCATGCATGAAAGATGAGCACATTATAGGTTAAGAAACACTTACCTCATTGTGTTCCACAACTAGCATTCAGCTTGTTATATTTTTTTTTTTGAAGGAGAATTTTTGTTCTTGACCTTGTTCCCCCTGAATTGTTGCACTTCTTGCACATTAAGTGAGTTCCCAACTCACTTCCACTTGAGATTGTGAGGAACTTTTTCCAATGAGACACATGTTCCTAAGTTGTTTCCCTCACAACTCCCTACAACACAAACTTAAGTCTCGATTTTGGGCACCCAAACAAGTTTGGCTTCCCTTGGGTTAGGGCTAGCATTAAAAAATTCAATATTTCCACACTTCATGCAACAAGATTGTACGGAAGGAATTGAAGACTTACATTTCCTAGGTTGTTGCACCTTTTGGTCCTTCCTTCTTAATTCAATGAACTTCCAATGGTTCTTGAAAGCATAGTGCCCACGTCGTTCCCAGTTCCCATGGCTTTGTTGGAAATGAGGTTGTGCCTTTCTCTCTTGGAACCTTGTTTCCCTACGAGGTTCCCTCTTCTCAGCTTGGTTCATCACTTTTGGATTATTACGATGTGCACCCACGGCACTTGATTCTCCTTTCGGTTCCTCTTGTCTCTTGGGTTTGCACCTCACATGAATGCCATTGTTCCATGAAGCTTGCTTCTTTGATCTAGCTTGCTGTTCCCAAACCTTATGTTCCTTTTGTGCTCCAGCCCATGTGTGGTTTAAGGAACTATGGTTTTCAAGACCTTTTAGCTTTGCCTCCAAGTGCATGTTCCTGTCATTAGCAATTCCTTATCTTCAAATTTTGTTCCACCTGTTCCTTAACACATCTTAACTTGTAGAGTTTCTTCTCATTCATAAGGTTAGTGGAAATAAGTTTATCAACTTTAGATCTCAAGCTATTCAACTCAGTTTGGTTAGAGGGAACAAAAAAGTTTAGTTCCTTAGAAAGTTTCAAGTTTTCAGCTCTAAGACTTTCTAACTTAGCATGTAGTTCCCGATTCTCAGACATCAAGTTCCCAACATCAATTTTAAGAGCATGACAAGCATCACAAGGAATGGAGGAATAACTATCATGATTTTCAACTTCCTCTTTCAGCTTTTCCTTTTCCTTCCAAATTTTCTCAATAAATTTAATCAGGGAACTTTTCCTATAATTCTTCAAATCATTGAAAAGATGGGAACTTTCACTTACCTCTTCTTCACAATCAGATGCACTTTGTTCCCTAGCAACATAACAAGTACTTGGACTTGTCCATTCGTCAGATTCATCATCAGGACTGTTCCCCCATGCATCAAAAAAGAATGACACCTTTCCTTTTCCTTTCTTCTTCATAGGACAGTTCCTAATGATGTTCTCCCTTTCCTTGGTCACTACATCAAGTTTCTTTTGTTGTTCCTCTCCCACAAGCTCTAGTTTTGTGGTGGGAACACTTCCATCATTTTTCCTTTGGAGATTTCCCTTCCAATACAATGAACGTAGTGCCTCTATGCAACGACCAACTTCATCACTTGTTGACAAAGTCATATTGTTCCCTAATTACCTGCAAGTAACACACAATCTAGAGCAACCAGGCTCTGATACCAATTGTTGGATCATAAACCGTTAGCAAAGAGCTTGGGAACTGGCTGTTAAGCTGTTCTCAAGGCAGCGGAAGTAAATTAAGCGCAAGTATTAAAAGTAGTAAAGAACGCAGTTCCCTTATAGAGGAACCCCACTACAACCAACTAGTTATATGGGTAAACCTCTACCTCCGCTTGGAGGATTTTGAATGACTTACTTATATTGATTGCTTTGTTCCTTAGTTACAACAACCGGATTCACACTTCTCTGTTCCTACGAGTTCTTCCTAACTCTAACAACACTAGCAAATCCTCTCAACTGAGTTCCTAAGCTCACAACAGCAAAATACAAATAACTCAAACCTTACATCGACTTCTCAGTTCCCTTGCCCCTGGGAACTTCGGCTTCACCGTCGTCGAGATCACACACTCGCCGGCGGGGACTTCTCTTCTTTTTCTTTCTTTTCTCTGATGTGGGTGTTTGTGAGTTCTGGAAGAAGTACCCAATCCGAGTACTATTCATTTGGCTTTATAGTCCAGGTGAGCTTGGGCAGTCGCATCTTTCAACTGTGTCCAAACTGCCCTTTTGCTTGATGCCCAAGTTGTACTTTCTTCACATGTGACTTTGCTTTGAACTAGGTCAACTTCTTGAATCAATCGGACCGTTGGATCAAGCGTGACAGGCTGATCCTCACATTGTTCCTTCGGGCTGTCCAAGACAAAATCCCGCGATCTGCGCTGAACGGTCGTTGTCCTCACATGTGAGTTCCCATGTCATGGGAACTGTCTTGTTCAGAGTTCCCTTGATGGAAACTCTTCATCTTTGTAAGCTTGCGTACTCTTGATCATTTTTAGGAGTTCCCACTGCATGGGAACTTTCCCCTTCAGAGTTCTCTTGATGAAAACTCTGCATTGTAAGCTTTTTGTGGCTTTTGGTCATTCATGGGAGTTCTTGGCTTTACCTGCGTTCCTTAGAAATACTTGAAAAAACCTCATTAGTTCCTCATGGTGTTTGTCAATATCAAAACTCGGAGGATGGCATCGTTGATCCGTTGTTTAGAACCAGAGGTCCCAACAACGTCCCAACATTATTAGCTTGATACTATCCTCATTCCTTATATTTATGCGTAGATGTCTTTAAAGTTCACTTGTTTTTTCTCCTTTTTCCTTTAAAAATTGACTTTTGATCTAACATTGCACGCCAAGTGTTCGATGAAATGTCCATGTAAATGTCACTCCTAAATGTGGAATTTGGTTTCAAGGTTTGAATTTATGCTTTTCTTCGATTGGTCTTGATTCGGTAGTGCAAAATGTGCTTATTGGCTTGATACTATCCTCATTTTTTATGCATATGCATAGATACATTTAAAGTTCACTCGCTTTTTCTCCTTTTGCCTTTAAAATCACTTGTGATCTAACATTGCGCACAAAGTGTTTGATGAAATGTTCATGTAAATGGCACTCCTAAATGTGGATTCGATTTCTAGGTTTGAAGTTATGCTTTTATGCGGTTGGTCTTGATTTTGTAGTGCAGAACGTGCTTATTGGCTTGATACTATCCTCATTCTTTATGCTTATGCCTAGATTTCGTTAAAGTTAACTTATTTTTTCTCCTTTTACCTTTAAAAATTGACTTGTGATCTAACATTGATCGCCATGTGTTAGATGAAATGTCCATGTAAATGTCACTCCTAAATGTGGATTCGATTTCTAGATTCGAATTTATGTTTTTATTCAATCGGTCTTGATTTTGTAGTGTATAATGTACTTATTGGCTATATACTATCGTCATTCTTTATGCTTATGCCTAGATTTCTTTAAAGTTCACTTGTTTTTTCTCCTTTTGCCTTTAAAAATTGACTTCTGATCCAACATTGTGATGTCTCTCTATTTGGTGGTGTTTTCATATGTGATTTCCTTTGTAAATATGTTTCTTTTTCCCCTTTTCTTGTGCGCTTTGTTCCTTTTTAGCCTTGTTCCCGCATTTCTATGAGATTCGGAGACTACGCACCTTTTATGTGTTTTGTAGGTAATTTGACATGAATCGAGGATCAATTTGAAGGAGGGTCGAGACATGGAGCAAAGGCCGAGCTAAAGCGGGAAAGAGAGAAGCAAGCCATGAAGAAGAACAAGAGAAGCCAACTAAGAAGAAGGTGAAACGAGGTCAGGACCGAGATGCAACAACGTCGGGCCCGACTTTGAAGTTTCCAACCTCGGACCGAGTTGCACAGTACCTCGGGCCCGAGGTTCCTCCGTGTCGGGCCGAGTCGGTCACCGGACTACTTGGGCTCCAAGGCACGAATTTGTGAACTTCCACTTTTGCCCCTCATCTAATCTATAAAAGGCCCTCTTGTCTTCTAAGAAAGGGTTCCCTCACACACAAAAAAAGGGGGGGGGGGGGTTCCAAGGGAGCCAAGAGGATACTTGGAGAGCAAGGAGGAAGGAGAAGAGGAGGAAGAGAGAGAGAATCGGCCAAGAGAGAGGAAGGCTTGATAGGTTTTGTTGATTCTTTAGCTTTGATTTGCTTTGATCTTGTGGATTTGAAAACCCTTGATTTGTATTTGTGGATTGCGTTGGATTTGAATGAACCCTTACTTTGTTTTGAGATTGATTATGATGATTGCTTTCTCTTTTGATTTGATTGCTTTCTTTGCTTGTCACATGGAGTAGATCTCCTTGATCTTGGGTTATGGGGGAAAACCCTAGCTAGGTTTAGGCTAGAAACCCCAATTCCATAGCCTTGAGTGTTTGATCTAAGGAACCCACTCTACATCGAGCTACAATTCCTTGCGAAAGTCGGGAATCAAGGCTTGAGATTGGCAAAGTAGCGAAAGTGAACATGTGTCGATCTCAAGACCTTGCTTCGAAAGGGATTTCCCCATGGATCGAGGTGTAGATGTGGTTGGAACGAGGGCGAAAGCACTCGATCCTAGTCCGATCATCACTCATTGCCTGAATTGGGGTGGAAAAGCCTTGATCTACTAGGGAAGGAACCCAAAAGCCCAAGAACTACTTTTAAAATCTTTGAGTTCGACATCCCCAGCTACCTCGGGCCCGACTTACCCAGTGTCGGTCCCGACTTCCTCTTGTCGCCAACGTCGGGCCCGACGTGACCTCAGTGTCGGTCCCGACTGTTTCCTTTATTTTCCTTTGTTTTATGCTCTCCTTTCTAGCTTCCTAGTATCTAGGCACATCGATCGAGTAGACTTCCTGAGTGTTCGACACCCACCACGTACTACAACGGGGTCGGGTTATAAATTGTATCTCTTGACCCTCGCATCCGAGAGGGCGATCAAATGATTGGCGCCGTTGCCGGGGAAGTCTAAGTGCATTGAGTGCCAATTTGGTGAGTTTCTTGTGTTTTTGGTAGTGATTTGGGTGAGGGAATAGCCCAAACCCTTTGTTTGTTTTTGATTTGTTTTGGTTTGTGTTTTTGTTTCATAGGTGTATGCTAGCTCGTTCCTCCCGAGGAACACTTGAGCTTGAGTTTGTGAGTGATCCGGAAAGTATTCTCAAGGAAGCCCGAAGAAGGAAAAGGATGGAGAATCAAGGTCTCCATGTTGAAGAGGAGTTGGCTCAACTTAGGGCCGAAATGGCTAGATTGCAACTTGAGAGGGACAATCAAGAGGAGATGGCAAGAAGAGAACGGGAGCAACGGATGAGAGCCGAGGCTCAACTCAACGCTCTACCCCGGAATGCACGCCAATACATGCATCCGGAGTTGAGGGTACCCGAGCCGGCTATTGTGCTTCCCGAGGTTGCCAAGAATTTTGAGATCAAGACGCAATTCATCTCCCTCATCAAGCGAGATCAATTCGAGGGCCGTCCACATGAGTGTCCCATAGAGCATGTTAAACGATTTGTGGACATGTGTGAGACGATCTCTACCGACGAAGAGACATTGGAGTATGTGCTTCTAAAGGCGTTCAAATGGTCACTTGGGGGCAAGGCCACACATTGGCTCGAGAGCCAAGCTCCTAGGTCAATCACAACTTGGAAGACACTCTATGATGCCTTCTTGATGAAGTTCTTCCCGCCCTCAAAGACAACCGAGCTAAGAAGGAAGATTGCAAGTTTTCAACAAGGTCCGAATGAGCCTCTCTTCGAAGCATGGGACCGTTTCAAGGAGATGTTGCGCCAATGTCCTACTCATGGCCAACAACCATATGTGCTTCAAGACATCTTTTTCCAAGGTATCAATCCGGTAACGAAGGACAAGCTCAATCTCCACACCGATTGTGGGTTCATAGACTTGACACCGGATCAAGCTTGGGAGCTACTTGACAAGCTATCCGATTATGAGGCCATGTATGGGGTGAGTCAAGCTAGCAAGGAGGTGAAAGTTCAAGGTGAAGGTGCAAGGAAGTTATATGATCCAAAGGGAGAAGACATTGATAGGGATGTGAAGCTCCAATTCCTTGAAGGTGAAGTGAGCAAGGTTAAGAGGCAAGTCCACTACTACAAGCAAAATGCTAGAGCTTGTGAGGAGTGTGGATCCTTTGCACATGCTACACAAGTTTGTCCGAATGAGAGCCAAGTGCGCTTGGCCGAGCGAATTGAGGAGGCAAACTATGTTCGAGGAAATTTCGGTGGAAGAGGCAACTTCAACAATGGTGGCAATGGCCGGTGGAACAACGATCAAGCTCAAAGCTACAACAACAACTTCAACCAAAACGAGCCAAGGGCGCCGCCACCACCATATAGACCACCGGGATTCAATGAGTTACAAACATTTGCTCAAGACATGAGAGATGGGTTCAGGGAGATGAGGACCCAATTCAATGAGTTTGGTGCATGGAGGAGGCAAGTCGACAATCAATTTGCTCAAATTGCGACTCAAGCCCCGAGAGAGAATGGGAGATTTCCGGGCCGACCCGAGGAGAATCCTCGAGATCAAAACAATCAAAATGAAGTCCGGGCAATTGGATTGAGAAGTGGCCGAAACCTACCCGAGCCACACGTGCCTAAGAAGAGTAAAGAGAGTCGGACCAACTTACCCAGCAAGTCGGGTCCGACGTTCCCCGAAGTCGACCCAGCAAGAAGATCGACTCCTTCACCACGGACCGAGGTTGAGAGCAACTCGGGACCGACGTACACAGACCTCGATCCAACCCCTCTGCCCAGGACCGAGATTCACAACATCGGGCCCGACATGGTGCCCAAGTCGGTCCAACCAGGAAGTGTTGCAAATGAAGTAGGGAAGTCCAAAGAGGTTGATCCGAGCAAGATTCAAGGTGCAACAATTCTCCCATATCCCTCGAAGAAGCCAAAAGATGTTGTTGAGAACAAGTTCAAGAGGTTTCTCAAACTCTTGCAAGGCTTGAACATCTCCATCCCGTTCACCGACGCATTGAGTGAGATGCCATCTTATGCCAAGTTTTTAAAGGAGATTTTGAGCAAGAAGAGGTCCATAGTGGAAATTCAAGATGAAGTCAAGACCTTGGAGTTACCACAAAAGCTAGGAGATCCCGGTCGTTTTGCTATAACCATTGGTGTGGGGTCTCAAAATTTCCAAGCCTTATGTGACCTTGGGGCAAGTGTTTCGGTGATGCCCGCTAGCATTTGGAGAAGAGCAAATTTGGGAGAAATGGAGCCGGCCGATATGTCCCTAACCATGGCCGACGGTTCCATCATCAAGGCCAAAGGAATATTGGATGACGTCCCGGTGAGGGTTGGAAAGTACTTTGTCCCCGATGATTTCGTGATCTTGGACATGCATGAGGATCCCTTGGTTCCAATAATCTTAGGGAGACCATTCTTAGCTACGGCGGGGGCAAGGTTTGATGTCAAGAACGGGAAGGTGTCCTTTGATATTGGGGAAGAGAAGGTTGATTTTCACTTCAACAAAGCTTTGAATGAGCCGGACGCCTTAGCCATTCTTAAGCTTGAAGAGAGTGCCAAGAGAGAACGTGAAGAAGTGGAAGTTGCTAGGGAGGTTGTTGCTTTAAGGGGTGATGAAAGCTTCAATGAACAAATACAAGTGAGGGAGTTGTTGGAGCAACTTAAGGATCAAGATGAGTCAAGGAACAATGCTAGCTCAAGAGGAGATGAAGAGTATCCTTACTCATATCCTTTTAATGTTGGTGAAGATCACAATTCTTCCCAAAATTTTGATTCTTACATTTGCTTGAGTGATTTGAATGATGACTTAGGAGACTCCTATATTTGCCTTAGTGATTTAAAAGGTGAATTGGTAGAATCTCCTAGGAATACTTTGGATGACTATGGTGTAGGACAAGAAAAACATGATGGAGCAAGCAAGGAGGAGAAATATCATCTGTTGGAGGAGTATGATGAGATAGGCCCGAGATCGGAGAGCCATGCCTATGTAGACCATCGTTGGTGGTTTTATGGGTATGAAGGCAATGGGAATGGGCATAACGATGGCGAGCAATTCACCGTGTTTCACCCGCCATAAGGTTGAGGTTAGGAAGTCAAGCTAGTGACTCTAAACGAGCGCTTCTCGGGAGGCAACCCGAGCTAGTAGCTTTCTTTTCGTAATTTTAGTTTGATTTTCTAAGTTTAGCTTAGCTTTTCTCTAACCAATCCCTATCTAGTGTTTTGTGGATTTATGGTGTTGTGCATCCTTCAAGGTTGTGTAGGATTTGAGGTGAAATATTTAAATGGAAATATGGGAAAGAAGTTGCCTGAGGATGGAGTAAAATTGGCAACCCGAATACTCCCACATCGAGCCCAGGTAAGTCGGGCCCGACATAGGGACGTCGGTCCATGAAGTCGGTCCAACTTGATCCGACTAGTTGGAATGCCAATTTTGCCCTTGACCTAATTTGTCCCTTTCCCCCATTAAATACCACCCCCCACCTACCTATCATCTTCATCATCAACTACCATTCCCAAAATACAACCCCTCTCCCTCAAAAACTCTCAAAGTCGGCCGCCCTACCCTCACCATACTCGAACCACATCCATCCCACTTCATCTCGTTCCAACCACAAAAAGGCCTCCCAAACCCGAATCCAAGTAGAAATCTCGAGTTCAATATAGTCCTTCGTCCCCCATCTAGATCTAGATCTAGGAAATTTGAGTTCTAAGTTGCTTATTTGTTCAAAAGTTCAAATACTCTTCGAATCCGGTATGTGTTACTCGATCTCTACTTATTTCTTTGAAAATTTTGTGCTTTCATTGCGTAGATTGAGTAATGCCATGTTTGATTGAGATCTTGAGCTTTAGCATCAATGGTGGATTTGCATGATTTGTGAAATTGAGCTTTAAAGTTGTTTATGCATGCTTAAATCCATTTAGAACTTTGATTAGGGATGTTTGATGGTTGAATTTGAAATTTAAGTGCATGATAGAATGATTTGGGTTGATTTGAGGTTAGAGTCGAAGCATGAACTAGGTCGAGATCGACATGGCCAGGAGAGTCGGGCCCGAGTTGTGGAAGTCGGTCCAACAAGTCGGACCGAGGTTGAGTAAGTCGGGCCCGACATAGGCTGGAAGTCGATCCTTGTTGTTTTTGCTCTCTTCTTGTGATATCATGTGGATTCATGTGTTTAATTGTTCGCTATAGCCTAATCATGATGTAGAATGATCATTTGCTTAGCTATTGTTAAAAGATGTCCATGATGATTTATGTTGGATTGAGATGCATGTGAGTCTAGAGACTAAGTATGGGGTTCCCTTTGTGTTGGAATGTTGTTGTGTGTTGATGAGTGCTTTTGTTGGGTTGTATGGAGTTTATCTTGGATCCTTTTGTTTGGATATGTGTAGGTACAATGGAGACAAGAGCTTCATCCTCTCATGTGGAAAGGCCAAGGAAGAAGTCCAAGAAGACGAGGAAAGAGCCGAAGTTGGATGATGTCTATTTGGAGGATGATGAGCAAGTGGAGAATTATGAAAGATATATGGCGCTTGAGCACCACACGAGGTGGCTTGATTGGGAAGCCGTGAGGAAGATGGACATGGATCAAGCCCTTCCAAGATGCTACTCCCACATCGGTCTTAATGGAATGCTAAGGTGGAACAACACTCACTACCCCGCCCTCACCTTGGAATTTATGGCCACATTCGAGTGCACTTATGATAATGTGGAGGATGAGGAAGGGGCGATTACTTTCCGATTGGGCAACGAGGACCACAATCTCACTCTTAGGGATTTGGCTACCTACTTCGGGTTTTCATGCCCAAGAGAAGAGGCCGGCGTCAACAATGAGAAGGTGAACCAAGTGTGGCGTCATGTGGCCGGGAAGAGTGAGATGGAAAAGGGCGCCTCCACAACCAAGATTGCTAGCCCTCTTTTTCGGGTCATGGTGAGAGTCTTGGGGTGTGAAATCTATGCTCGTCATGAGTTGAGCAAGCCGATGAAGGAGGAGATCATGTTGCTCCATGAGATGCTCTTCAACACCAAGAAGCCCATGAACCTTGCATGGGAGTGGGTCAAGATGGTGCGGGACTTCCAAAGTTCCTCTTGGATCTACATCGGCAGGATGATAGCAAGGCTCGCCATGCGTCTAGGAGTTGACCTTGACAAGTATTCTCCGGCTCCGAATGGTGTTGAGTTCATGAACATGAAGTATTTCAAGAAGGCCAACATCATCAAAGAGAATCTCTACATGATTTCCTTGGCCCCTCACTCAAACTATGATGGTGTGTCGATCCGGTTAGTGAACAACCTCTATGATCTTTCTCGGTATCAAAATTGGTACCAAGTGTGGGCCGGCAAGCCACACTCATTTGGTGACCCCGAAGGTGCAAGAGAGGGGCGGCGACAACAATCTCAACACATTCGGTTTACTTCCCCTCCATCTACACCGGATTCCGACCAAGACAACTTCGTGTTTACACCTCGTGGGGAGGACATGGATGTCGATCAAGGGCAAAGTGAAGAAGATGAGCGCCTCCAAGGCTTGATGGCCGACCTCCGAGCCACGCACCAAGCTCCAACACTGGCGGACCGAGGTACACACCAAGTCGGGTCCGACTTCCCTCAACGTCGGTCCACTTCATTCCATGGTGGTGAGGTCCCGAGGCATTATGAATGAGGAGAAGGGAGCGGTGCAAGGCGAGAGCAATTCCAAGGTGGCGGTTATGAAGGCTATGCCCAATGGTACGGTACGGGAATGGTGTTTCCCGAGCAACAACAACCGATGGACATGTCCTTCTTAGCCAACCAAATGGCCCACCTCCAACTTCAACAAGAAAATGTTCTCTAAGAGGTCCATCAAGTGAATCTCCAACAACAACAACAAATGCTTCAACAACAAAGTTCTTTCCAAGTTACCCAACAAGAGATGAACCGAGCCCTCGGCTACACTAGGCGAGAGGTGGAGGAGCTTAGAGAGGTGGAAGATCAAAGGTGGCGGGTCCAAGATAGCTACAACACGTGGATGAGCGGGAACTTCCCTTCCCGTGAGGACCAATGGACACGCCCGGAGCCTCAACTTCAACCACCACCACAAGACTTCTACCAAGAGCAAGTGTACGAGAGGGAGCGGCAAGCAAGGCTCCAAAGAGGACGTAGACGTGACAACCCCTTCGAGTGATTCTATACATGCCATTGAAGAATAAGAAATTGTGAGCTTTTCATACTCTTCTCTCTTGCTTTTAAGTTTTGATTTCCTTGTTTGATGGGGACATCAAAAACTTTAAGTATGGGGTGGGGGTGACAATCAAGCTTGTTCAGAGGAAGAAGATCATTAACTGCTTAGTCTATGTCTCGAGAGTGTGTTCATGATTTCACTTGTTTATGTTTGTTAAAATCCAAAAAAAAAAAAAAAAATTTGAAAAATTGTGTTAAAAACAACAAAAAGATTTTGTGTTTTGTAGGTTTTGGACTAGAAATTCCCATCTTAGATTGCCAAAATAAAAGCTAATGATGATGTGAGCATGTTTAGCCTCTTAAAATGATGTTGCTTTTGATATGATCATGATACCTTGCTTGTTTTATTGAGCATGTGAGTTCTGGGATGAGTTCTTATGTAACTAAGTATGAGTGACCCTTGTGAGATTGATTTTTGGCCATTTTAGGGATGCTTGATCATATTTGCATATCCCTCATGTTTCTTGTGTAATTAGCTCATTCATGCTTAGTAAAACTTGCTATTGCGGTGTTTATCTATTTTCCAAGACCGTCATGAGAATTGTCCTAGCATGGTCACATTGATTTTGAACTTTATTCTTCTAGTCACATAAATGTTCCATATCCTACCATGAAGTTAATCCTTTGATTGTAGCCCCGTTCTAGCCTAAGCCTTTGTTTGAAACTCCTCAAAAAAATATTATTCCTAGCCTTATATGACTTGACCCTTATGGGATTGGACTTTAGAAGAGAGGTTTGGCTTGTATTTGAAGAGTTGAGATTCTCTTGGGTTTAAGGGCAAAAGAATGGTGTTATAAATCATGTGGGTAGTGCATCTTTGTTGTACAAAATGAAAAAAAAAAAAGAAAGAAAAGGAAGAAAGAAAATGTTGGAAATGTAAAGTGGAATAAAGCAAAGAGCTTAAGTGAAGAAAATGGTCCGACCGAGTTACAAGCAACATCGGGCCCGATGTCATAAGAAAGTCGGTCCAAATGTAGAAAGTGTTGAAAATCCAACAAAAAGCATAAGAGCAAAGATGAAGTGGAATGTTAAGTGAAATTTTGGGTTGAAAGGAAAATGTTAAGTCTTTTGGGTGAGTGTGAAAGTAATTGTGGGATTTGGTGAAATTGGTGAGAGCTTAGGTTGTTCAATCCCCATTATAAGCACCACAAGACCAAATAATTCCCACCTTGAAAAATACCAAAAGCCCCATTACAACCCGGCCGAATGGAACCTCTTTGAGGACCTCCATTGAGCCAAGTTCGAAATTCTTTGTGTACTTTGCATTAGGCATCTCTAGGTGGAGGAATTGGTGATATTAGCTTCAATAGTAAAGTCCTTACTTGCATGATTTTTGAGCTTGAGTGTTCATTGCTAAACCCAAACACATGATGAGTGATACACATTCACATATCCCTAAAGTGAGGCTTAGTTGCATTGACTTTATTCCTTGGAACACTTAATCACGTGTGATGATGTAATCTTGCTTGAATATCGATCACTTGTGCTTAAAATGTGTTTTCATACGAGGCTTTACTTGAAGATTATGTTTCGGTCTTGCTTACATTGTTATTGCTTGAGGACAAGCAAGTTTAAGTATGGGGTATTTTGATGTCTCTCTATTTGGTGGTGTTTTCATATGTGATTTCCTTTGTAAATATGTTTCTTTTTCCCCTTTTCTTGTGCGCTTTGTTCCTTTTTAGCCTAGTTCCCGCATTTCTATGAGATTCGGAGACTACGCACCTTTTATGTGTTTTGTAGGTAATTTGACATGAATCGAGGATCAATTTGAAGGAGGGTCGAGACATGGAGCAAAGGCCGAGCTAAAGCGGGAAAGAGAGAAGCAAGCCATGAAGAAGAACAAGAGAAGCCAACTAAGAAGAAGGTGGAACGAGGTCAGGACCGAGATGCAACAACGTCGGGCCCGACTTTGAAGTTTCCAACCTCGGACCGAGTTGCACAGTACCTCGGGCCCGAGGTTCCTCCGTGTCGGGCCGAGTCGGTCACCGGACTACTTGGGCTCCAAGGCACGAATTTGTGAACTTTCACTTTTGCCCCTCATCTAATCTATAAAAGGCCCTCTTGTCTTCTAAGAAAGGGTTCCCTCACACACAAAAAAAGGGGGGGTTCCAAGGGAGCCAAGAGGATACTTGGAGAGCAAGGAGGAAGGAGAAGAGGAGGAAGAGAGAGAGAATCGGCCAAGAGAGAGGAAGGCTTGATAGGTTTTGTTGATTGTTTGGCTTTGATTTGCTTTGATCTTGTGGATTTGAAAACCCTTGATTTGTATTTGTGGATTGCTTTGGATTTGAATGAACGCTTGCTTTGTTTTGAGATTGATTATGATGATTGCTTTCTCTTTTGATTTGATGCTTTCTTTGCTTGTCACATGGAGTAGATCTCCTAGATCTTGGGTTATGGGGGAAAACCCTAGCTAGGTTTAGGCTAGAAACCCTAATTCCATAGCCTTGAGTGTTTGATCTAAGGAACCCACTCTACATCGAGCTACAATTCCTTGCGAAAGTCGGGAATCAAGGCTTGAGATTGGCAAAGTAGCGAAAGTGAACATGTGTCAATCTCAAGACCTTGCTTCGAAGGGGATTTCCCCATGGATTGAGGTGTAGATGTGGTTGGAACGAGGGCGAAAGCACTCGATCCTAGTCCGATCATCACTCATTGCCTGAATTGGGGTGGAAAAGCCTTGATCTACTAGGGAAGGAACCCAAAAGCCCAAGATCTACTTTTAAAATCTTTGAGTTCGACATCCCCAGCTACCTCGGGCCCGACTTACCCAGTGTCGGTCCCGACTTCCTCTTGTCGCCAACGTCGGGCCCGACGTGACCTCAGTGTCGGTCCCGACTGTTTTCTTTATTTTCCTTTGTTTTATGCTCTCCTTTCTAGCTTCCTAGTATCTAGGCACATTGATCGAGTAGACTTCCCGAGTGTTCGACACCCACCACGTACTACAACGGGGTCGGGTTATAAATTGTATCTCTTGACCCTCGCATCCGAGAGGGCGATCACATTGCACGCCAAGTGATCGATAAAATGTCCATGAAAATGTCACTCCTAAATGTGGCATTCGGTTTTTAGGTTCGAATTTATGCTTTTATTCGATCGGCCTTGATTTTGTAGTGTAGAATGTGCTTATTGTCTTGATACTATCCTCATTTTTAGTGCTTATGCCTAGATATATTTAAAGTTCACTTGTTTTTTCTCTTTTTTTCTTTGAAAAATGGACTTTGGACTTGAGATCTAACATTGCATGCCAAGTGTTCGTTGAATTGTCCATGCTTATTGGCTGGATACAATCCTTATTCTTTATGCTTGTTCCTAGATGTCTTTAAAGTTCACTTGTTTTTTCTCCTTTTGCCTTTAAAAATTGACTTGTGATCTAACATTGCTCACCAAGTGTTCGATGAAATGCCCATGAAAATGTCAATCCTAAATGTGGCATTCGGTTTCTAGGTTCGAATTTATGCTTTTATTCGATCGGTCTTGACTTCTAACGTTGCATGCCAAGTGTTTGATGAAATGTCCATGTAAATTTATTTTTGCAGTGCAGAACGTGCTTATTGGCTGGATACTATCCTGATTCTTTATGCTTATGCCTGGATGTCTTTATTTTTTTGTACAGAATGTCTTTATTGGCTTGATACTATCCTCATTCTTTATGATTATTCCTAGATGTCTTTAAAGTTCACATGTTTTTTCTCCTTTTGCCTTTAAAAATTGACTTGTAATGTAACATTGCACGCCAAGTGTTCGATGAAATGTCAATGTAAATTTCACTCCGAAATGTGGTTTTCGGTTTATAGGTTCGAATTTATGCTTTTATTCGATCGATCTTGATTTTGTAGTGTAGAATGTGCTTATTGGCTTGATACTATCCTCATTCTTTATGTTGATGCCTAGATATATTTAAAGTTCACTTGTTTTTTCTCTTTTGGCCTTTAAAAATTGACTTGTGATCTAACATTGCACGCCAAGTGTTGGATGAAATGTCCATGTAAATGTCACTCCTAAATGTAACATTAGGTATATAGGTTCGAATTTATGCTTTTATTCGATCGGTCTTGATTTTGTAGTGCAGAATGTGCTTATTGGCTTTATACTATCCTCATTCTTTATGCTTATGCCTAGATGTCTTTAAAGTTCACTTTGTTTGAATATTTTTTTTTTCTGACCGGTCTTGGTTTTGTAGTGCAGAACGTGCTTATTGGCTGGATACTATCTTCATTCTTTATGCTTATGCCTAGATATCTTTAAAGTTCACTTGTTTTTTCTCCTTTGGCCTTTAAAAATTGACTTGTGATCTAACATTGCACGCCAAGTGTCCATGTAAACATTGCATGCTCAAGTAAATGTCACTCCTAAATGTATAATTCTTTTTATAGGTTCGAATTGATGAAATGTCCATGTAAATGGCACTCCGAAATGTGGATTCGGTTTCTAGGTTGTAAGATATGTTTTTATTCAATCGGTCTTGATTTTGTAGTGCAGAAAGTGCTTATTGGCTTGATACTATCCTCATTTTTAATGCTTATGCCTAGATATATTTAAAGTTCACTTGTTTTTTCTCTTTTTTTTCTTTGAAAAAAGGACTTGAGATTTAACATTGCATGCCAAGTGTTCGATGAAATGTCCATGTAATTGTCACTCATAGATATGACATTCGGTATCATTGTTTGAATTTATTTTTTTATCTGATCGGTCTTGGTTTTGTAGTGCAAAACGTGCTTATTGGCTGGATACAATCCTTATTCTTTATGCTTGTGCCTAGATGTCTTTAAAGTTCACTTGTTTTTTCTCCTTTTGTCTTTAAAAATTGACTTGTGATCTAACATTGCTCGCCAAGTGTTCGATGAAATGTCCATGTAAATGTCACTCTTAAATGTGGATTCGATTTCTAGGTTCGAATTTATGTCTTTATTAGATCGGTCTTGATTTGGTAGTGCAGAATGTACTTATTGGCTTTATACTATCGTCATTCTTTATGCTTATACCTAGATTTCTTTAAAGTTCACTTGTTTTTTCTCCTTTTGCCTTTAAAAATTGACTTGTGACCTAACATTGCACGCCAAGTGTTTGATAAAATGTCCATGTAATGTCACTCCTAAATGTGGAATTCAGTTTCTATGTTCGAATTTTTGCTTTTCTTCGTTCGGTCTTGATACTATCCTCATTTTTTATGTTTATGTCTAGATATATATAAATTCACTTGTTTTTTCTACTTTTTCCTTGAAAAAATTAACTTGAGATCTAACGTTACATGCCAAGTGTTCGATGAAATGTCCATGTAAATGTCACTCCTAGATATGGCATTCGGAATCTTTGTTTGAATTTATTTAATTATCCGATTGGCCGTGATTTTGTAGTGAAGAACGTGCTTATTAGCTGGATAATATCCTTATTCTTTATGCTTATGCCTAGATGTCTTTATTTTTTTGTACAAAATGTGCTTATTGGCTCAATACTAACCTCATTCTTTATGCTTATGCCTGGATGTCTTTAAAGTTCACTTGTTTTTTCTCCGTTTGCCATTAAAATTTGACTTGTGATGTAACATTGCACGCCAAGTGTTCGATGAAATGTCCATGTAAATGTCACTCCTATATGTGGAGTTCGGTTTCAAGGTTCAAATTTATGCTTTTATTAGATCGGTCTTGATTTTGTAGTGTAGAATGTGCTTATTGGCTTGATACTATCTTCATTCTTTATGCTTATGCCTAGATATCTTTTGAGTTCACTTGGTTTTTCTCCTTTTGCCTTTAAAAATTGACTTGTGATCTAACATTGCACGCCAAGTGTTCGATGAAATGTCACTCCTATATGTGGCATTTGGTTTCTAAGTTCGAATTTATGCTTTTATTCGATCGGTCTTTATTTTGTATTGTAGAATGTGCTTATTGGCTTGATATTTACCTCATTTTTCATGCTTATACCTAGATGTCCTTAAAGATCACTTGTTTTTTCTCCTTTTTCCTTTAAAATGACTTGTGACCTAACATTGCATGCCAATTAAGTGTTCGATAAAATGTCCATGTAAATGTCACTCCTAAATGTGTCATTCAGTTTCTAGGTTCGATTTTATGCTTTTATTCGACCGTTCTTGATTTGTAGTGTAGAATGTACTGATTGGCTTGATACTATCCTCATTTTTTATGCTTATGCCTAGATATATTTAAAGTTCACTTGCTTTTTCTCCTTTTGCCTTTAAAGTGACTTGTGATCTAACATTGCACGCCAAGTATTCAATGAAATGTCCATTTAAATGTCACTTCTAAATGTGGATTCAATTTCTATATTTGAATTATGCTTTTATTCGATCAGTCTTTTTTTTGTGTGCAGAATGTGCTTATTTGCTTGATACTATCCTCATTCTTTATGCTTATGCCTAGATGTCTTTAAAGTTCACTCGTTTTTTCTCCTTTTCCCTTTAAAATGACTTGTGATCTAACATTGCACGCCAAGTGTTCGATGAAATATCCATGTAAATGTCACTCCTAAATGTGGAATTCGGTTTCAAGGTTCGAATTTATGCTTTTATTCGATCGGTCTTGATTTTGTAGTGTAGAATTTGCTTATTGGCTTGATACTATCCTCATTCTTTATGCTTATGCATAGATGTCTTTAAAGTTCACTTGTTTTCTCTCCTTTAGCGTTTATAAATTGACTTGTGATCTAACATTGTGTGCCAAGTGTGCGATGAAATGTCAATGTAACTGTCACTCCTCAATATGGCATTCGGTATCTATGTTTGAGTTTATTCTTTTATCCGATCGGTCTTGATTTTGTAGTGCAGAACGTGTTTATTGGCTTGATATTATCCTTATTCTTTATGCTTAGGGCTAGATGTCTTTTTTTTTTTGTACAGAATGTCCTTATTGGCTTGATACTATCCTCAGTCTTTATGCTTATTCCTAAATATCTTTAAAGTTCACTTGTTTTTTCGATGAAATGTCAATGTAAATGTCACTCCGAAATGTGGCATTCGGTTTATAGGTTCGAATTTATGCTTTTATTCGATCGATCTTGATTTTGTAGTGTAGAATGTGCTTTTTGGCTTGATACTATCCTTATTCTTTATGCTTATGCCTAGATATCTTTAAATTTCACTTGTTTTTTCTCCTTTGGCCTTTAAAAATTGACTTGTGATCTAACATTGCACACCAAGTGTTGGATGAAATGCTCATGTAAATGTCACTCCTAAATGTATAATTGTTTTATCCTCATTCTTAGTGGTTATGCGTAGATATATTACATTCGGTATCTATATAACATTTATCCCATTGGTTTTATGCTTATGCCTAGATATATTTAAATTTCACTTGCTTTTCCTCCTTTTACCATTAAAATGACTTGTGATCTAACATTGCACGCCAAGTGTTTGATGAAATGTCCATGTAAATGTAACTCCTAGATGTGGAATTCGGTTTCAAGGTTCGAATTTATGCTTTTATTCGATCGGTCTTGATTTTGTAGTGTACAATGTGCTTAATGGCTTGATACTATCCTCATTCTTAATGCTTATGCCTAAATATCTTTAAAGTTCACTTGTTTTTTCTCCATTGGACTTTAAAAATTGACTAGTGATCTAACATTGTGCACCAAGTGATCGATGATATGTCCATGTAAATATCACTCTTAAATGTGGATTCGGTTTCTAGGTTTAAAGTTATGCTTTTATTCGATCAAGTCTTGATTTTGTAGTGTAGAATGTGCTAATTGGCTTGACACGATACTCATTTTTTTATGCTTATACCTAGATATATTTAAAGTTCAATTCTGTGTTCTCCTTTTGCCTTTAAAATGACTTGTGATCTTACATTGCACGCCATGTATTCGATGAAATGTCCATGTAAATGTCACTCCTAAATGTGGAATTCGGTTTCAAGCTTCGAATTTATGCTTTTATTCGATCGGTTTGGATTTTGTAGTGTAGAATATGCTTAATTGCTTGATACTACCCTCATTCTTTATGCTTATGCCTAGATGTCTTTAAAGTTCACTTGTTTTTTCTCCATTGGCCTTTAAAAATTGACTAGTGATGTAACATTGCGCGCCAAGTGTTCGATGATATATCCATGTAAATATCACTCCTAAATGTGGATTCGGTTTCTAGGTTTGAAGTTATGCTTTTATTCGATCATGGCTTGATTTTGGAGTGCAGAATGTGCTAATTGGCTTGCCACTATACTCATTTTTTATGCTTATGCCTAGATATATTTAAAGTTCACTTGCTTTTTCTCCTTTTGCCTTTAAAATGACTTGTGATCTAACATTGCATGCCAAGTGTTCGATGAAATGTCCATGTAAATGTCACTCCTAAATGTGGCTTTCAGTTTCTAAGTTCGAATTTATGCTTGTATTCGATCGGTCTTGATTTTGTAGTGTAGAATGTGCTTATTGGCTTTATACTATCCTCATTTTTTATGCTTATTCCTAGATATATTTAAAGTTCACTAGTTTTTTCTCCTTTTGCCTTTAATATGACTTGTGATCTAACATTGCACGCCAAGTGTTCGATGAAATGTCCATTTAAATGTCACTCCTAAATGTGGAATTCGGTTTATAGGGTCGAATTTATGCTTTTATCGATCGGTCTTGATTTTGTAGTGCAGAATATGCTTATTAGATTTATACTATCCTCATTTTTTATGCTTATGCCTAGATGTCTTTAAAGTTCACTTGGTTTTTCTTGTTTTGCCTTTAAATTGACTTGTGATCTAACATTGCACGCCAATTGTTCGATGAAATGTCCATGTAAATGTCGCTCCTAAATGTGGATTCGGTTTCTTGGTTTGAAGTTATACTTTTATTCGATCAAGTCTTGATTTTGTACTGCAGAATGTGGTAATTCGCTTCACACTATACTCATTCTTTATGCTTATGCATAAATGTCTCTAATGTTCATTTGTTTTTCTCCTTTTATCTTTGAAAATTAACTTTTGATCTAACATTGCACGCCAAGTGTTCGATGAAATGTCCATGTAAATGTCACTCCTAAATGTGGAATTCGGATTAATGGTTCGAATTTATGCTTTTAATCGATCGGTCTTGATTTTGTAGTATAGAATGTGCTTAATGGCTTGATACTATCCTCATTCTTTATGCTTATGCTTGGATGTCTTTAAAATTCACTTGTTTCTCCATTCGCCTTTAAAAATTGACTTGTGATCTAACATTGCGCGTCAAGTGTTGATGAAATGTCCATTTAAATGTAACTCCTAAATGTGGATTCGGTTTCTAGGTTCTAAGTTATGCGTTTATTCGATCAAGTCTTGATTTTGTTGTGCAAAATGTGCTAATTGCCTTGACAGTATACTCATTTTTTTATGCTTATGCCTATATATATTTAAAGTTCACTTGCTTTTCCTCCTTTTGCCATTAAAATGACTTGTGATCTAACATTGCATGCCAAGTGTTCGATAAATGTCCATGTAAATGTAACTCCTAAATGTGGAATTCGGTTTAAAAGTTCGAATTGTTTCATTTATTCGATCGGTCTTGATTTTGTAGTGTAGAATTTGCTTAATGGCTTGATACTATCCTCATTCTTTGTGCTTATGCCTAGATGTATTTAAAGTTCACTTGTTTTTTCTCCATTGGACTTTAAAATTGACTAGTGATCTAACATTGCGCGCCAAGTGTTCGATGAAATGTCCATGTAAATGTCACTCCTAAATGTGGATTCGGTTTCTAGGTTTGAAGTTATGCTTTTATTCGATTAAGTCTTGATTTTGTCATGCAGAATGTGCTAATTGGCTTGACACTATACTCATTACTTTATGCTTATGCCTAGATATATATAAAGTTCACTTGCTTTTTCTCCTTTTGCCTTTGAGATGACTTGTGATCTAACATTGCACGCCAAGTGCTCAATGAAATGTCCATGTAAATGTCACTCCTAAATGTGGCTTTCGGTTTCTAGGATCGAATTTATGTTTTTATTCGACCAGTCTTGATTTTGTAGTGTAGAATGTGATTATTGTCTTTATACTATACTCATTTTTTATACTTATTCCTAGATATATTTTAAGTTCACATGCTTTTTCTCCTTCTGCCTTTAAAATGACTTGTGATCTAACATTGCACCTGTTCGATGAAATGTCCTTGTAAATGTCACTCCTAAATGTGACTTTCAGTTTCTAGGTTCAAATTTATGCTTTTATTCGATCGAACTTGATTTTTTAGTGTAGAATGTGCTTATTGGCTTTATACTATCCTCATTGTTACTCTTATTCCTAGATATATTTAAAGTTCACTATCTTTTTCTCTTTTTGCCTTTAAAATGACTTGTGATCTAACATTGCACGCCAAGTGTTCGATGAAATATCCATTTAAATGTGATCTAATATTGTACACCAAGTGTTCGATGAAATCACTCCTAAATGTGGAATTCGGTTTATAGGTTCGAATTTATGCTTTTATTCGATCGGTCTTGATTTTGTAGTGTAGAATGTGCTTAATGGCTTAATACTATCCTCATTCTTTATGCTTATGCCTAGATTTCTTTAAAGTTCACTTGTTTTTTCTCCATTGGACTTTAAAAATTGACTAGTGATCGAACATTGCGCACCAAGTGATCGATGATATGTCCATGTAAATATCACTCCTAAATGTGGATTCGGTTTCTAGGTTTGAAGTTATGCTTTTATTCGATCAAGTCTTGATTTTGTAGTGCAGAATGTGCTAATTGGCTTGACACTATACTCATTTTTTTTATGCTTATACCTAGATATATTTAAAGTTCACTTGCTTTTTCTCCTTTTGCCTTTAAAATGACTTGTGATCTAACATTGCACGCCAAGTGTTCGATGAAATGTCCATGTAAATGTCACTCCTAAATGTGGAATTCGGTTTCAAGCTTCGAATTTATACTTTTATTCGATCGATCTGGATTTTGTAGTGTAGAATATGCTTAATTGCTTGATACTACCCTCATTCTTTATGCTTATGCCTAGATGTCTTTAAAGTTCACTTGTTTTTTCTCCATTGGCCTTTAAAAATTGACTAATGATGTAACATTGCGCTCCAAGTGTTCGATGATATGTCCATGTAAATATCACTCCTAAATGTGGATTCGGTTTCTAGGTTTGAAGTTATGCTTTTATTCGATCATGTCTTGATTTTGGAGTGCAAAATGTCCTAATTTATTTGCTACTATACTCATTTTTTTATGTTTATGCCTAGATATATTTAAAGTTCACTTGCTTTTTCTCCTATTGCCTTTAAAATGACTTGTGATCTAACATTGCACGCTAAGTGTTCGATGAAATGTCCATGTAAATGTCACTCCTAAATGTGGCTTTCGGTTTCTAGGTTCGAATTTATGCTTGTACTCGATCGGTCTTGATTTTGTAGTGTAGAATGTGCTTATTGGCTTTATACTATCATCATTTTTTATGCTTATGCCTGTATGTCTTTAAAATTCACTTGCTGTTTCTCCATTCACCTTTAAAAATGTACTTGTGATCTAACATTGCGCGTCAAGTGTTGATAAAATGTCCATTTAAATGTCACTCCTAAATGTGGATTCGGTTTCTAGGTTTGAAGTTATGCGTTTATATGATCAAGTCTTGATTTTGTAGTGCAGAATGTGCTAATTGGTTTGACAGTATACTCATTTTTTTATGCTTATGCCTATATATATTTAAAGATCACTTGCTTTTCCTCCTTTTGCCATTAAAATGACTTGTGATCTAACATTGCATGCCAAGTGTTCGATGATATGTCCATGTAAATGTAACTCCTAAATGTGGAATTCGGTTTAAAGGTTCGAATTGTTGCATTTATTCGATCGGTCTTGATTTTGTAGTGTAGAATTTGCTTAATAGCTTGATACTGTCCTCATTCTTTCTGCTTATGCCTAGATGTCTTTAAAGTTCACTTGTTTTTTCTCTATTGGACTTTAAAATTGACTAGTGATGTAACATTGCGCGCCAAGTGTTCGATGAAATATCCATGTAAATGTCACTCCTAAATGTGAATTCGGTTTCTAGGTTTGACGTTATGATTTTATTCGATTAAGTCTTGATTTTGTAGTGCAGAATGTTCTAACTGGCTTGACACTATACTTACTTTTTTATGCTTATGCATAGATATATATAAAGTTCACTTGCTGTTTCTCCTTTTGCCTTTGAGATGACTTGCGATCTAACATTGCACGCCAAGTGTTCAATGAAATGTCCATGTAAATGTCACTCCTAAATGTGGCTTTCGGTTTCTGGGATCGAATTTATGCATTTATTCGGTCGGTCTTGATTTTGTAGTGTAGAATGTGATTATTGGCTTTATACTATCCTCATTTTTTATACTTATTCCTAGATATATTTTATGTTCACATGATTTTTCTCCTTCTGCCTTTAAAAATGACTTGTAATCTAACATTGCACCCCAAGTGTTCGATGAAATGTCCATGTAAATGTCACTCCTAAATGTGGCTATCGGTTTCTAGGTTCAAATTTATGCTTTTATTCGATCGAACTTGATTTTGTAGTGTAGAATGTGTATATTGGCTTTATACTATCCTCATTTTTATGCTTATTCCTAGATATACTTAAAGTTCACTAGTTTTTTCTCTTTTTGCCTTTAAAATGACTTGTGATCTAACATTGCACGCTAAGTGTTCGATGAAATATCCATTTAAATGTGATCTAACATTGCACGCCAAGTGTTCGATGAAATCACTCCTAAATGTGGAATTCGGTTTATAGGTTCGAATTTATGCTTTTATTCGATCGGTCTTGATTTTGTAGTGTAGAATGTGCTTATTGGCTTTATACTATCCTCATTTTTTATGCTTATGTCTAGATGTCTTTAAAGTTCACTTGGTTTTTCTCCTTTTGCCTTTAAAATGACATGATCTGACATTGCACGCCAACTGTTCGATGAAATGTCCATAAAAATGTCACTCCTAAATGCGGATTCGGTTTCTAGGTTTGAAGTTATGCTTTTATTCGATCAAGTCTTGATTTTGTAGTGCAAAATGTGCTAATTGGCTTGACACTATACTCATTTTTTTATGCTTATGCCTAGATATATTTAAAGTTCACTTGCTTTTTCTCCTTTTGCCTTTAAAATGACTTATGATCTAACATTGCATGCCAAGTGTTCGATGAAATGTCCATGTAAATGTCACTCCTAAATGTGGAATTCTGTTTCGTGGTTTGAATTTGATGGCCGGATCAATGGAGGGAATGATGGTGCAAAGAGATCGCCACGAGAATCCATGGAATTCCGACAACAAACACCACGCAACTGACCCGTCTTCAACTGGATGGATCTTCCTCGTCCAAACTCGGATTTGAGTGATTCGAATTCTAGAAGTTAGATCTCTGAGGCTAGTTTAATCCCTCAAAATATGAGAGAAATATGATGAGTGGATTGAAAGTTATGTTGAATTTACGGAGATGGTGCAGAAACCTCCGAGATGGATGATGGTTCGAAAATGGAGAGAACAATGGGATATAGATGCTTGATAACTTGGATATGACTCATCAAGCTCTCAAACAAACTAGGATGCTCGAATTGTCGGATATGACTCACCAACAATTGAACAACGAGAATTGAACGAAACAAAACAAGAACTTTGCATTGAAAAATGCAAGGAAAAGAGAAGCAAATTTCGTCCAAGTCTACCAACCAATGGTGAGGGGGCCGACCATATAACCTAGAAAGCAACCTAACAATGTTATCCCCTTCACTTAAGGAAATTAAAAAAATTAACTCGAAAACCTGAAAACTTAAAAATTTTCCTTTCCGTAGAACTTTGAATTAAAAAAATTAACTCCAACCATCTTCATTGCACTCTTTCGGAAAGCTACACCCCATGAGCTCTTCTTGCACTTGACATAGAATGGCCTTAGCTCGGGATCGCGTAATACGACCTAGATAAGGTGGTGTAGTTCCTTGAGCTTTGGCACCATCAAAACCGGAAGGCAATGGCGCGCCACCATCCAAGCTTGTAGGCCCGTCTAGGGTATGCCGAGGCTCCTCCAAGTGTTCCGACGTGTGATCCTCCAAGTGTTCCAAAGTGTGCTCCATAGTTGGCTCGAACATCGATGGAATCACATCATCCTCCTCCCCTTGAAAAGGGTTTGTCCTCGAACCTAGATCCTGCTCAAACTCAACATCATCGTTAGAAAAATAAGGAACAAGATCGGATACGTTGAATACCTCATGGACACCATAATTCGGAGGAAGATCAAGCTTGTAAGCATTGTCGTTGATGCGCTCTGACACTTGGAATGGTCCATCTCCACGTGGCTTAAGCTTAGAATTTCGAAGAGTAGGAAACCTCTCCTTCCTCAAATGAACCCAAACAAGGTCTCCGGGTTCAAAAATCAGCTCCTTGCGGCCTTTATCAGCTTGGTGCTTGTATTGCAATGTTCGCCTCTCCAATTGAAGACGAGTATCCTCACGAATCTGCTTAATATACTCAGCCCAGTCCCGTCCTTCACGACTCTCTCGATCGGACATAGCATAAGGCGCTAAATCAAGTGGTGTAACGGGATTGCGCCCATACACCACCTCAAAAGGCATCTTCTTTGTAGCGGAATGAACGGACCTATTGTAAGCAAACTCAATGAAAGGAAGACACTCTTCCCACCTGCGCAAATTAGTTTTCAAAATAGAACGCAACAAGGCACCAAGGGTACGATTAACGACCTCGGTTTGCCCATCCGTCTGCGGGTGGCAAGTAGTAGAGAATAAGAGCTTGGTTCCTAGCTTGGACCAAAGAGTCTTCCAAAAGAAACTTAGAAATTTAACATCACGGTCAGAAACAATAGATTTAGGGACCCCATGCAACCGAACCACATTATCAAAGAACAAAGTGGCAACATTAACAGCATCATCGGTTTTGTGGCAAGCAATAAAATGTGCCATCTTAGAAAATCTATCTACAACCACAAAAATAGAGTCCCTACCCCTTTTTGTCCTAGGCAACCCCAAAACAAAGTCCATAGAAATATCTTCCCATGGGGCACTAGGAATAGGCAAAGGGGTATACAAACCGTGAGGGTGCACTTTAGACTTTGCACGCACACATGTAGCATATGCAAAGTTTTCATGACACCAAAATGTCCCATGAGGCCGCCACCATGGGCCTCTTGGACAAGAAAACGCCTAACCGAACCACTAGGCACACACAAGCGAGTTCCCATAAAAAGAAACCCATCATGCAAATAAAATTGATCCCGACTTCCCCCCTTCAAACAAGCATGAAAAGTGTCACTAAATTCAGCATCATGAGCATACAACTCTTTCATGAAAGAAAATCCAAGCAATCGTGCATCTCGTAAGGATAAAAGAGTGTACCTCCGGGACAACGCGTCAACGACGACGTTGTCCTTGCCTTTCTTATGCTTGATGACATAAGGAAAGGATTCAATGAACTCAACCCATTTGGCATGCCTCCGATTCAGTTTGGCTTGCCCTCTCAAGTACTTCAACCCCTCGTGATCGGAATGGATAACAAACTCCCGAGGCAAGAGATAGTGCTCCCACGCCTGTAGCACTCGAACAAGAGCAAGTAGCTCCTTGTCGTACGTGGGGTACTTGAGCTCGGCACCTCCAAGCTTCTCACTATAAAGGCTATGGGACGTCCCTCTTGCATAAGCACACCACCGAGCGCGATTCCCGACGCATCACACTCAATCTCGAACATCTTGCCAAAGTCGGGAAGAGCTAACAATGGCGCTTGTGTCAACTTAGCCTTAAGGGCTGCAAAGGCCTCTTCTTGCACCTCTCCCCACATAAATGGAACATTCTTCTTGGTGAGGAAGGTCAAAGGCGCAGCCAACGTACTAAAATCACAAACAAACCGGCGGTAGAAACCGGCTAGTCCAAGGAAGCTCCGGACTTATGTCATAGTTGTCGGTGTTGGCCATTCTTGAATCGCCTTCACCTTCTCTTCATCCACGTGAAGTCCTTTACTACTCAAAACAAAACCAAGAAATACCACATGATCCGAACAAAAGTGGCACTTCTTGAAGTTAGCAAATAGGCGTTCCCGTTTCAAAGCTTCAAGCACTTGCCTAAGGTGCTCGACATGGGATGATAAATTGTGGCTATAAATCAAAATATCATCAAAGTATACAACCACAAACTTACCAATAAAAGGGCGGAGGACGTGGTTCATCAAGAGCATGAAAGTGCTCGGAGCGTTGGTTAATCCGAAGGGCATAACCAACCACTCGTATAGGCCTTGCTTGGTTTTGAACGCTGTCTTCCATTCATCTCTCTCCTTCATCCTTATTTGATGATATCTGCTCTTGAGATCAATTTTGGAGAAGAGACTCTCCCCATGCAGCTCGTCAAGCATATCCTCAAGCCTCGGAATCGGGTGACGATACTTGATAGTAATATTGTTGATCGCTCGACAATCAACGCACATCCTCCATGTGTCGTCCTTCTTAGGCACAAGAATGACGGGCACGGCACACGGGATGAGGCTCTCACGCACATATCCCTTATCAAGGAGCTCTTGAACTTGCCGTTGAAGCTCCTTAGTTTCCTTCGGATTGGCTCAATAGGCTGGACGGTTCGGTAGAGTAGCATCGGGGACAAAGTCGATTTGATGCTCGACTCCCCTAAGCGGTGGTAGTCCCGGTGGCACTTCTTCTTGGAAAAGCTCCTCAAAGTCCTGCAAAAGAGTATATATGGAAGGAGGAAGATCAACTAATTTGGGAAGATAAATAAGATTCTTGAAAAACAAGTAAAACGCAAACGCCACTTCCCTTGAAAGTATGAAGAATCTCCTTCGGTTTGGCCAAAAGCAAGGGCGTAGAAGGGCCGCCTAGAGCTAGCTTCTTGTCCTTCTTTCCCTCTCGAAGCGCATGCTTCTTCCTTTGCTCCTTCGTTTTGATCGCTCTCGGATGCGAGGGTCAAGAGATACAATTTATAACCCGACCCCGTTGTAGTACGTGGTGGATGTCGAACACTCGGGAAGTCTACTCGATCGATGTGCCTAGATACTAGGAAGCTAGAAAGGAGAGCATAAAACAAAGGAAAACAAAGAAAACAGTCGGGACCGACACTGAGGTCACGTCGGGACCGAGGTTGACGACAAGAGGAAGTTGGGACCGACACTGGGTAAGTCGGGCCCGAGGTAGCTGGGGATGTCGAACTCAAAGATTTTAAAAGTAGATCTTGGGCTTTTGGGTTCCTTCCCTAGTAGATTAAGGCTTTTCCACCCCAATTCAGGCAATGAGTGATGATCGGACTAGGATCGAGTGCTTTCACCCTCGTTCCAACCACATCTACACCTCGATCCATGGGGAAATCCCCTTCGAAGCAAGGTCTTGAGATTGACACATGTTCACTTTCGCTACTTTGCCAATCTCAAGCCTTGATTCCCAACTTTCGCAAGGAATTGTAGCTCTATGTAGAGTGGGTTCCTTAGATCAAACACTCAAGGCTATGGAATTGGGGTTTCTAGCCTAAACCTAGCTAGGGTTTTCCCCCATAACCCAAGATCAAGGAGATCTACTCCATGAGACAAGCAAAGAAAGCAATCAAATCAAAAGGGAAAGCAATCATCATAATCAATCTCAAAACAAAGCAAAGTTTCATTCAAATCCAAAGCAATCCACAAATCCAAATCAAGGGTTTTCAAATCCACAAGAACAAAGCAAATCAAAGCAAATCTACCAACAAAACCTATCAAGACTTCCTCCCTTGGCCGATTCTCTCTCCCTTCCTTCTCCTCTCCTTCCTCCTTGCTCTCCAAGTATCCCCTTGGTTCCCTTCTTTTTGTGTGTGTGGGAACCCTTTCTTAGAAGACAAGAGGGCCTTTTATAGATTAGATGAAGGGCAAAAGTGGAAGTCCACAAATTCGTGCCTTGGAGCCCAAGTAGTTCGGTGACCGACTCGGACCGACACGGAGGACCTCGGGCCCGAGTTACTGTGCATCTCGGTCCGAGGATGGAGACTTCAAAGTCGGGCGCGATGTGGTTGCAACTCGGTCCTGACCTCGTTCCACCTTCTTCTTAGTTGGCTTCTCTTGTTCTTCTTCATGGCTTGCTTCTCTTTTTCCCGCTTTAGCTCGGCCTTTGCCCCATGTCTCGACCCTCTTTCAAATCGATCCTTGATTCATGCCAAATTACCTACAAAACACATAAAAGGTGCGTAGTCTCCGAATCTCATAGAAATACGGGAACTAGGCTAAAAAGGAACAAAACGCACAAGAAAAGGGGAAAAAGAAACATATTTACAAAGGAAATCACATATGAAAACACCACCAAATAGAGAGACATCAAAATACCCCATACTTAAACTTGCTTGTCCTCAAGCAATAACAATGTAAGCAAGACCGAAACATAATCTTCAAGTAAAGCCTCGTATGAAAACACATTTTAAGCACAAGTGATCGATATTCAAGCAAGATTACATCATCACACGTGATTAAGTGTTCCAAGGAATAAAGTCAATGCAACTAAGCCTCACTTTAGGGATATGTGAATGTGTATCACTCATCATGTGTTTGGGTTTAGCAATGAACACTCAAGCTCAAAAATCATGCAAGTAAGGACTTTACTATTGAAGCTAATATCACCAATTCCTCCACCTAGAGATGCCTAATGCAAAGTACACAAAGAATTTCGAACTTGGCTCAATGGAGGTCCTCAAAGAGGTTCCATTCGGCCGGGTTGTAATGGGGCTTTTGGTATTTTTCAAGGTGGGAATTTATTTGGCCTTGTGGTGCTTACAATGGGGATTGAACAAGCTAAACTCTCACCAACCTCACCAAATTCCATCATTACTTTCACACCCACCCAAAAGACTTAACATTTTCCTTTCAACCCAAAATTTCACTTAACATTCCACTTCATCTTTGCTCTTATGCTTTTTGTTGGATTTTCAACACTTTCTACATTTGGACCGACTTTCTTATGACATCGGGCCCGATGTTTCTTGTAACTCGGTCGGACCATTTTCTTCACTTAAGCTCTTTGCTTTATTCCACTTTACATTTCCAACATTTTCTTTCTTTCTTTTTCTTTCTTTTTTTCATTTTTTTGTACAACAAAGATGCACTACCCACATGATTCATAACACCATTCTTTGCCCTTAAACCCAAGAGAATCTCAACCCTTCAAATACAATCCAAACCTCTCTTCTAAAGTCCAATCCCATAAGGGTCAAGTCATATAAGGCTAGGAATAATATTTTTGAGGAGTTTCAAATAAAGGCTTAGGCTAGAACGGGGCTACAAACAAAGGATTATCTTCATGGTAGGATATGGAACATTTATGTGACTAGAAGAATAAAGTTCAAAATCAATGTGACCATGCTAGGACAATTCTCATGACGGTCTTGGAAAATAGATAAACACCGCAATAGCAAGTTTTACTAAGCATGAATGAGCTAATCACACAAGAAACATGAGGGATATGCAAATATGAACAAGAATCCCTAAAATGGCCAAAAATCAATCTCACAAGGGTCACTCATACTTAGTTGCATAAGAACTCATCCTAGAACTCACATGTTCAATAAAACAAGCAAGATATCATGATCACATCAAAAGCAACATCATTTTTAGAGGCTAAACTATCCAAAAATATGCAAAGGAATTTACATGCTCTCATCATCATTAGCTTTTATTTTGGCAACCTAAGATGGGAATTTCTAGTCCAAAACCTACAAAACACAAAATCTTTTTGTTGTTTTCAACACAATTTTTCAAATTTTTATGGATTTTTTGCAAAAATTTCTCTAAAACCAAAAACTCATCCATTCAAGACCAAATTAATCATCCATGTCTTTCCTCAAACCACTAATCAATAAGCAAACATCTCAAATACAAACTAGAAACACAAACTAAATATCCTCAAAATAATAAACAAACATAAACAAGTGAAATCATGAACACACTTACCCCCACCCCATACTTAAATTTTGATGTCCCCATCAAACAAGGAAATCAAAACATAAAAGCAAGAGAGAAGAGTATGAAAAGCTCACAATTTCTTATTCTTCAATGGCATGTATAGGATCAATCGAAGGGATTGTCACGTCTACGTCCTCTTTGGAGCCTTGCTTGCCTCTCCCTCTCGTACACTTGCTCTTGGTAGAAGTCTTGTCGTGGTGGTTGAAGTTGAGGCTCCGGGCGTGTCCATTGGTCCTCACGGGAAGGGAAGTTCCCGCTCATCCACGTGTTGTAGCTATCTTGGACCCGCCACCTTTGGTCTTCCACCTCCCTAAGCTCCTCTACCTCTCGTCTAGTGTAGCCGAGGGCCCGATTCATCTCTTGTTGGCTAGCTTGGAAAGAGCTTTGTTGTTGAAGCATTTGTTGTTGTTGTTGGTACATTTGTTGTTGATGTTGGTACATTTGTTGTTGTTGGAGATTCACTTGATGGACCTCTTGGAGAACATTTTCTTGTTGAAGTTGGAGATGAGCCATTTGGTTGGCTAAGAAGGACATGTCCACCGGTTGTTGTTGCTCGGGAAACACCATCCCCGGACTGTACCATCGGGCATAGCCTTCATAACCGCCACCTTGGAATTGCTCTCGCCTTGCACCGCTCCCTTCTCCACGTTCATAATGCCTCGGGACCTCACCACCATGGAATGAACTAGACCGACGTTGAGGGAAGTCGGGCCCGACTTGGTGTGTACCTCGGTCCGCCAGTGTTGGAGCATGGTGCGTGGCTCGGAGGTCGTCCATCAATCCTTGGAGGCGCTCATCTTCTTCACTTTGCCCTTGATCGACATCCATGTCCTCCACACGAGGTGCAAACACGAAGTTGTCTTGGTCGGAATCCGGTGTAGATGGAGGAGAGGTAAACCGAATGTGTTGAGATTGTTGTCGCCTCCCTTCTCTTGCACCTTCAGGGTCACCAAATGAGTGTGGCTTGCCGGCCCACACTTGGTACCAATTTTGATACCGAGAAAGGTCATAGAGGTTGTGCACTAACCGGATCGACACACCATCATAGTTTGAGTGAGGGGCCAAGGAAATCATGTAGAGCTTCTCCTTGATGATGTTGGCCTTCTTGAAATACTTCATGTTCATGAACTCAACACCATTCGGAGCCGGAGAATACTTGTCAATATCAACTCCTAGACGCATGGCGAGCCTTGCTATCATCCCGCCGAAGTAGATCCAAGAGGAAATTTGGAAGTCCCGCACCATCTTGACCCACTCCCATGCAAGGTTCATGGGCTTCTCGGTGTTGAAGAGCATCTCATGGAGCAACATGATCTCCTCCTTCATCGGCTTGCTCAACTCATGACGAGCATAGATTGCACACCCCAAGACTCGCACCATGACCCGAAAAAGAGGGCTAGCAATCTCGGTTATGGAGGCGCCCTTTCTCATCTCACTCTTCCCGGCCACATGACGCCACACTTGGTTCACCTTCTCATTGTTGACGCCGGCCTCTTCTCTTGGGCATGGAAACCCGAAGTAGGTAGCCAAATCCCTAAGAGTGAGATTGTGGTCCTCGTTGCCTAATCGGAAAGTGATCGCCCCTTCCTCATCCTCCACGTTATCATAAGTGCACTCGAATGTGGCCATAAATTCCGAGGTGAGGGCGGGGTAGTGAGTGTTGTCCCACCTTAGCATTCCATTAAGACCGATGTGGGAGTAACATCTTGGAAGGGCTTGATCCATGTCCATCTTCCTCACGGCTTCCCAATCAAGCCACCTCGTGTGGTGCTCAAGCGCCATATATCTTTCATAATTCTCCACTTGCTCATCATCCTCCAAATATACATCATCCAACTTCGGCTCTTTCCTCGTGTTCTTGGACTTCTTCCTTGGCCTTTCCACATGAGAGGATGAAGCTCTTGTCTCCATTGTAACTACACACATCCAAACAAAAGGATTCAAGATAAACTCCATACAACCCAACAAAAGCACTCATCAACACACAACAACATTCCAACACAAAGGGAACCCCATACTTAGTCTCTAGACTCACATGCATCTCAATCCAACATAAATCATCATGGACATCTTCTAACAATAGCTAAGCAAATGATCATTCTACATCATGATTAGGCTATAGCCAACAATTAAACACATGAATCCACATGATATCACAAGAAGAGAGCAAAAACAACAAGGATCGACTTCCAGCCTATGTCGGGCCCGACTTACTTAACCTCGGTCCGACATGTTGGACCGACTTTCACACCTCGGGCCCGATTCTCCTGGGCACGTCGATCTCGACCTAGTTCATGCTTCGACTTCTAGCCTCAAATCAACCCAAATCACTCTATCATGCACTTAAATTTCAAATTCAACCATCAAACATCCCTAATCGAAGTTCTAAATGGATCTAAGCATGCATAAACAACTTTAACGCTCAATTTCACAAATCATGCAAATCCACCATTGATGCTAAAGCTCAAGCTCTCAATCAAACATGGCATTACTCAATCTACGCAATGAAAGCACAAAATTTTCAGAGAAATAAGTAGAGATCGAGTAACACATACCGGATTCGAAGAGTATTTGAACTTTTGAACAAATAAGCAACTTAGAACTCAAATTTCCTAGATCTAGATCTAGATGGGGGACGAAGGACTATATTGAACTCGAGATTTCTACTTGGATTCGGGTTTGGGAGGCCTTTTTGTGGTTGGAACGAGACGAAGTGGGGAGGGTGTGGATCGAGTATGGTGAGGGTAGGGACGGCCGACTTTGAGAGTTTTTGAGGGAGAGGGGTTGTATTTTGGGAATGGTAGTTGATAATGAAGATGGTAGGTAGGTGGGGGATAATATTTAATGGGGAAAAGGGACAAATTAGGTCAAGGGCAAAATTGGCATTCTAACTAGTCGAATCAAGTTGGACAGACTTCATGGACCGACGTCCCTATGTCGGGCCCGACTTACCTGGGCTCGATGTGGGAGTATTCGGGTCGCCAATTTTACTCCATCCTCATGCAACTTCTTTCCCATATTTCCATTTAAATATTTCACCTCAAATCCTACACAACTTTGAAGGATGCACAACACCATAAATCCACAAAACACTAGATAGGGATTGGTTAGAGAAAAGCTAAGCTAAACTAAGAAAATCAAACTAAAATTACGAAAAGAAAGCTACTAGCTCGGGTTGCCTCCCGAGAAGCGCTCGTTTAGAGTCACTAGCTTGACTTCCTAACCTCAACCTTATGGCGGGTGAAATACGGTGAATTGCTCTCCATTGTTATGCCCATTCCCACTGCCTTCATACCCATAAAACCACCAACGATGGTCTACATAGGCATGGCTCTCCGATCTCGGGCCTATCTCATCATACTCCTCCAACGAATGAGATTTCTCCTCCTTGCTTGCTCCATCATGTTTTTCTTTTCCTACACCATACTCATCCAAAGTATTCCTAGGAGATTCTACCAATTCACCTTTTAAATCACTAAGGCAAATGTAGGAGTCTCCTAAGTCATCGTTCAAATCACTCAGCAAATGTAGGAATCAAAATTTTGGGAAGAATTGTGATCTTCACCAACATTAAAAGGATATGAGTAAGGATACTCTTCATCTCTTCTTGAGCTAGCATTGATCCTTGACTCATCTTGATCCTTAAGTTGCTCCAACAACTCACTTACTTGTATTTGTTCATTGAAGCTTTCATCACCCCTTAATGCAACAACCTCCATAGCAACTTCCACTTCTTCACTTTCTCTCTTGGCACTCTCTTCAAGTTCAAGAATGGCCAAGGCGTCCGGCTCATTCAAAGCTTTGTTGAAGTGAAAATCGACCTTCTCTTCCCCAATCTCAAAGGAAACCTTGCCGTTCTTGACATCAAACCTTGCCCCCGCCATAGCTAAGAATGGTCTCCCTAAGATTATTGGAACCAAGGGATCCTCATGCATGTCCAAGATCACGAAATCATCGGGGACAAAGTACTTTCCAACCCGCACCGGAACGTCATCCAATATTCCTTTGGCCTTGATGATGGAACCGTCGGCCATAGTTAGGGACATATCGGCCGGCTCCATTTCACCCAAATTTGCTCTTCTCCAAATGCTAGCGGGCATCACCGAAACACTTGCCCCAAGGTCACATAAGGCTTGGAAATTTTGAGACCCCACACCAATGGTTATAGCAAAACGACCGGGATCTCCTAGCTTTTGTGGTAACTCCAAGGTCTTGACTTCATCTTGCATTTCCACTATGGACCTCTTCTTGCTCAAAATCTCCTTTAAAAACTTGGCATAAGATGGCATCTCACTCAATGCGTCGGTGAACGGGATAGAGATGTTCAAGCCTTGCAAGAGTTTGAGAAACCTCTTGAACTTGTTCTCAACAACATCTTTTGGCTTCTTCGAGGGATATGGAAGAATTGTTGCACCTTGAATCTTGCTTGGATCAACTTCTTTGGACTTCCCTACTTCATTTGCAACACTTCCTGGTTGGACCGACTTGGGTACCATGTCGGGCCCGATGTTGGAAATCTCGGTCCTGGACAAAGGGGTTGGATCGAGGTTTGTGTACGTCGGTCCCGAGTTGCTCTCGACCTCGGTCCGTGGTGAAGAAGTCGGTCTTCTTGCTGGGTCGACTTCGGGGAACTTCGGACCCGACTTGTTGGGTAAGTTGGTCCGACTCTCATCATTCTTCTTAGGAACGTGTGGCTCGGGTAGGTTTCAGCCACTTCTCAATCCAATTGCCCGGACTTCATTTTGATTGTTTTGAGCTCGAGGATTCTCCTCGGGTCGGCCCGGAAGTCTTCCATTCTCTCTTGGGGCTTGAGTCACAATTTGAGCAAATTGATTGTCGACTTGCCTCCTCCATGCACCAAACTCATTGAATTGGGTCCTCATCTCCTTGAACCCATCTCTCATCTCTTGAGCAAATGTTTGTAACTCATTGAATCCCGGTGTTCTATATGGTGGTGGCGGCGCCCTTGGCTCGTTTTGGTTGAAGTTGTTGTTGTAGCCTTGAGCTTGACCGTTGTTCCACCGGCCATTGCCATCATTATTGAAATTGCCTCTTCCATCGAAATTTCCTCGAACATATTTTGCCTCCTCAATTCGCTCGGCCAAGCGCACTTGGCTCTCATTCGGACAAACTTGTGTAGCATGTGCAAAGGATCCACACTCCTCACAAGCTCTAGCATTTTGCTTGTAGTAGTGGACTTGCCTCTTAAGCTTGCTCACTTCACCTTCAAGGAATTGGAGCTTCACATCCCTATCAATGTCTTCTCCCTTTGGATCATATAACTTCCTTGCACCTTCACCTTGAACTTTCACCTCCTTGCTAGCTTGACTCACCCCATACATGGCCTCATAATCGGATAGCTTGTCAAGTAGCTCCCAAGCTTGATCCGGTATCAAGTCTATGAACCCACAATCGGTGTGGAGATTGAGCTTGTCCTTCGTTACCGGATTGATGCCTTGGAAAAAGATGTCTTGAAGCACATATGGTTGTTGGCCATGAGTAGGACATTGGCGCAACATCTCCTTGAAACGGTCCCATGCTTCGAAGAGGGTCTCATTCGGACCTTGTTGAAAGCTTGCAATCTTCCTTCTTAACTCGTTTGTCTTTGAGGGCGGGAAGAACTTCATCAAGAAAGCATCATAGAGTGTCTTCCAAGTTGTGATTGACCTAGGAGCTTGGCTCTCGAGCCAATGTGTGGCCTTGCCCCCAAGTGACCATTTGAACGCCTTTAGAAGCATATACTCCAATGTCTCCTCCTCGGTAGAGATCGTCTCACACATGTCCACAAAGCGTTTGACGTGCTCTATGGGACACTCATGTGGACGGCCCTCGAATTGATCACGCTTGATGAGGGAGATGAATTGCGTCTTGATCTCAAAATTCTTGGCAACCTCGGGAAGCACAATAGCCGGCTCGGGTACCCTCAACTCCGGATGCATGTATTGGCGTGCATTCCGGGGTAGAGTGTTGAGTTGAGCCTCGGCTCTCATCCGTTGCTCCCGTTCTCTTCTTGCCATCTCCTCTTGATTGTCCCTCTCAAGTTGCAATCTAGCCATTTCGGCCCTAAGTTGAGCCAACTCCTCATCAACATGGAGAGCTTGATTCGCCATCCTTTTCCTTCTTCGGGCTTCCTTGATAATACTTTCCGGATCACTCACAAACTCAAGCTCAAGTGTTCCTCGGGAGGAACGAGCTAGCATACACCTATGAAACAAAAACACAAACCAAAACAAATCAAAAACAAACAAAGGGTTTGGGCTATTCCCTCACCCAAATCACTACCAAAACACAAGAAACTCACCAAATTGGCACTCAATGGACTTAGACTTCCCCGGCAACGGCGCCAATCTTTTGATCGCTCTCGGATGCGAGGGTCAAGAGATACAATTTATAACCCGACCCCGTTGTAGTACGTGGTGGGTGTCGAACACTCGAGAAGTCTACTCGATCGAGGTGCCTAGATACTAGGAAGCTAGAAAGGATAGCATAAAACAAAGGAAAACAAAGAAAACAGTCGGGACCGACACTAAGGTCACGTCGGGCCCGAGGTTGACGACAAGAGGAAGTCGGGACCGACACTGGGTAAGTCGGGCCCGAGGTAGCTGGGGATGTCGAACTCAAAGATTTTAAAGTAGATCTTGGGCTTTTGGGTTCCTTCCCTAGTAGATTAACGCTTTTCCACCCCAATTCAGGCAATGAGTGATGATCGGACTAGGATCGAGTGCTTTCGCCCTCGTTCCAACCACATCTACACCTCGATCCATGGGGAAATCCCCTTCGAAGCAAGGTCTTGAGATTGACACATGTTCACTTTCGCTACTTTGCCAATCTCAAGCCTTGATTCCCAACTTTCGCAAGGAATTGTAGCTCTATGTAGAGTGGGTTCCTTAGATCAAACACTCAAGGCTATGGAATTGGGGTTTCTAGCCTAAACCTAGCTAGGGTTTTCCCCCATAACCCAAGATCAAGGAGATCTACTCCATGAGACAAGCAAAGAAAGCAATCAAATCAAAAGGGAAAGCAATCATCATAATCAATCTCAAAACAAAGCAAAGTTTCATTCAAATCCAAAGCAATCCACAAATCCAAATCAAGGGTTTTCAAATCCACAAGAACAAAGCAAATCAAAGCAAATCTACCAACAAAACCTATCAAGACTTCCTCCCTTGGCCGATTCTCTCTCCCTTCCTTCTCCTCTCCTTCCTCCTTGCTCTCCAAGTATCCCCTTGGTTCCCTTCTTTTTGTGTGTGTGGGAACCCTTTCTTAGAAGACAAGAGGGCCTTTTATAGATTAGATGAAGGGCAAAAGTGGAAGTCCACAAATTCGTGCCTTGGAGCCCAAGTAGTTCGGTGACCGACTCGGACCGACACGGAGGACCTCGGGCCCGAGTTACTGTGCATCTCGGTCCGAGGTTGGAGACTTCAAAGTCGGGCCCGATGTGGTTGCAACTCGGTCCTGACCTCGTTCCACCTTCTTCTTAGTTGGCTTCTCTTGTTCTTCTTCATGGCTTGCTTCTCTCTTTCCCGCTTTAGCTCGGCCTTTGCCCCATGTCTCGACCCTCCTTCAAATCGATCCTTGATTCATGCCAAATTACCTACAAAACACATAAAAGGTGCGTAGTCTCCGAATCTCATAGAAATACGGGAACTAGGCTAAAAGGAACAAAATGCACAAGAAAAGGGGAAAAAGAAACACACCAAATAGAGAGACATCACGCTGCGTGGTCCAACATGATTTCATGGGGGGTCATCGGGTGCAACGTCACCTTCTTTCCCTCCATTTGAAAGTGATACTCGTTGGAGACGCCATCATGAATAGCTCCCTTGTCATAAAGCCAAGGGCGCCCCAAAAGAAGATGACAAGCGGTCATCGGCACCACATCACACTCCACCTCATCCTTGTAAGGCCCTATAGAAAAGCAAATACGAGCCCTTTCCTTGACTTGGATCGGGGCATTAGAATTCAACCAACATAGAGGATAAGGTAAAGGATGGCAAGTAGTTTTCAAGGAAAGCGATCCACCACCTCTTGACTAATAATATTACAACAAGACCCGCTATCGATAATCACACTACATACCTTATCCATAATTTTGCATCGAGTGTGAAAGATAACCTCTCGTTGGCTAGGTGTGGTGGTGTTCTCCGTCATGAAAAGCGTCCGTTGTAGCACGAAGCACTCACCCTCCTCGGCGGTGACATGGAGGCCGTCTTCCTCAACCTCGGGGCTCTCTTCTTCCTCTTCCGCAGCCCCTTCTTCCTCATACTCGTACTCCCCTTGGGAGTTAAGAAGAACCTTCCGTTCGTTGGGAAAATCCCGAGCATAATGCCCATGGCCAAGGCACTTGAAACACTTCACGTCGCTCGCCTTCACACCGCCTTCTTGCCGAGGACGTGGGGGAAACTCTTTCCTCGGTTGAGGAGTCGAGTCCTTCCTTATTTTCGGCTTCCTAAACTGAGTTGGTGGTGCCTTAGGAGCCGTGGATGAAGGCTGCCACGTTCGAGAAGTGGTTGAAATCGAACGCCGTTGAGCAAGTTGCTTGTAGATATGGTTAGTATAATGAAGCACTTGCTCAATATCGGTACCCCTACTAAAATGCTGCATACTCACCACATTTTTTAGTTCCAAATTTAGCCCATTGACAAATTTAGAGATGACATACCCGTCGGGAAATTGTACTCGGGAACGGAAGATGAGCATACGCAACTCGTTGTAGAACTCATCAGGAGTCCGGTTTCCTTGACGCACTTGCTCCAACTTGGCATGGATGCGCTCCGTGTAATCTTGAGGCACGAACCTCTCTTCTAAGGCCTTTCTTAGATCTTGCCATGTGTTAAGTTAAGGCATCCGACGTGCTCTCCTCGAAGCCTTGTCCTCGAGCCACCATTGGTAAGCAAAGTCGGTGAAGTGTATGGCCGCCATGGCCACCCACCTCGCATCATCATAGCCATAGAAGTCAAAGATTGACTCCACCTTGGCAAGCCAATCAAGACAGGCATCGGCGTTGGAAGTTCCCGAAAACGTCGGCACGTTCAGCTTGATGCCGTAATGGGGATCCCGCGGCCGCTCTTTGATGTCTCTTTATTTGGTGGTGTTTTCATATGTGATTTCCTTTGTAAATATGTTTCTTTTTCCCCTTCTCTTTTGTTCCTTTTTAGCTTAGTTCCCGTATTTCTATGAGATTCGGAGACTACGCGCGTTTTATGTGTTTTGTAGGTAATTTGGCATGAATCGAGGATCAATTTGAAGGAGGATCGGAGCATGAAGCAAGGCCCGAGCTAAGGAGGAAAGAGAGGAGCAAGCCATGAAGAAGAACAAGAGGAAATCCAACAAGAAGAAGGTGGAACGAGGTCCGGACCGAGTTGCAACAAAGTCGGGCCCGACTTGGAAGTTTCCAACCTCGGACCGACATGTACAGTAACTCGGGCCCGAGGTCCTCCGTGTCGGTCCGAGTCGGTCACCGGACTACTTGGGCTCCAAGGCACGAAATTGTGGACTTCCACTTTTGCCCCTCATCTAATCTATAAAAGGCCCTCTTGTCTTCTAAATTGGGAAGCTCTCACACACACAACAACCCTCAAAAAGATACTTGGAGAGCAAGGAGGAAGGAGAGGAGAAGGAAGAGAGAGAGAATCGGCCAAGGGAGAGGAAGACTTGATAAGTTTTGTTGATTGATTAGCTTTGCTTTGTTTTGATCTTGTGGATTTGGAAACCCTTGATTGGAATTTGTGGATTGCTTTTGATTTGAATGAAACTTTGCTTGGTTTTGAGATTGATGATGTTGATTGCTTTCCCTTTTGATTTGTTTGCTTTCTTTGTTTGCCACATGGAGTAGATCTCCTTGATCTTGGGTTATGGGGGAAAACCCTAGCTAGGTTTGAGCTAGAAACCCCAATTCCATAGCCTTGAGTGTTTGATCTAAGGAACCCACTCTACATAGAGCTACAATTCCTTGCGAAAGTTGGGAATCAAGGCTTGTGATTGGCAAAGTAGCGAAAGTGAACATGTGTCAATCTCAAGACCTTGCTTCGAAGGGGATTTCCCCAAGGATCGAGGTGTAGAAGTGGTTGGAACGAGGGCGAAAGCACTCGATCCTAGTCCGATCATCACTCATTGCTTGAATTGGGGTGGAAAAGCCTTAATCTACTAGAGAAGGAACCCAAAAGCCCAAGATCTACTTTTAATCTTTGAAGTTCGACAAACCCAGCTACCTCGGGCCCGACTTACCCAGTGTTGGTCCCGACTTCCTCTTGTCGCCAACATCGGGCCCGACGTGACCTCAGTGTCGGTCCCGACTGTTTTCTTTGTTTTCCTTTGATTTAAGCTCTCCTTTCTAGCTTTCTAGTGTCTAGGCACATCAATCGAGTAGACTTCCCGAGTGTTCGACACCCACCACGTGCTACAACGGGGTCGGGTTATAAATTGTATCTCTAGACCCTCGCAATCCCGAGCGATCACTCTTCTTGTTGCACCGGCGCGCCATGCCAAGGCTGTCCGATACCAAAATTGGCCGGCCCTCTAGGAGGTTGGCCGCGCCTTGGTAGATGCAAGAGAGGTGGGGGTTGAGTAGCTGTTGCAGGATTGGCCTCTTGATAGCTCGGCGCTCCATATCCTGAAAAGTTAGTAGCACTAATAGGAATATTATTAGGAAATGTAGCGAATGAAGGCCTTACCCCGGAATTGGCCACAAAGTGTGGATTGTGGAAGCTTGTCGGAGGAATGTAAGGAGGCATAATCCCCATGGAGGTGCTCACATCGATGGATGCTTGCGCCTCCGAGTTTGGCAAGTAAGAAGTAGAGGCCTCCTCGTGTAACGACTCCACTTGGTTAGCGCTTTGTAGCACACTTGGTAGAGCCCCCATTTGAGACGCCCGTGCTCTATCATCTTGGTCGCGCACTTGGCTCTCCAAATCAGTCAACCTAGTTCCCAAAGCCTCAATGGATTGTTGCAAGGATTGTTGCATGGTTTGCAACATGGCAGCCACCGAACTAGTGGACGTCTCCTCAACTTGTTCCTTATTCTTGTCATCACCTACACTTGTCATCGTAAAAACAAGGCAAAGATCAAGGTATAGAGGTCACACGAAATAATCACCAAGACTTGCCCGAGATGAAAATCCGACAAGTTGCAAGTAGGCAAAAACAACAAAGGCAACAAAGAGAGAATTCACCACACACTTGCTTAGGAAAACAATGCTAGGAAGCTACTAAACCACCAAGACTCAACACCAAGTATTACGAAATTAATTAATTTTTTTTTTTTGTTTTGGGTAGGCCTTTGCTAGGTACTACTAGAAGACGACTTTTGTAGGCCTTTGCTAGGCACTACAAGATGACTACTCTTTCCGTGCCCGGCCCCTTATTAGCTTTACGCCGTCGGGCAAGGTTTTTCTAGTCTTTAATCTTCCTTTCTGTGCCTGGCCCCTTATTAGCTTTACGCCGCCGGCAAGGTTTTTCTGATTATTCAACAAAAGATTTCAAGACACTTAAACACAACACAAGATGTCTCGTCTCGGGGTCGTTCCCGTATCCTAGAACAGCAACCAACAACAAGCATGTAATGAAAACAAACAAGGCTGGTTTGGGACCTCCTTCACACGTTTTTTTCTCAGCAAAATTCAGCAAAGATCAATTCATTTCAAGCACTAAAGGAAGACTTTAATCAAGCAACAAATGCACCCTTTCAACTACCAACTTTTGATAACTCCTTTGGGTGTTCTATTGGGACGTTTTTTGAGCATGGTTTGCAGCCATGGATGAACACACACTCGGCCAAGACAACCACAAGATCAAGACAAAGCAACGACCACAACAACACACAACAAGGACACTATGGTCGCACACAACAACACAACGCAGCCAATAAAGAGTTCGAACCTAAAACCTTGCAACAAGTGGAAATTCAAGGTCGGAACAAGGTTTAGATGGCGATACCTTCGCGTGGCTCTGATACCACTTGATGAAATGATCGATCAGGGGATTATGGTGCAAAGAGATCGCCACGAGAATCCAAGGAATTCAGACAACAAACACCACGCAACTGACCCATCTTCAACTGGATGGATCTTCCTCGTCCGAACTCGGATTTGAGTGATTCCAATTCGAGAAGTTAGATCTCTGAGTCTAGTTTAATGCCTCAAAATATGACAGAAATATGATGAGTGGATTGAATGTTATGTTGAATTTACGGAGATGGTGCAGAAACCTCCGAGATGGATGATGGTTCGAAAATGGAGAGAACAAGGGGATATGGATGCTTGATAACTTGGATATGACTCACCAAGCTCTCAAACAAACCAGGATGCTTGAATTGTCAGATATGACTCACCAACAATTGAACAACGAGAATTGAACGAAACAAAACAAGAACTTTGAATTGAAAAATGCAAGGAAAAGAGAAGCAAATTTCGTCCAAGTCTACCAAACAAGGGTGAGGGGGCCGACCATATAACCTAGAAAGCAACCTCACAATGTTAGCCCCTTCACTTAAGGAAATTACAAAAATTAACTCGAAAACCCGAAAACTTAATAATTGTCCTCTCCGTAGAATTTTCACTTAGAACCATGAAGTAGAATAAAACTCCAACCATCTTCATTGCACTCTTTCGGAAAGCTACACCCCATGAGCTCTTCTTGCACTTGACATAGAATGGCCTTAGCTCGGGATCGCGTAATACGACCTAGATAAGGTGGTGTAGTTCCTTGAGCTTTGGCACCATCAAAACCGGAAGGCAATAGCGCGCCACCATCCAAGCTTGTTGGCCCGTCTAGGGTATGCCGAGGCTACTCCAAGTGTTCCGACGTGTTCTCCTCCAAGTGTTCCAAAGTGTGCTCCATAGTTGGCTCGAATATCGATGGAATCACATCAGAATTTATGCTTTTATTCGATCGGTCTTGATTTTGTAGTGTAGGATGTGCTTAATGGCTTGATACTATCCTCATTCTTTATGCTTATGCCTAGATGTCTTTAAAGTTCACTTGTTTTTTCTCCATTGGCCTTTGAAAATTGACTAGTGATATAACATTGCGCGCCAAGTGTTCGATGATATGTCCATGTAAATATCACTCCTAAATGTGGAATCGGTTTCTAGGTTTGAAATTATGCTTTTATTCGATCTAGTCTTGATTTTGTAGTGTAGAATGTGCTAATTGGCTTGACACTATACTAATTTTTTATGCTTATGTCCAGATATATTTAAAGTTCACTTGCTTTTTCTCCTTTTGCCTTAAAAATATCTTGTGATCTAACACTGCACGCCAAGTGTTCGATGAAATATCCTTGTAAATGTTACTCCTAAATGTGGAATTCAGTTTCTACGTTCGAATTTATGCTTTTATTCGATCGGTCTTGATTTTGTAGTGTAGAATGCGCTTTATGGCTTGATACTATCCTCATTCTTTATGCTTAAGCCTAGATGTCTTTAAAGTTCACTTGTTTTTTCTCCATTGGCCTTCAAAAATTGACTAGTAATCTAACATTGCGTGCCAAGTTTTCAATGAAATGTCCATGTAAATGTCACTCCTAAATGTGGATTCGGTTTCTAGGTTTGAAGTTATGCTTTTATTCGATCAAGTCTTGATTTTGTAGTGCAAAATGTGCTAATTGGCTTGACACTATACTCTTTTTTTTATGCTTTTGCCTAGATCTATTTAAAGTTCACTTGCTTTTTCTCCTTTTGCCTTTAAAATGACTTGTGATCTAACATAGCACGCCAAGTGTTCGATGAAATATCCATGTAAATGTCACTCCGAAATGTGGAATTCGGTTTATAGGTTCGAATTTATGCTTTTATTCGATCGGTCTTGATTTTGTAGTGCAGAATGTGCTTATTGGCTTTATACTATCCTCATTTTTTATGTTTATTCCTAGATGTCTATAAAGTTCACTTGGTTTTTCTCCTTTTTCCTTTGAAATGACTTGTGATCTAATATTGCGCGCCAAGTGTTCGATGAAATGTCCATGTAAATGTCACTCCTAAATGTCGATTCGGTTTCTAGGTTTGAAGTTATGCTTTTATTCGATCAAGTCTTGATTTTGTAGTGCAGAGTGTGCTAATTGGCTTGACACTATACTCATTTTTATGCTAATGCCTAGATATATTTAAAGTTCACTTGCTTTTTGTCCTTTAGCCTTTAAAATGAATTTTGATCTAACATTGCACGCCAAGTGTTCGATGAAATGTCCATGTAAATGTCACTCCTCAATGTGGAATTCGGTTTCAAGGTTCGAGTTTATGCTTTTATTTGATCGGTCTTGATTTTGTAGTGTAGAATGTGCTTAATGGCTTGATACTATCCTCATTCTTTATGCTTATGCCTAGATGTCTTTAAAGTTCACTTGATTTTTCTCCATTGGCCTTTAAAAATTGACTAGTGATCTAACATTGCGAGCCAAGTGTTCGGTGAAATGTCCATGTAAATGTAACTCCTAAATGTGGATTCGGTTTCAAGGTTTGAAGTTATGCTATTATTCGATCAAGTCTTGATTTTGTAGTGTTGAATCTGCTAATGGGCTTGACAATATACTCATTTTTTTTATGCTTATACCTAGATATATTTAAGGTTCACTTGCTTGTTCTCCTTTTGCCTTTAAAATGATTTGTGATCTTACATTGCACGCCAAGTGTTCGATGAAATGTCCATGTAAATGTCACTCCTAAATGTGGAATTCGGTTTCAAGCCTTGAATTTATGCTTTTATTCGATCGGTCTTGATTTTGTAGTGTAGAATATGCTTAATTGCTTGATACTATCCTCATTCTTTATGCTTATACCTAGATGTCTTTAAAGTTCACTTGTTTTTTCTCCATTGGCCTTTAAAAATTGACTAGTGATCTAACATTGCGCACCAAGTGTTCGATGATACGTCCATGTAAATATCACTTCTAAATGTGGATTCGGTTTCTAGGTTTGAAGTTAAGGTTTTATTAGATCTAGTCTTGATTTTGTAGTGTAGAATGTGCTAATTGGCTTGACACTATACTCATTTTTTATGCTTATGCCTAGATATATTTAAAGTTCACTTGCTTTTTCTCCTTTTGCCTTAAAAATTACTTGTGAACTTACACTGCACGCCAAGTGCTCTATGAAATATCCATGTAAATGTCACTCCTAAATGTGGAATTCGGTTTCTAGGTTCGAATTTATGCTTTTATTCGATCGGTCATTTTGTAGTGTAGAATGTGCTTAATGGCTTGATACTATTCTCATTCTTTATGCTTAAGCCTATATGTCTTTAAAGTTCATTTGTTATTTCTCCATTGGCCTTTAAAAATTGACTAGTAATCTAACATTGCGTGCCAAGTGTTCGATAAAATGTCCATGTAAATGTCACTCCTAAATGTGGATTCAGTTTCTAGGTTTGAAGTTATGCTTTTATTCGATCAAGTCTTGATTTTGTAGTGCAGAATGTGCTAATTGGCTTGACACTATACGCTTTTTTTTATGCTTTTTCCTAGATATATTTAAAGTTCACTTGCTTTTTCTCCTTTTGCCTTTAAAATGAGTTGTGATCTAACATAGCACGCCAAGTGTTCGATGAAATATCCATGTAAATGTCACTCCTAAATGTGGAATTCGGTTTATAGGTTCGAATTTATGGTTTTATTCGATCGATCTTGATTTTGTAGTGCAGAATGTGCTTATTGGCTTTATACTATCCTCATTTTTTATGCTTATGCCTAGATGTCTTTAAAGTTCACTTGATTTTTCTCCTTTTGAATTTAAAACGACATGTGATCTAACATTGCACACCAAGTGTTCGCTGAAATGTCCATGTAAATGTCACTCCTAAATGTGGATTCGGTTTCTAGGTTTGAAGTTATGCTTTTATTCGATCAAGTCTTGATTTTGCAATGCAGAAATTGCTAATTGGCTTGAAGCTATACTCATTTTTTATGCTAATGCCTAGATATATTTAAAGTTCACTTGCTTTTTGTCCTTTTGCCTTTAAAATGACTTGTGATCTAACATTGCACGCCAAGTGATCGATGAAATGTCCATGTAAATGTCACTCCTAAATGTGGAATTCGGTTTCAAGGTTCGAGTTTATGCTTTTATTTGATCGGTCTTGATTTTGTAGTGTAGAATGTGCTTAATGGCTTGATACTATCCTCATTCTTTATGCTTATGCCAAGATGTCTTTAAAGTTCACTTGATTTTTCTCCATTGGCCTTTAAAAATTCACTAGTGATCTAACATTGCGCGCCAAGTGTTCGGTGAAATGTCCATGTAAATGTCACTCCTAAATGTGGATTCGGTTTCTAGGTTTGAAGTTATGATTTTATTCGATCAAGTCTTGATTTTGTAGTGTAGAATGTGCTAATTGGCTTGACACTATACTCATTTTTTTATGCTAATGCCTAGATATATTTAAAGTTCAATTGCTTTTTCTCCTTTTACCTTTAAAATGATTTGTGATCTAACATTGTGATGCGGGGATAAACCGCTTGAATTTATTAAGGAGCTGCATGCTCGAGCCAAGACTCGGTTGGAGCAAAAGGCCGAGTACAATGCTAGGCGCGCCAACCATGGGCGGCGCCGCGTGATTTTCCAGCCCGGCGATTTGGTATGGGCGCATCTCAGGAAGGAGCGGTTTCCGGAGCTAAGGAAGAACAAACTGTCTCCAAGAGGCGATTGACCTTTCAAGGTGCTTCAACGGATTGGAGAATATGCTTACAAGTTAGAGCTGCCCGGGGATTATGGTGTGAGCGCCACCTTCAATGTCGCTGATCTTACGCCGTACTTAGCCGTGGATGAAGAGTTGGATTCGGGGTCGAATCCTTTCCAAGAAGGGGAGGTTGATGAGGGACCATCTAGGCAGCCTCCACCGGGCGCGCCTACACTCTTTGATGGACCACTCACCCGTGCTCGAGCTAAGAAGCTACAACGCGAGATGAATGCTTTTGTAGGCTACACTATGGCTAAGGAGGCAGGAGCTTGTATGGAGTCCAAGGCCAGGGCGGTGTGTATCTTGAGCGCCGACGGAGGCTGCAGCGGCGCGCTCCAATTCCAGCGATGCGACACGCCCCACGATGCAACGGCGCGCTCGTTCCAGCGCAGCAACGATACGGCGCGCCCCTGAGCGCGCCTGTCCGCGTGTGTGCGTGCGAGTCCGGGCACGAGCATGCTATCTTTTAGTTTTGTTGGATTTGTTTTATTGGGCCATTTCCATTTTGGGCCTTAGTTATCTTTTAGTTTTAATTAGACATTATTTCTATTGTTATTTTGTCAAGACATATAAATAGCTTAGGATGTTTTATTTTCAGGGTAGACAACTCAGAATTTGCATTTGCTTTCTCATTGAATAGAGAGAAAACGAGAGCCTTTGGCTTTCAAACCGTGTGTGTGTTTGCAGCTTGGTTTGTTTTGGATTGTGTCAATTTCATAGAAGATTGGTGCCTTTCAACAATCACGAGCCCCTTTCTCGTGCTACAAGGCTTGCTCCTTGTTTGTGTGAGATCGTAAAGGTTGGTTTCTCGATCATTCTAGTTGGTTCTTGTCTCGTCGAGCCAAGGGTCTTCTAGTTGTTTCTAGGAGTTGATCTTCAGTCCTTTATTGAGTCGTTTCCTTGTTTCTTTGTTGCATTTGTTTGTTGTCATCGAGTCTGTTTTGTGTCTTTGAGTCGTTGCTTCCATTGTTCTCATTGAGTCGCTTTCGTTTGAATCCATTTCTGACCACTTTGTTCTTGTTTCTATTGTTTGAGTCACGAACGTCGAAGATCGGGCATCAAGCGGTTTATCCCCGCATCAAATTGGTATCAGAGCTTCGTTGACGACGTTCTTTTCCATTTCCGAGTCGATTCACCATTAGAGTCTACAAAATACCAAAAAGAGGAGTAGCGTCTACAAGGATCCGATCAGGTTTGATTAATCTCAATCTCTTTAATTAAACTTGAAAGTACTGACCAGTTTGTTGCTTGCTGAAGTGGTTTGTTTCGCCCCAGCCAAACACACCCTAAACTTCAAGTAACCGTCACCAACACACCTCCTGCCCACCACCTTCACAAAAAACGTCCACCACCTTCCTAGAACCATCAACCACGTTTGAATTAAGTAAGGAGGAGCTGATTTAATTTAATTAAGTCAGAAATTCAATTACCTTTCCCACCTCCTATATTTAAGGTTGACTAGTTCAAAGATTCTAACAACCTTCATTTCAGCCACAAAAGCTACACCCACCTCCTACAAAGTAGCAAGACCCATTCAAATCCATTCCCACACTCTCCCAACGTCCAAATTCATACCCACCTCCTACATTTCAGCCTTGAGACTTTCCCCACCAACCACAAAATCAGGGATTGCATCCCACCACTCCCACGCCCATCACATTAAATCTGCTACATTTCTATTTTATTTTCTTGCACTTTCATATTGCATATTATTTTAGCATTTTTTTTTGTATTTTCGTATTTATCTTAATTATCTGAGTATTTCTGAAAAAAAAAAAAAGAAAAGAAAGGAAAAGAAAAGAAAAGAAAAAAAAAATTCAGAAAATCAGATTCTTTAATCTCTTATCTCTTCTTTAATTCATATCATAGTATAGCTTCCATTATTGCATACTTGTAAGTATTTTGTGTAAGTCAAAAAAAAAAAGTGCAAGAATCTTCCTTTTCTCTTCGTTTCTTCCCTATTGTCAGACGCCATTGGAGTACACCTCGAACCTTCACAAAAGAGCCACCCCACGCCTCACCTAACAAACCACTCCAAGTGCACTCTTGGTTAAGGAAATCAAGGTGAGACAGGCTTAATCAAGGTTTGATCTAACTCTTTGTTTGACAATTTTCTCTTTCTCAGTTCTGGTCTTGTTTATAATCGAGTCTTCTTCTCATTTTCTCTACTTCCTGTTTCTGTTTTCACTCGAGTCTTCATTTGTTTAAACCCTCTTTCCTCCAACCTTCTCTTCTCGTGTTTGATTGATCTACTAAACTTCAACTTGATTTTGATCATTTCAAAGCAGATTGCAACAACAAGCTCGATCACACCACCCGAGAGTGAGAGCGAGTGAAACACAAGCGAGGAGTTTTTTTTTTGATTTGACTAACACTAACCATTTGCTTGTAGTGCATTGTGTGTGATCATGTCAGGAGACGAGAGAGGATCCCACCGATCCAGGAGCCCCGACCC